>CM053609.1:35192565-35218071 GCA_028646535.1 Procyon lotor | reverse complement strand
ACTGAGCCACCCAGGCGTCCCGAATAAATAAAATCTTTTAAAAAAAAGAAAGAAAGAAATTGAAGAAGACATAAAAAGGTGCAAAAGCATTCCATGCTCATGGAAGCAGTTCTGAGGGTTTGAGGGCTCAGGAGAAGTCAAGGAAATTCAAGACATTAAACCAAAGTGAAAGAGTTCCATCCTCTTGGGATGACATTGGTTTGGTATTCTCTAGAGAAGGGACTGCCTTTAAACAAAATTCAAACTGAAGAGCTTTGCTTGAATGTAATGGCACCCTAACCCCTGCTGGAACAAACTTATGAGCCACTGTTCAGAAATTTCTGCTTGAGTTTGTGCCAGGAAAACTTATGCTGATGAATCTGAATGCTTACCTTGGTCAGAAAGAGAAAACTGTGTGAAAATACATGTTTTCCCTTTTGCCTGAGCTCTTGGGAAACATGGGAGCCCAAATGTGTACCCAACTGTTTGATATTGTTATCCTAAGTGCTGGGCTGGGGGGGTGGGAGGTGGGGGGTGGTGGTGGTTGGGGGGACAACTGCTGGGTATGCCTTCTTCAGATAAATCTCTGCTTTGATATTATTCTTACTTGTAAGAACAGTAAGACTGGTAAAAGCCTGAAAAAATTTTAAAAGAATCTAGGGCTAGAAATTCAACCTAAATTATAACAGGCAACGCTGTATCCCCTCTCATATGTCATTTACATATGGAGAAGCTCCATGATAGTCACAAATTGTTTTCATTGATTCATCCAGACAAACCATCTGAATTCTACTTGGCAGTATTTTGCTACTCAAGTTATTGAAACCGTTTGTATTTTTACTCCTTTTTATTCTTTTCTCTGCTTTCTTCAATAAATATAGTATGTCTTGTGTGCCTACAAAGTGCCAGGCACGGTCTTGCCAACTAGGGACAGAGAAGTAAGCAAAACAAAGGTGGACCTTGTCTAACAGAGCTGAGAGCCTAACTGAGTGAGAGATGATAATCAAATAATCTCACAAACCATTCAGTAAAAGTATTACATTCTACAAGTAAGAGATTTATGTTGCTGTCAGAGTACATAATTGAAGATCTGTTATAAGGGGGGAAATCCTCCTTATAAATCTGTTATAAGGGGGGAAATCTAGGAAGGAAGGCCTCCCTGAGGAAGTAATGGCTGAGCTGTGTTGAAATAAAGAAAAGTTTAATGGTAGTAAAAAAAAAAAAAAAATAAGGTAGCATTTACAGACCAAGGAACGTTCTGTTCTCGGTGTATTATTTTACTTAATCCTCACTTGTAATTTAACAATATTTGAGCTTTAATTACATGCCATGGGCAGGGGTTGGCCTTTGGATCTCCCTTTGAAAGAGACAGACTGGCAGCACCAAAGGGTATGATACCTGGCCAAGAATCACAGTAAATAGCAATCAGTTAGGACCTGAATTTTTAGATTTCTACAAATGTGCTAGTGGCATTGTAAGTAACTCTATACATAATGTTACAAATATGAGGAAATCAACTTTCAGATATTTAACAAATTCTTCCACTCTTTCAGGTACTTTGGAATGATGTTCATTCATTTATGTTATATTCTCAGGACCACCGAGGACTAGTACTTGGAGAACCATTCCTACCTCTTTATCTTACATTTGGGGAAACAAAATCTCGGCATCACTTTTTAAATATGCTACAATTCAGACTCATTGTTAAGTCAGGCCTTTTTCCCAATGTGCCCAAGTTTGATTTATTGCATGTACCACGGATCAAAGTTGAAAGATCACTTTCAGCAGATATTTAAGGTAAAATTTAACAATACGGTTTAGTTTATGAGGCAAGTGGAGCTTCTCTTCATTCAATCAGTATCTTAGAGGAACTTGGCTATGCTACATGGTGACACAAGCAGAAGGCTCCAAAGCAAAGCATCTGGTTCTGTAGCTCCTCCTCTGGGATAAACTGGAACCGGTATTTGCATGGCAATTAGACCAGGTTCTTCTCTAACAGAATCCCAACACCTCTCTTTCAGGGAAGAAATATATGCTGGCATCAAAGAATTTAGAGAGGAGGTAGAATTTTCTAACTATTCACGGTGATCTCACTGATCACACGGCTTATTTAGCTACACTACGTTATGTCCTATCTTCCTCTCAGCTTTTTCTGGCAGGCACCTCACTGCACTCCTCTAGTTCACCATTCTGAGTCTGAGCTTAAGCCATGCCATGCCATGCCAAGGAAGAATCTTTCATATTTGAGGTATTTTTTGTTTCTCTGAATTTTAAAGGTTATCTTCTTGAGGCTTGGCCTCAAATGCAATCATGTAAGAAGATAAATGATAGTGTGCAAAGGTAATCTAATCCCTGACAAGTGACATTAATATCTGTCTCAGAATCAATGTCTAGATTCCTTTTTTATGCGGCCATATATGATCTAAAATTAAAAACAATGTAAATGAATTCAAATTAATTGTTAATTTTAGAACAAAATGAACACACAACAGGGTCATTTAAAGAAGAAAAAATAGAACCATCAAGGAATTAATATCTAAATTTGAGTCCCTCAAGAAATAAAGAAAAGGGAAGAAGAGAAACCTAATTATTGAAGCACCTACAATTCAGTGAAATAGTTACCATTCGCATTATAAGCTGAAGAAACTAAAGCTCAGAGAAATTATGTAATACAGTTACTAGACTCTGAACTTCTTAAGTACAAGGGATTATAACCTATTTATCTATTTATCCATCATCTAGCCCCATGTCTCCCACATAGTAGTTGCTCACTAAATGTTTCATGATTGGTGGAATAAATCAGCAGATCTTAGAGATTTGGACACAGATCTATCAGACTCAAAATCCCAGGTTCCTACTGGTCACCATGCTTCTTCCATTGCTACAGAAATGAGAAAACACTGTTGAAACCCAGGTAGACAAATAAAACACTATTTCCAGATTTTCTCAATTGAGCTTTATAAGCATTTATTGAGCATCACTGTGCACTTAGCCACACAAAATGGAAGGTACAAAAAACATGGGGAGTATGGTGTTTATTTTGGAAGACTTTCCATTATAGCTGACAGAAAAAATCCAGATGGTTCACAAACAAGTAAGAGAAGCATTTGAAGGAAATGCATGAGCACAAATAGAGCAGCTAAACTGTATAAAAGAATGTTGGATTGAGTAAAAAGGAGGAAAAAACTTTTGTGGAATTAGGTATGGGACAAGTATTCAAGAAGGAGGCAGAATCTTGAACCTGGGCCTCCTGGGAAGTGTAGGGAGGATAGAGAGTATTGAAGCTAAAAAAAAGGTTTGAGTGATGGTATATGAAGAATATGGGGAAAAAAAAAAAAGAATACGGGGAAGGCCCTGATCTAATGAGGTCAGGTTCTTTTTTGAGACTAATAATCTGAAATCAGAAAGGGAGAACACCAGGCTTGTTGCCTTGAATCAAAGCTTGGGATGCTTGGGTTCAATCTGGTCACCCCTTGTCCATTCTCAAGGGAGCATGCAGGCATACTTTAAGAAAATGACTATGGCAGCACCATACCAACAAGAAATTCAGAAGAGAGTGGGTTTTTTTTTCTTTAAAGATTTTTTTAAGTAATCTCTACACCCCATGTGGAGCCTGAACTTACAACCCTGAGACCGAGTCACATGCTCCCCTGACTGAGCCAGCCAGGTGTCCCCAGAATACAGTTTTTTAAATAACTAAAAGACAAAGCAAAACAGTTTTAGTGGCTGTAAGGGGAAAATCTATCAGTAAAAAATTCCTTCAGAGAATTTTGGTTATTACCACTCACACAGATCAGTCTTATGGATATTTTTTATTGATTCTTAAGTCTTATAACATGAAGATAGTATCATACCTCATTATGCCAGAAATGTGAGGAGAAACATGCTTCCCAGGGAATTAGTAAATTTATTCTACATTTGGGGGTTCTTGGGAATACCATTTAGCTAGTTCACATTCCCATTATTATAAAAGGTTAGTAGTGGAAAGCATAGAAAACTTAGAAAGCATAGTCCCATCCCCTTATTTTAAAGAAGATGACCTTGACCCAGAAAGGTCATGTGTTCCTCCAAGATCACACAGCTAATTAGTAGCCATTAAGTTTTATTCCCTGGGGCCAGGGTAACAATTGCTTCATGTTCTTCTATAAACTGAGTTGAGTTTAGTAAATAACATTTCCCTTAAACAGATATAGGAGCCACTACAAAATAATTCTGTTGTCAGAGACTTTCTTCCTCCCCTGAAGCTTGATTTCAGTTTTCTCTTTTTATATAGCAGTTGAGGGTTAAATCTTACTCATTTCTATGCACTCAGCACTTAGCGTCAGGGCTGGCACATAGCAGGCATTCAGTATGTTTTTGTGGAGATGAGCCAAATTTAAATCACTGATTTTCGTCCCCTTGCTCTTGGAGACTTCTGTGATGTATTTTGTTTTTTAAAATAAAAGACTCATCAGATCATTAAACTGGAAGCCACCAGAGAGATTAACTCTTGTTCTGCAAGTAAAGACACTAAAGCCCACAGAAGGTAAATGAATCTCAAAGATAACACGCAAGGTAGGTCCCAAACTTTCTTTTCCGGATTACATAATTTGCTCTAGGGTGAAAAACACTAGCGTTTTCAACATTTCTATATGGGACAGATTCCAGATTATCAACTCTTTAAGAGGGACAAAAGTATTCACAGTATTTTTGTGCATCCATACAAGACTCAGGGCTAGCAAGTAGGATGATAAAATTCTTTGATGGCCAGATGATTAAGTGACAATTTGTGGGAAGAATTTCCTACTGAGCATGAGCTTGGGCTCATTTTGGAAAAATCTTATTAGTAGGAAACACTGACTCTGAGAGAGGCAATGGAATCAAAGTTGGAAAAAAGGCAAGACAACTGGGCCACAGATCCATGCTTGGCCACACATCCCATAGATGAGATCCATGCTTGTACAAATCAAATCGCTCTACTCTGTGCCTCAGCCAACAGAAACACTCTTACCCCAACCCCCTGCCCACTCCCTATTAACTCATGACCTAGAAGAACCAAATGTGAGCATGGGACTGGCTTAGACCAACCTGTCACTGAGACTAGGAAATAGCACTCCCCCATGTCAGGCTGAATGTGAAACATCCTCTCCTAACAAAGGGCTGGCTGTTAATCCTTCATGAGTGGGAGGTCAAACAGGAGCTGCCCTGCAAGGCTCTGCTGATTGCATTCAAGTTCTTAATGGCTATGGTCCTTAAACTCTCTTCACATTGTGTCTGTTGGAGGAGCCATGGGCTCAGGTAGTTCGAGAAGCCACCTGGTCAATGACAGAGCACTCACATAAAGTTTGGCTCTTGACCCTTAAATGGGAAGGTGTATTAATCTGCTCAGCTGCCATAACAAGATATCACAGACTGGGAGGCTCAAGCAACAGAAATTCATTTTCTCACAGTTTCTGAGGCTAGAGATAAAAGACAAAGGGGTCAGCAGGTTTGCTTTCTCCTGAGGCCTCTCTCCTTGGCTTGCAGATGCTCCCCTTCTCTTTGTGTCCCTCAATGGCCTTTTCTGTGTGAGAGTCCCCGGTGTCTCTCCATCTTCTTATAAGAAAACCAGTCCTACTGTATTAGAGAACTACCCTGATGACCTAATTTAACCCTAATTATCTCTTTAAAGGTCCTATCTCTAATACAGTCAGACCAGGGGTGAGCTTAAACATATGACTTTGGGGGCACAAAATCTACCCCATCACAGAGGAAAACCAGCCTCTCTTTTTGCCAGTCATCATTGTGCCTCCTCCGAATACTACCTACCCTTCTTGGTGTTTTCTCCAAGAGACACTGGTGATTGCTTTAGAAACCAATGAAGAAAATCACCTGCTAATTGAGACCTTAAGAAAAGTCCTGAAAATTGTGATTAAAAGTGGAAAAAATGCAAAGAAAATCACATTGCCAACAGGAGTGAAAGAGTACTTGTGGGACACTGTGCAAAGCAGGAGGCAAAAAACAAAAACAAACACAGTGAGGAAAAGAAGCAAGGCTCAGCTCTCTCAACAGAAGAGAGCAACTTCACTGGCAGGCTGTTGAGAGCACGCCTTGTCTGCCTGATTTACACAGGTAGAGGGAGAATGGTTTGGAGGCTGTAGGCCTGCTCAGCCAAACGCCCATGTGTGCATGAAATTAGAATGTCAACATTTGATTCATGCTGCCAAGCTGTGACTGTGAAACAAATTATGTCAGTGGGTGGCAACTGCAATATTAGTCTAAGCAGATAACATTTAACTATAAAGAGGGGCCCTGTCTTCCAGCTTTCTATTATTATTTTAATATCAACATTGAGAGACTTTGAGTTTTGAGAAAAAAGGAAGATGTTTTATATGGAGGCATGGTTCCTTTAGGAAGGGACTCGGCCATTCAAGTGAGGTTTGCTCCTAACCCTAAATTTTGAAATTTAGGCATCAGGTGACACAATGATGAATTTTACAAACCACCACCACCCACTCAACTGAGTTCAAAGGGGCTGTGCCATTTGTGGGGTAATCTAAACCACAATTAAATAATCTGCATCTTATAAAGGAACCCTTTGATTCCTGGGCAGAAACAGGGAACTTTATCCTTAAATGCATTTCAATATAAGGGAAGTGGAAAGCGCCTTGAAAGGGACTGAGAGCAAATTCTTCCAAGATACTTCCTAGGTTCCATACAAAGTAATTCTGCCAAGGTGAGTCTACCCGATGTTGGAGTTAAAACATGTTTCTTTTTATTCAAGTGATTTAAGATTTGTGCATATTAAAAATCAATTTTAAATGAAATGTAGTTGGAAATTTGCCAAGGAATTTCACATAAAAAGTAGACATTGTGTTGGTGTATTTTTTCTTTAAGACTTTCTCAGTGAAGCTACAGTCGTCTACATCTTAAACTTGGTCCACAAGATATAACAATTTTCCCATGAAATGAGGCGCACATCTATCTCCATTTGAGGCCCACTTCTTTAACTACCAATATGGCAAAACATCAATTTGAAGTTTTATTCCATTACAAACACCCATGTAGTTAAAGTTAATGCTGTGAAAAATCCAACTTGTAGCAGTGAAATGTTTATAGAAGCAGCATTCACTTAGCAGTTGAACCAGGCCAAAATGGCTAGCCACAGGATTAATATTCAGAATACTGAAAGATTTTGTGGGGGAAAGGGGTACGGGAGGATATGAGTATCACCTAGAAATGTGTACGTTAGTTTAAAATATTTTTACTTCCAATCATGAGAATTTTCTCACATCTCCTCACAGTCAGACATGCATACATGTGACTGTCCCCATCGTTTCCTTCTCGAGTTCTCATCTCCCACTCACGTATATCTATGTCCAAAACTCTAGGGCTGCATCTTTCTCTCTACCAAGGTGTAAAGGCCTGAGGTCTTTATCAAAATGGAAATATTGATAGAATTGATTCTTTTAAGTAGATTTCCTATTTGATGAAGAGGGCTGTGGGGAGAACAAACTTTAAAATTTACCAAAGAACCCTGTGGTACTATCATTTATATTACAGCTCTCTTATACCAGACAGAAAGTGACACTAAGACAATATAATTAGTAGGTTAATTTTGAAAATGCTTGCCTTCTTGGCCTATTTCTCATGGCCTATTGACTGATCAGTCTCCTATTTTAGCTGGATATGGTATGTAAACTCACAAAGGAGCAAAACAGATTTCTTAAAACTAGAAGTTGTAGACCAAGTAAACACAAAATTTCTACTTTGTCTCTACACATGGTTTGATGGAAGGGAGTACCAAACCCACCAATCTGGTCTTTGCTTACATGTAAAATTCCTTGGCTGAAATGCTCTCATTGTCTGAGACATTTGTGAAAAAGCTGCCTGAATGGCAGGTCTCTGAAACTGATCATTGTAAGAGAGAGAGGTCTGAGGTAAAATGCCTGTTTGACCCACCAGTCCGGTCTATTGCTTCAGCCATGGCTATTGATGCAGAAATGTGTTCTACCCTTTCCGCTTAAGGAAGAATCTCCACTTTGAAATTTCATTCATTGTGGAAACACCCCTTGGGTAGGCCATATTTCCTCTTCTTTCAGATGATGTCAGAGCCCGCCATGCATTTTAAAGCTTTAACATCTTCAACAGTCATATATCATAGCATACCATTTATTTCAAAACCATTCACAGACCAAAAGGAATATTTTCTCTTTATGGAAGCAATTGCACGCTTGTAACTTCTTCATCCTCTGAAAACCATAGAATAAAGTTGGCATTATCATCTGCAGTTAGGTGTCAAATGCATTTAATGCTTTATCTGGAGAATTAGGAACAAAATTACTCTCCTCACTCCATGTCAGGAAAGTAGATTTGGGTTCTCCACCATGTAAGGCATTAACAGTATTCCTTCTGTCAGAAACGTAAAAATCAGGAGACCAGAGAATGGAATAAATAATATTTTGATGTAAACAGATTATCAAGATGAGTGGAATGACCGTCTGGTCACCCGGGGGGCTTATTCAGTTAACACTTCCACCCCTTAAAGACAATGGTGTGCAATCAATGCATATAGGGCCTTTCAGGCGCGTTGCTAAGTGATACGCAGTGTCAACAGAAAAATGCCGGATGTACAGAGGACAGCTCCAAGCCCAAGAGAGATCAACACCCTCTGATGATATTTTAAACTTAATTCAGTGCCCGAAGAAGATTGTGACAGGTTCCGTGGCCAGAGCAGAAAAGATGTTTGCACTTCAAAATCCAACTTCGTAAAGTTGCTCTGCTGTGTGCAAAGAGTGTTTAATTTGGTAAGAAGTGAATCATGGCCCAAAGAGTAGTTGGTTCAAATAGGAAAAGGCACCCAGCAGGGGCATCCTGAATATTCATTTCTTGCAAGGCACAGCAGTCATTTTACAATCTCGGCATCAGTATCAGAGCTGATCATTTGTCTCAGATTGTCTATGCATTCTCTTATTTTTTCATCTCTAAAATCTATTTTAGGAATAGCCCCTGAAGCCATTTGCAACAGCGTCTTCAGAAATTCTAAAGAAAGGAAAGAAACTTGAATAGGATCACATCACCCCATACAACCATGAAAACCTATTTTGTGGGGCATTCTTGAAACCAGCCCAGAAGCTCTTAATAGTTTTTGTGTTTATTTACCCATTTCTTTCTCTCCCTTCTCCCTCCCCTTGATGGATTTTTATATTCAAATGCAAAAGATTTTCATGTGCACTAAAGATCCATTTATGTATTGGTTTAGAAGATTATGCCACGATGCTGAGAAATGCAACTTTTTCATAAACAGATGTTTACAAATTCAGTCTTTGTACCAGGAAAAGCACACTCATCACAAAAGGCCTATTTTCCATATCTGGAGGCAAACCCTTTTGAAAAAGCCTCCTGTCCCTAAAGTCTTGGAAGTCAGATATATAGTTCCACAAAGCCACCAAACCTGTAAAATGTTTTCCTAACTAGACACTTGTGGATCCTGCATGCATGCCCTGGGTTGCTGCTGACAACAAACCCTTGCTTGCACAGGCCCTGAGAGCTGTGTAGATGAGAGGGTGGTGAAGGACACAATCAATGTATTCATTTCAGGACTCTCTATTCACCTAGTGGAACACAAGCTTTTTAAGAGCCCAAGTCACATAATTTTCAGTGGGCAGGTTTGTCCTCTTTTGTCCTCAAGAGTTTGGTCTGTTTATTAAACCAATAAGAGCCCCAGAGCATTTGGTCTAGTGGGCTAAAAACTCCAAAAGCAGAGTATATTAACATAGATTGAGGGGAAGGTGAGGGAGGGGCTGGTGTATTGACATTTTTCTTCCTGTCTTATCCACAAAGCTAATTTTATAGGGTTGTTCTTGTCATGTTTAAGCTATAGGTAGCAAAGGGGAGATGGAAGGCAGATAAAACCACACAATAGCATTCCCAGGCCTTGTTTCTTTGCCTCACTGAGGGTGGTTCTTGATCACAGAGGCTTTAAGGCATTGTGAGATAATGAAGAAACAGCATAGAAAAAAGCAAACAAGTTACGACAATAATTGCATTGAGACCACCTGCCATCGTCCTCCTACTATAGGTGACTCCTGATACCAGGATTCTGCAACAAAACCCAAGCAAACTTTCCCATAGTTTTAAAAGATGGAAAGACAGTATTTCGAGCCCTGGGTCAATAACGTGAATGGGAATCTTACAAGAGGGTTATGTACAGGCCATAGATATTTTTGGATTAATGCTCAGGCCTAACTCACAATTGAGTCTCTTTCTCATCATTGGAGCAAAAACAAGTGAATTCTGAGTGCTAGACAAAAGGAATTTCACTTATAAGAACTAGCTGTGCGGCCAAAAATATTTATTGAAAGGCATGACATGTTTAGGTATTAATTGAAGCTGTTAACAGAAAACTATCACAGTTTCTCTACAAATATGAAGAAGTATGAATGGACCATAAAGTGTTCCTTAAATGCCTAATAAAATTAGTTAGGGCCTCACTCTTTAAATTTATTCCAATAGCAATTTGCTTTTCACATCTCTTCTGAACTTGCCCAAACCATCACAGAGGAATCAATGACAATGCTTCAGTTGTGTCTGGCCCCAGGACAATTGCTGAACACCGTAGACTATTTTAGCAGGAATCTTACAGTTTGGATAATGCTCTAACTTGGGGACATAGCCCAGACTTCCACATTTCTTTGTAGGCTAAAGTATTTTCTGTGCAATCATTTCTGACAAAAATCCTAGTTACTACAGTTTGTTTATCCTGTACAAACATGCTGCTGCTCTTCCCACCTTGGAAGGAAGAAGTGTTTTCTACTTTTCCCCAGTAGTGGGGAAGTGTTTGTGCTAAGCCATTCACACACTTTCTCCTTGTCCCTCTTGTGGCCAATAAGCTACACTGATAAACAGTCTGTGAAAGCAAAGAAATCTGCAGCTAAGGCGACAGAACAAATGTAACTAGGCCATACTGACAGGAGTCTAGGAGTTCAAAAGCTTTGCTGGCATGGGTGTTGCCTGGCAGAGACATTTGCTTAAGTCCAGCAATTTCAGCAGGTAAAACATTAGAGCGTGCCATGAAACAACATATCCCAAAAGAAAACTGCCATGAAACAAGTCAAAAATAGGACTGTTGAAGGTCTTCTATGTAAATGTTGAGCCATAAGGACATACTAATTTATTAAACTGAAACTAAGCTAATTATCTAGTTCTAAAATTTTCCACTAATATACCATTTATATGTATGTGTATGTATATGTGTATATGTGTGTGTGTATATATACACATATATATTTTACTTTTATTTGCATTTATTTTATGCAGAATTTATCCTCAGGCCATAAGTTTTTGGTTCTTTGGTTTCTTCCGTGATATCTTTTCTATGCAACCTCCTCTTCTGGTTTAGGGAAAATCTGCTCTTTTCAGTAAGGATCATCTCTGTGTGGTGTGGCAGGGAAAGCTCATGTACGGGTTAACCCGACCATGGGCCCTGTGCCTCATCCTAGGGGCTTTGTTCATCTGCATGTACTCCATGACCAGAGAATCAACATCTAAACCCTTAAGTTCAGGATTCCTCTCTGCATTTTTAAGCATGTGCAGTAAAAACTCAGCACTCTTTTTGGGCCACTGACCTTGTGTCCAGCCCCACTGTCTGGCCTGGACACACCTACCAGCTCTACCAGTATAGGGACAGAACACACATTGTTTCTACAAAGTGACATCTTTCAGATATTTGATGGCTTTTCAGTATGCATACCCCTTTTCAGTATGCATACCCCTGATTTGATGGCCTGGGCAGTTTCACATGTGTTCTTAAAGTGAACACGAAGATTTGAACCTCTTGATTTGCATGATTTCGTAGGGTTTCCTGGGTTGAGTGAATAGGGACCAATTTTCTGAGATCACTTCAGGCTGCTTAGGGGAAGAGCTATACTTAACATACACTTGCTTTTTAATCTGCTTTCCCTTAGACAGGCTCATTGTAGATCTACAGTTCTCAACCCTGGCTGTACATAAGAAACTTTTAAAAATCTGCACGTGCCCAGGCCCCACCCTCAGAATTTGTTTTGATTGGTCAGAGGTAGAGCCCATGCCGTGATAGTGTTGATGGTCCCCAGGTAAGTCCGGTGGTTAACATTCCCGATGAGCCAGGGTTGAGGGATACGAGCATAGATAATTAACTGAAGATAGGTGCAAATGGAATAAATAGAGTTTATGAGAGGAAAATCTAAAATTGAGGACAACCATCCATTAGTTTTTCTATGAATGGACAAAGTATACTAGTCAATTTAAGCAGAGGACATCTTGGTTTCGTTCTAGGATTCCTAGTTGAACCCCACTGACATATGATTGGAAAGAGACCCTCAGAAACTAGAAGGCAGGTACAGACATATTTAGAAGAAGTACAGCCTCATAAGAGATAAAAACACTGCAAAAATGTAGATGAGGGGAGATGGGACATCAGGAAAGGCTTCCTGGAAGAGAATGCTCTTGAAATGGGCCTGGATCTTGAAAAGATCCCTAGGAAGGAACTATGAGGGGAAGGGAGCTGGTAAAATACAAGCAGGGAACCCCTCTTCCAAAGCTCAGGGCTCTTTTCATGAAAAGGAGAATGTATTTCATCTTTTTTTTTTCTTTTTATTATTCTTCTCCTCTGCTTCTAGACTAGGAAAAGTAATAAAAGCTAATATTTACTATTTATTGTGTGCTAGACATTATTCTAAGAGCTTTTCACTTAAATTCTTTGCACTTAATTGCCAGAATATCTCTGTGAAGTAGGTATTGTAATCACCCCCATTTTATAAAAAGGTGAAATAATGCACTCAAGATCACACAGCAGTTAAATGTTCATTGTCTTAATCTCTCTGCTCTTCTGCTTCTTTCAGATATCGTCATTGACTGAAGCTACCTCTTCCACAGCAACTCAGAGCTTGCTGGTGACAGATGCTGTTGTCTGGGAGCTGGCCTACCTACCTTCTAAAACTGGGATGCTTTGAAGTTGGACAAGGACTGCAGACCCACCAAACTACAGTTCAGATGACATGCTGGGAGGTCCATGCTTCATCAGAGCTCCACTGAGCACAGAAGTAGTTAAGCCCACAGCCTCTGCCCCTAGAGCTGCAGCCAGAGCAAGAAAAGCCTGACCTGGCATTTTCTCTGACCACCCCATCTCACCTTGCACAAGATCATGTAGAAGCTCCTTTTACTTTTTTTTAAATTACAGAGGTAGAGATGATGCCACTTTCCTTCTCTTTTGAAAGTCTCTCTCAAGCAGCAAGTTGTTATAAAGGTTTGAATACTGAGTGGTCTTGCCTAAGAAATCCAGACACAGGGCATTTAGCAAATGTTTTAAGAATTCCCCAGAGAATGGGTATGGTATAAGCCAGTGAAATCAATTTTTGCCTCTTTTCACTAAAACCAGTTAATTGAATGCTTATTTGAATGAATTAAAAATTCATTGAATTCAGTTAACTGAATGAATACCAACCATACACAGGGTTTCTAAGTAAGAAGAGAGCACACCTACAAAAGCTACCAAAACAAAAGGTGAAGTGAGAAGTATCACAGGGAAAGTCCCAAAATGCTGTGGCCATTTGGAGGAAGATGAGAGGGAAGCAGGGATCCTATATGGCTTCCTGGAGGAGGTGGTGCCTATCATAGGCTCTGAATCTGAAGGATGGCAATAAAAGCTGTGGGAGGAATGAAGGGCAGTGAATTCTGCTGAGAGGAGAGATCTGAAATTGCTCCTCGTTGCAAGTCTTAAAGTAGAGGGCCCTCAGGCTGCACGTGAAGCCCAAGAAGAACAAAGAAAATGTTTGCTGCCAACTTCTAAACTTGCACAGGCAGCAGAGTCGGGGGCAGGGAAGCTCTAAGGTCGTTCATACAAAGTAGCCAATTTACAGTTATGGTTACACTGGAGTCAATTAAAGTGTTTTATTAGCAGGAATTTGAATCTTTTACCTTCATTAACATTTAACAGTAAATGGGAGAAAAAAGGTAAATAAAATATTATCTGGCTTTTTAAAGGTCATTTCAGACTGAGCATTATAAAATGTGAGCTGGGGAAGGGTGGGGATGGCCCTTTGTGTGGATTTAGTACATGGGTCCCGCTATACCTATAGATCTCTGGAGAGATCTCATAGCACCAGCAGCAGGAGAACATCTCTTGGCAGGTGAGGTTCTCCAAGGTGCATTCATTAGAAGCAGCACATTTGGGGCAGGAGGAAGGAAGAGGGAGAACTGACATGTGAGAATGAATATTTTGCTTTAAATCTCAGGTTGTAAATGATTTCGGGTATGCAGCTCTTAATAATTACTCCCATGATCAACATCTGCTTTTTAACAACCCTAGGGTAGCAACCCAAATTGATTAAATGACATACCTAATCATTCCCTCAAAGGAAAGAAGCGCAAAGCAGACCCTGTACCCGGGTCTCAAAGAATCTGCAAGAGGGCCTTGGGGAAGCCCTGTCACAGCAGGCAGGCTATGTTCATGCCCCAGGTACTCTGTGGACCTTTTCTAGTAAGGCCTGCTGTTACTGGAAGCCAGAAGCAGAAATATACTTTGGCAAGAATATAAATGTTCAACCTGAAAAGAAACTCCCTTTGTATTTTAATTTTTCAAAATGTAGAGCCATGAGCAATTAGAAAGCCATCCAAAAGCTGTCCAGTGAAATTTTCAACCCAACTTGTCATCCTTGGAGATGATAAGACCTAATGCGTCTTATCATCAAGCATCATCTGACCCTGGGAAGGCCCCAGGAAGCCAGGAAGTTCCCACTGCTGGAGAAAGAACTTCCTTGAAATTCTTTATCAGAATGGATAGACCAGGAGGAGAAGACTGACTCCTTCCATGATGGGGTTTCTGAAGATTTCAAGATTTTAATAATGGCTGTCCTCCTTAAACTAGGCGAAGGAATGGGTGGAAAGAGATACAAAACCCTTAGAGATGAGAAGTTTCCCTTGTGAGGCAGTAACAGAAAGCATGGTCTTAGTCAAATGAGTAAGCTACTGGGTTAAATCTCCTCTTGCTGCCTTCATCATTAGGGCATTTGAATTTACTGCATCTGAAAATAGGGGAGAAATGAAATCACAGCAAAATAAATATTTCCTAATTTTAAATAAATATTGCTAATCATAGTGATTGTGTTCAGAGCACAGTGCAAATATATAAATACAAAGAATAAAATTGGAAGGAAAAAAGGTTATTTACATACATAAATATAAATCAAAAATCCGATTTTAATGTGCTAAAAGCATCTGGTCTGGTTCTCTAAATGTCAAAGGCTACTGCTCGCTGTCCCTCTAGCACTACCCCAATTAACAGCTGAGGAGACGGCCTTTCATTTCTCCAAATCTGAAGGTAAATATCATGGACTTCAGTGCAAAAAATGATGAGGACCTTTTCCTATTCCATTTAACAACTTTATTTTGCATTTGATCTAGCAAAGCAATATAAAAAGGCTTCTGGAAGGAAGTGGCAAACCAGAGCTCTAAATAGCCTCCCCCACAAGCTCTCCCCACTTCATTCCATTTCCTTTTTTGGTTGTACCGGATACACAAGTGACTCCTCACATGAGAAGTCTGGGGATATCGAGCCTGAAAGATCTTTAGCACCAAGGTGTACAAGGCCACAGTAAGAGGCGTGGGGACACTGGGACCATTTTCTATGTCATGAAGAGAAGCCAACATTCTCTATGACGCATGTAGACACAGGTGTTATTATTCAAAAAAGTTGTAATATTGGGCGCCTGATAATAACCTCCTTTTTAAAAATTATATTGAACATATAGAAGTCAGGCTTTGTGTTTTTGCCTTAGTGAATGCCATCCCATTTCAATCCTACAAGAATGGTGTGCAGCGGGTGGTTTTATCTCAAATGTAGAGGATGAAGCTGGGCTCAGAGAGAGAATGCAGTCTGCTCTGGTCACTCTTTTACCAGTTTATACCTTCTTCCAACCAATCTGTTCTCTCATGAAGGTAATTTGGAATTGAATAAACGAAATGACTGTTTATTCCTACCAACACAATAATGCTTTTTTACCCATGCTGGGTGAGTAACATGGACTCACTGAGAGCCAGCTCCAGAAGAGACCCTGGAGACCTGGGAGCTACCCTCAAGGAACATACTGATTGGGGACAGAGGCTGGCCTAACAACAACTGGGGGTTCTGTTGTTCCACAGTCCAGGGCCTGTCGCATGCAGTGAAGAATTGCACTGCCCCGCTGAGAAATACTGACCCCTCTACTTTCTGACTGGTGAAGACGCTAAGGCTCATAGCTGAAACTTAGAGGAGTCAGGCTCTCAATTCCCAGTTGAGAGATAGTCACTGTGTTTTCATTTGAGAAACAGAGTAGAAATAGATTAGAAATATATAGATATCTTATCTTGTTTCTGCTTTCCTGCACAACCCACCTCTGTTAACTAGTTCTGCAAAACCAATGGCTGTCCCGTGCACCTCTGCCTTCCTCTTTAGGCAGATGTAATGAGCCCCTTGCAGTAATTCACACATTTCTTTTCCTGTCCTCTCAGGTAAGGGATCCTTCCCTGCTACTATAATTCAGTAGGAAACTTCAAATTATTCAAGAAAGATGTTCTGATTCAACCAACACCTACTGGACGCTTCGCATATGCCAGGCATTGAGATTGGTACTTGTCTACATATTATTTCATTTAACTGTAACTCAATGCTATAACATGGGTACTAAGTCCATTTTACAGATTAAACAACTGAGGCTTGGTGGTTTATGTAAATTTCTCAAGGGCTCATGCCTAGCAGCTGACCTAACGTCAGACCTAGGTGTCTCATCTACCACCCAACTACCATCACTCAGTTCCCTCTACCTCTCAGTTCCATCACATCTTGGCATCAATCTGCTCCTCCTCAAAGAAGAGATAATCGCAGGAAGTACCTTTCAAAGGTTAAGATTGTATCAGGTAGGTGAGCTCTCAAGAGATATGAGTAAAAGAATCACTGAGACAGAATTTCTAAGAACTCTGGCCACATTTCCAGGTGAAAATGGCAGACTTATGTGTATACACATGTTATTCATTTGCCAAAGAACAGGAACATGTTCATGGTGAACTGAAAGCTCCTGAGATAGTTGGGCACAGAGGGAAAAAAAAAATCAACGATGAAAGCTCATAGCCACTTACAAAAACATAATCTCATACACACATGCAAACATATACATGGTATAAACCCACTAAAATGGTAACCCGTGAAAGCATGCTAGGGAATCAGAATGGGGAATAAAAAAATAAATAAAATAAGAGAACTAGGATTAACTTAGTGATCTACTCTTGAGGGTAACATTTTTTTTTTTTTTTAAAGATTTTATTTATTTGACAGAGAGAAACACAGCGAGAGAGGGAACACAAGCAGAGGGAATGGGAGCGGGAGAAGCAGGCTTCCCGCAGAGCAGGGAGCCCGATGCGGGGCTCGATCCCAGGACCCTGGGACCATGACCCGAGCCGAAGGCAGACGCTTAACAACTGAGCCACCCAGGCGCCCCGAGGGTAACATTTTTTAAGTTCACGGCAATTTAAAGTCTATGAAAAAGATTGCCAAAAAAAAAAAAAAAGATTGCCAACAAACATGATAAAATTCCCAAACCCAATGAGATGTGACTGCAGGTATGAAATTAGCAAGAAGAGGGAGAGAAGATGAACTTGCTAAAAGGGGGATCCTCCTTAGGAATTTCATAATTATGGGCTCTTGCTGTTCAGTAATTGCAAGAAAACCAGCCTGGCTCCAGCCCCGTTGCCTGCTGGGAGGGCAAGACAAAATTATGGACTCACATGAAGGATGGACACTGGTGGATGGCACCCATCAGAGTGCATGATAACAGGTCTGAGGATCCAGGTCAGAGACGGCAACCCCAATTTAGGCTGCATGTAATTAAAAGATGTGCATGGAGAGAAACATGCCCCCACACCTTGGGCATGTCAGAGGCTGCTTATCTGAAACAAAATTCTTTATTGTTTTTCCTTTGTTCCTTTGGTTTTCAAATAACGTACAGAAATCATGTAACTTGACAAAATAAAAAATAAATATCCTATCATCTGGCCAGTGTTTAAAGAGCAAAGGTTTTTAGTAACTGTGCAGTGAGAGCATATACATGCATACACACAGAGGCAGAACAAATACTCTGATGAATAAAAATATGAATTTGAGGGCAAATGAGGCATGAAACATATTGGCCAATAAACAACACAGAAGAAGGTCATATTAAATTTTTTTTTAATCTAACCGACTGAGAAGCATTTGAGCCAGAACACTCACCAAGACAAGACTTTTAAGGAAGTTGCATTTTCTAACTAGCACAGAGGATTGTGTTTTTTTTATTTGTTGTAACTAAGACATAAGGAAGCCCAGGATCCTACTGGACTATGATTTTGAAGGTGAGACTGTGAAGGTTTAACAAATCTAAAAACACATCAGTGACCTATTATGATAAAATAAAATATGCCTAAAATATTCCTGTACTCACAGCTCTTTTTTGAAAAATGCCTTGTCTGGGAGGCCCTTATCTTCATAAAGTGCTTTTAGTCCACAAAGCTCCTTCAAAACCATTTTGCAAAGTGGAAAGGACAGGTATTATTTGCTGGATGAGGAAATCAGAGCAGAAAGTTCAGGTGCTTTTCTTGAGCTCTTATGGTCAGAGATAGTATAGTCCAACTAGGATCTGACGTGTCAGACTCCTAATGTGGTATAGCCCTGCCAATCTGCCAGTCCTGAGGTTTCAAACAGCCACTATGAAATGTGCACTGTTTGGCCCCTGCTGCTCTTTTATACAAAGCTGATTTCAAGAGGCTGCTTTGTACCAACACATCACATATCAACCATCCCTTTCTCAAGGGAGGCAGAATGGTGTGGTGGCTGAGAGCTAGAGAGGCCTGGGTGCAAATCCTAAACTCTATGAGATACCTGCTATGGGGCTTTGGAATGTTGTTGTTTTCTCTTCAGTAGTGATGATAATTACTGTTTTCCAAAACTCTAAGCATAAAAAAGGCCTTGGCCAACAGTAAGCATTATTACAATTTCTCTTCCACAGTATGCAAAGGTAAAGGAGAAGCATAAACTTTTAGGGCATGATCAGAAGAGGTCATGCACAGGGCAGCCTGGGGCTTCCCAGTCAAGTCTCAAATAGAACCTCAAACAGAAGGACCTAGGAATGCAGATTTTTCCGTGCATGGAATTTATCACAACCAAAAGAACAATGAGAATACATGTCTTAGAGAATCTTTCACCCCACCCCCAAACCACCACATGCACACCCAGAAGCATTGCAGGTCGAAAGAAAATGGATTCTTTCAAGATTCCCAGACCAGTCTGTGCAAAGTGAAAAGGTTTCCAGCCCCTGTCGGTTCTGAGAAATACCTGAGCCTTGCAAGGCTGAGGTCACCTGAAGCTCCTCGGGGGGCTCTCTGTCTGCACTAATTAGAGAAAGCAATATTGTTTGAAAGCATTCCCTTCATCTGTCTTCCAACCTCTCTTTGCTCCAGGATTTGGGTGTTCACAGGCTCAGGCCACACAGCCTGCCAGCCCTTCAAAGGTGGGGAATAAACACAAGCTCACCAAACAGGTGGTGATGAGAGACGTGCCCAGACTGCCTTGGCTGTTCCGCTATGTACCTTCACTTTCATTATCTTCATCATTTGTCAAGCAGAGGCAGGCTGGTGAGCCAGGCCTTCCAAACCTTCAAAAGGAAATATTGACTAAACGACAGTGCTTCTGCTTCCATGACCTCCTCTTTACCTGCTAGATACCCACAGGGACTTGCATTCTCAAAAGGCGAGTCATCGTTAGACTTTGTTCACTGACATCCAGAGGCCCAAGGGAGAGCAAGAGAAATGAAGGGCCAGTCTTAGGAGCAGTTATGAGCCACACCAAGAAACTTTAACAGGGCAAAATTAACTTTCAAGGGTAAGAACATACAGACAGGACCAATTCACCCAGAATCTGAGGGAAACATAGTCTTCATGATGATGAAGGAGTCCAAAATTCCCTAAGAATTTGGCTCATAACCTCACTTCTTTGGAGAGCTCAGGCTTTCTCTATATACCCACAAAACTCCTCTTTTTAGAATTTTAGGAAAAGGGTCCCTAAGTTAAGAGAGGGACAAAATGAAGTTTTTACAGTGTTGGCTTAGCTAATGGGCTTGTTGAAGTAGAAAACAGTTTTTGAGTGGAGTTCAGAGAAAAGAACGAAGTAAAAGGGTTGGGTGGAGAGGGAAGGCAGTACTTTGTTTTTGTCCTTCAATAGTGGGAGAGGGCTGATCAGAAGTTGGAAGGTACATGTTACGGTGCCATGGAAAGCAAATTTGCAGCCCTGGTTGTTCCCAACAAGTGCCCATAAACCTGAGCTCACATCTCAAGGTGGATCACAAGCCAGAAGACAAAGACCTGAGCAGAGTTTAGGTCTCCTATTCCCATTCACTCTGCTTCCCGGTCTTTTCCAACTCTCATCCAGAAGTTTCCTGGAGAAGCTCTCCCAGCCACTCTCTTATCCACACTACTTCCATCCCCAAGTCACCTCAACATATGCCCCTCCTTGAGGAACAGCACTATAACTGGTTCCAAAACTGTTTCTGTCCCCAGATAAGATAGGACTAAAGGAAGAATATGAGCTTCCTACATGTACGGCTATTCCAGCACAGTGATTATATTTAAGGTTTTTCCCCTAATAGTAAAAGTTTCATTTATCTTTAAAGGTAACCTTGACAGGTCTACTCAAATAAATGAATATTTCCCTCTTGACAAATGTATTTCCCCACAACCCATCTGAATGACCATCCCATCTAAAAAATACAGGCTAACGTGGTTTTGATGCTAACCATCACTGAGAAATTCTCAGGGCTTCCCCCCCGCCCCATGGGGTGTGGATAGGCATCTTCTTGTTCTTCACAAATTGGTCTCTAGCCTGAATGAGAAATGCAGGAAAGCACAGAGGTGTAAAGGCATGGCATGCTGGGGAAGACTGGACTGTTTCTACTCACCTGGAGCTCAGAGAAGGGCTAAGAGGAACAGCACAAGATGAGGTCAGGAAGGTAAGTGGAGTTCATATTGGGAGGGTCTCCACACACTTTCTTTCCTACAATGGGGTGCCATCTAAGATATTTAAGGAGGTAATACATGGGATTTGTATTTCAGTTCTGTGATAGTGTGTAGAGATTCTAGAAAAAGGAGAACCTAAAGACAGAAGGAGGAGACAATCCTTCATTCATGAAGCAAACACTGAGTGCCGGCAATATGCCAGGCACTGTGCCACGCACCACGAGTCCAGTGATGAATGAAGTCAACACCACAACTATCCTGGAGCTTGCAGTCTAACAGCATGTGAGGATGGCAGTGGACGGCACTAGAGGTCCCAGATGCATTTATGTTGTGCATGGGGAATGTGCTCAACACAGTGAATTTGAAATGTTTGTGAAACAGCCACATGGGTAGATACAAGGAGGCCTAGAGTCGATATGCATTTCTACAAGTTTAAACAGGTAGAGAATTTCTAAAAACCATTTCATCTGAAGAAAGTCTGCCTTCCTAATCATCACCTGTGGGTTTCTACTCAAAAGAGAACATTTCCCTTGAAGTTTTCCTTGTCAAACTGAGAGGTGAGTAACCTGCCCAAGTAATAGTGCAATTAAGTGGCAAAGTCCCCGGGTTAAACCCAGGCCTGTGGGACCAGAGTCTGCCCTCCAAGAGCTGGGTACAGAATAAAAGGTCTGGAGCACAAGCCCCATGCCTGAATTCCAATTGTGGGACTCAGGCTCTACTACCCTTTTCTACATAAAAGTTGACCATTGTTGCCCAATGTTGTACAAAAGTTGAGGGAGATTAGACATAAAACAGACCCGAAAAGAAACAAACTCTCGGTTGGTCTTACTCTTCTATAAAAGAAACCTTGACCATCAAACCACTAGCCATCTTTTCTACATCCCTACTAGAAGCCAAAACCCCCTCACCTACAGAAGCCAGCTCTGCTTAATTAACATTTCTTTCAGTGATACTTACATATTCTATTCCACCCTCTCTAATTCAGCAGATCCTCCCTCTTACCCCATTCTGTTCTCAAAGTTTGCTAGTTCTTAGCAAAAATAACAGACTTACTGCTTCAGTTCCCACAATGCTCATGTATTTATTAGGTCCTGCCTTAAAGCAAATTCAAACATCTTCTATGATCATTTTTTCCAAGTGTCAGAGATCTGGCACTCCGATGACTCTTAACATATAGGCTACCATCTGGAGCTGGCTACCTGTAAGTTGTAATATTTCAGTGCCTTCCAGGTACTCTATGTGCCCTGCTAATTATCTGTCAAAATGTAGGCATCAGACACAAATCAAATAGGTGAAAAGAAATTGATGTAATCTCTGTTTTTTTCCAGTTTCTGAGTCTCTGAATACCACATACATCAAGCCTATGTCTTGCTCTGGGACAGCACATACTTTAATGCATTCCCCAAAGCCCACAATTCTCTGCAAAGACCTGTTTCCTTTGCTACAGAGATTAATAAGCTGATTCTCTTTCCTTGCCTGAAAATGTCTGAACAATGTAGAGCTGACCCAGCCCCTTCCTTTTCAGAGGGCATGTTGCAATGCCATGATATGAAGGTCTCTAGAACTTGAGCATAGCATGCTGCCCATGAGGAGAAAACTCAGGCTTAGAGGCAACTCTTGACAAAGCGATCTGACTTAATTTGTCCTCTCCTTTATGGACAAATGTCCAAGGAGACAAGAGCCACCACAGCATTTAGCTTTTATTTTCCTTCCTGAATTTCAGGAAGAAGTCCTAAAGTTTTGATAAGCAAACCAACTTCAATTATGTGGGAGATACCTACTCATAAATTCATTAAACCAGTATTTATTGAGCACTTACTATGTACCAGGTCCTGTGCTAAATAGAGGGTAAACAAAAAACATGATATTCTATGGTAAGTAACATTAATTCCTGAAGATTTTGTATATTATCAGTGGCCTTTGTTTGATGGGTGTTTGGTGTATACAATCCAAATCTTCAATATTAAAAGGAGCTCAGCAATTTTTTTTAAAAGTGTACTCTCTTACACTCCATGGAGCTTTAGGGGGACAGGGAATTTTGTCTATACTATTCCGGCTATATCCCTAGCATCCTGAACAGTGTCTGGAACATATTAAGTACTCAATAAATATTTACTGAACAAATGAATGATGCTCTTGACCCACAGAGAAGAAGGCAATTATCTTTCTTTAACCAAATAAGTACTTGGGGAATACTAGCACCATCTTCTAACCAACAAACTTAGGAGTAGATCTACTTTGTAGTCATTGGAAAAGATGCTATACATAAATCGTCAATGACATAAACAAGTGACTGTGATATCTAGCTGTGTGGAAAAGCAGGTTACAAAGCAATACATTCAGTGTAAGCCCATTTTTAAGCAAAAATGTAAATTATGGCTCTTCTGGGTGATGGGCTTTGGGACAGTTCTTATTTTTCTTCTCTGTATTTTCAGTATTATCTAAATTCCCTCCAAAGCACATTTAAAAATATTACTCTAAAAGAAAGTTCGCAAACCAAATTTTGATCTGATTTTATCTTCAGTTTGCATTTACAATCTACTCAAGGCCTTCCATCTAGCTAGAAATTGCAAAAACTCTATTGCAGGAGATAAAAAAGGATGATGAGGTTCCTAACAGAGGCTGATATTTTCTATCGGGCTTGGAGAGAAAAGAGGTGGCCCTAAGAAACATCCGATAATGACCAATCAGTGACCTGTGTCAAAGAGCTAATTATGTCAGTTATAACTCTGGGAAGGTCACCTAGACAGATAGGAAAGGTGTAAGCACACAAAAGACAATGCTCCAAAAATGAAAAGGAATCTTCTTGAAATCCAAGAGAATAATGCCACTAAAATCCTTTTAACAGTAATCAGCTACACTTCATTGGTCTCCCCAGACTTTTCCTAGACAAGATCAGGAATGTAAAGCCAATTTTTTTAAATTGCTATTCTCTCTTTTTTCTCCTCTTTCTCACCTAGGAAAAAGGTTAACTAAGATTTCAAAGCCTAGCCTAGCTGCAGCTTCTCTGGAGTTTGGCAGCTGTTAGATTTGGTGTTTGAGTGCCAGTTATTTGCTCTGCCAGCAATGTGTTAGGATAATCACCTACTGAAGGATTTCAACACATTACATTTCCCCAGAAGCCTTTGTCTAACAAGGTAATTTATGACCTGTTCAGGAATCTGGTCTTTACAAAACAATAAATTCACACTTGCACTGGACTTCAAAGCTGCCATTACGAGCCTTGGTAGCAGAAGGCATCCTGTAGCTCAGAGCCAGATCAACAGATAAGTGAATCTATAATGTTCTCTTCTAGGAAGGCTGCAAAGAGGGCAAGGCTGACAGCCACTGCAGCAGCATTTGGCTATTCTTGCAAAATCTGACCATAAAATTGGATCTTTTTGACAATGTTAAAACCATTTCACCCACTGTACACATGTAAGATCTATTGGATTTAGGAGGTTGGCAGGAACCAGGTGCTCCCCATGGGACAGGCAGCTACTCCTGCCCTTGGTAAGATCTTGCTGGAATGCTAACAGTAACCGAGTCCTCAAACCCTGTAGCCAGCCTAAGTCCAAAAAGCCACTTTCTGGAAAGTGGGGACATAAGTTTCTCATTGTTCCAACGTTTCAACAGGTCCTTGAAGCCAAGGGCATTTTTTCTTTTTTTGAATTATAGTTAACATACAATGTTATATTAGTTTCAGGTATATAATATAGTGATTCAACAATTATATCTATTCGTCAGTGCTCATCAGGATGAGTGGACTCTTAATCCCCATCACCTATTTCACCTTTTCCTCTACCTACCTCCCTCTGGTAACCACCAGTTTGTTCTCTGCATTTAAGAGTCTGGTTTGTTTCTCTCTCTCTCTCTCCCTCTCTCATCTTTTTCTTGGTTCATTCATTTTGCTTCTTAAATTCCACATGAGTGAAATCTGATGGTATTTGTCTTTCTCTGACAGACTTATTTCACTTAGCATTATAACCTCTAGGTCCATCCATGTTTCATTCCTTTTTAAGGCTGAGTAATAGTCCATTGTGTATATATACACACACCACATCTTCTTTATCCATTCATCTATACATGGATGCTTGGGTTGCTTCCATATCTTGGCTATTATAAATAATGCTGCAATAAAAATAGGGGTAAAGCCAAGGACATCTTGCCCATGCACATATCCCGCATAAATCATATGCCAGGTTTTTCAGAGTGTGGTCTGTATCCTGCTTACACAAGAGTCACCTCAGATGCTGGTTTAAAAACACAGGTGCCTGGACCCCACTTTGGACCTTTTGTATCAACTCCCAGAGCTGGGCCTCAGAAATGGCATCTTTGGGGCACCTGGGTGGCTCAGTCGTTAAGCGTCTGCCTTCGGCCCAGGTCATGATCCCGGGGTCCTGGGATCGAGCCCCACATCGGGCTCCTTGCTCGGCAGGAAGCCTGCTTCTCCCGCTACCACTCCCCCTGCTTGTGTTCCCTCTCTCGCTGTGTTTCTCTCTGTCAAATAAATAAAAAAATCTTTAAAAAAAAAAA
>CM053609.1:35020508-35192465 GCA_028646535.1 Procyon lotor | reverse complement strand
AGTGAAATTTGGTTTACTCGTATGTGAAAAGGATGAAATGTCTCCTAGTTTTGTGGTAAGGAGTAGCTTCTGGCTTTTAAGATATGCCCTGCTTTCTCCTTCAGATTTCTTCTTCTTCTTCTTCTTCTTCTTTTTTTTTTTAAAGATTTTATTTATGTATTTGACAGAGAGAGAGAGAGAGAGAGATCACAAGTAGGCAGAGAGGCAGGCAGAGAGATAGGAGGAAGCAGGCTCCCTGCTGAGCAGAGAGCCCGATGCGGGGCTTGATCCAGGACCCTGAGATCATGACCTGAGCTGAAGGTAGAGGCTTTAACCCACTGAGCCACCCAGGCGCCCTCCCCTTCAGACTTCTTAATGGTTCTCTTTTTTGTGTCTAGGCCTCTGTCTACAGCTTCCCTGTTGTAGTTTGCTCAGACATAGTAAGTTATCAGGTTTACCATTCCAAGCATCTCCCCATATTATAGTTCCCATTAAAATACAGGTCTTCTGGGGCGCCTGGGTGGCTCAGTCGTTAAGCGTCTGCCTTCGGCCCAGGTCAGATCCCAGGGTCCTGGGATCGAGCCCCGCATCGGGCTCTCTGTGCGGCAGGGAGCCTGCTTCTCCCGCTACCATTCCCTCTGCTTGTGTTCCCTCTCTCGCTGTGTTTCTCGCTGTCAAATAAATAAAATCTTTAAGAAAAAAAAAAAAAAATACAGGTCTTCTGTTTAAGACACAGGATGCGTAATGCAGCTATATTTTTTTCATTTCTTTTTCCATTTTTTAAGCAGAACCCATTTTTCCAATGCTATCTTTCACAGAACTTTAATTCATTAATCATATTTTAAAATTTTTAAAATAATTGGTTGATTGATTGATAACATACAGTGTATTATTTGCCCACGGGTACAAGTCTGTGAGTCATCAGGCTTACACATTTCAAACATCACCATAGCACATTAGCACATATCCTCCTCAATGTCCATAACCCAACCACCCTATCCCTACCCTCTACCTACCCTCCAGCAACTCTCAGTTTGTTTCGTGAGATTAAGAGTCTCTTATGGTTTGTCTCCCTCCCGATCCCATCTTGATCTCTCTGATATGAAGAATTTGAGAGGTAGGGCAGGGGGTCATGGGGGTAGGGAGGGAAAAAATGAAATAATCAGATATTTTTTAAAAGCAATAGCTCTAAAGGACAGTGGGGAAGGCTTCAATTTGGAATCCACTTGCCCCCTCCACCCTGCCTCAAAGCCCTCTGAAATCCTCAGCTAGGAGAAGTATGTCTGGGGGTGGAGGGAGAGGCAGGAAGAAGAGAGTGAAGGGTCAAGATGACATAGAAGCTGGTGGCATCAGTACCCACACTGGGTGCACAGGACAGGCAACAAGTTTGCAAAGAGAACGGAATAAGTTCTGTTTCTGATATATTTAGTTTGAGGTACGTGGCAACCAGATGAGGACACTCAGCAAGCCTGGCATATGGAAATTCACACCCAGAATTACAGGCAGGAGTCCAAGCACCAACACAGAGACACTTCTTACTTCTAACTCAGTGGTTCCCAAACAAGGCTACACTCTGGAATCATGTGAGAGCTTTAAAAAGAACTTATGCCTGGGTCCCACCTCCAGAGATTCTGATGTAATTGGTCTGGATTATGGCTGGATATTCAAGAATTTTAATCTCTCCAGGTGATTCCAGTGTTCAGCTAAGTTTGGGAACTACTGCTCTTAGGGAAAAAGAAAAAATGTTGTCCTCATTTATGTACAACTGTGCAATTGTAGGAAAATTTATTCAACACCCATACCCTTAGAATTATATTTAAAAAGGCAGAGATCCACATGTTAATTACCATTTGTACAGCTGACCCTTGAACAACAGGGAGGTTGGGGCCATCAACACTTCCCTTCCCCCATGTAGTCAAAAATCTGAGTATAACTTTTGACACCCCCAAAACTTTACAATAGCCTACTGTTGACCGGAAGTCTTACCGATAACATGAACAGTCGATTAACATATATTTTGTATGTTGTGTGGATTGTATATTGTATTCTTACAATAAAGTAAGTTTGAGAACAAAGTTAACAAAGAGAAAATACATTTGCAGTATTATACATGTATTTATTGAAAAAAATCTGCATATACGTAGATCTGTATAGTTCAAAGTCCTGTTGTTCAAGGGTCAGCTTAGTTTCCTGAGGCTGCTGCAACAAATTATCACAAATTTGGTGTCTCAAAACAACAGAAATTTACTCATACTTCGAAAGGCTGCAATCGGTATCACTGGGTGGAAATCAAGGTGACATCAAGTCTATACTCTCTCGAGAGCCTCAGGAGGAGAATCTGTTCCTTATCCCTTCCAACTTGCGGCGGCTGCTAATATTTTTGGCTTCCTTGTGATCATATACTTTCAAGCTCTACCTCTGTGATCACATTGCTTTCTTTTTTTTTTTTTTTATTTTTTATTATTTTTTTTTTTATTTTTATTTTTTTTTTAATTAATTTTTATTAACATATAATGTATTATTTGCCCCAGGGTACATGTCTGTGAATCTTCGGGCTTACACATTTCACAGCACTTAATAGCACATACCCTCCCCATTGTCCACAACCCAGCCACCCTATCCCTACCCCACCACCCCCCCGGCCATCCGTAGTTCATTTTTTGAGTCTAGGAGTCTCTTATGGTTTGTCTCCCTCCCCATCCCTTCGTGTTTCATTTCTCTCCCCCACCCCCCCAAACTCCTGCCTTGCCTATCAAGTTCTTCATATCAGAGGCTTTCTCTTTTTCTGGGTGCAAATCTCCCTCTGTCTCTTATAAGGAAATATAGGACTACATTCAGAACCCACCTGGAAAATTGGGGATAATCTCCAGATCTCAAGATCCTTAATTTAATCACACCTGCAATATCCTTTTTACCATATGCAGTAATGTTCACAGGATCACAGATTAGGACTTGGTATCTTTGAGGGACTATTTAATCTACCAAGGTCAGCCCTCAAGGATTCACATTCCTCCCACATGCAAAATAAATTCACCCCCATCTTACTATCCTCTAAAATCTCAACCCATTATGGTATCAGCTCATATCCCAAATCACAACTGGGTATGAGTCCCAGCTCTGTCATTTACTACCTGGTGAACTTGGTATCATATTTAGCTTGCCTCAGCCTCAGTCTCCTCTCATGTAGAATAGAGATAATGACAGCACCAATTTCATTGAGGTTTATATAGTTTAAGATAATATCTGTAAAATATTTATTTAGAACTGGGCTCACTGTTAGCAGGTCAAAAATATTGGCAACTGTCTTAGTCTGTTCAGGATACCACAAACAAAGTACCAAAGACTCAGTGGCTTACAAATGAAAGAATTTATTACTCACAGTTCTGGAGGCTGGGAGAGCAAGATCAGGGTGCCAACATGGTTAGGTTCTGGTGGGAGCCTTCTTCCAGGCTGCAGACGGCTCGCTGTGTCCTGACATGGCAGAAAGAGAGCTCTCTGGAGTTCTGTTTATAAAGGCACTATTCCTATTGAAGTGGGCTCTTCCCTCAAGACTTAATCACCTCCCAAAGACCCCCTCATCCTAAAATCATCACTATGGGGGTTAGTATTTCAACAAATCAATTTTTTTTAATTAATTAATTTATTTATTTGACAGATCACAAGTAGGCAGAGAGGCAGGCAGAGAGACAGGAGGAAGCAGGCTCCTTGCTGAGCAGAGAGTCCAATGCGGGACTCGATCCCAGGACCCTTAGATCATGACCTGAGCTGAAGGCAGAGGCTTTAACCCACTGAGCCACCCAGGTGCCCCTCAACATATCAATTTTGAGGGGCCACAAACGTTGAGTCCATCGCAGTAACAATGATCAATAACGGCAAACCTAACAGAAAACCTTACAAATGTTATCCTAAGAACCGAAGCCTACAACAAGTTATTTGAGGACCTGCTAAGTTTATAACTAATATTACTAGTAACAGCTAAAGATTATGTAGCTTTTTCTGTCAGGCACTATTCTAGGTATTTTACAGATATTGACTCATCTGGCTTTTGGAAATAACACTCTGAGGTAGATAATAAATATTATTATTCCTATGTTACAGATGGAAACAGTGAGAGAAGTTTAATCCCAGGTCACACAGCTAATAAGTGGGGGAGCCAGAAATTAAGCCCAGGCACACTAGCTCCACTATCCTTGCTTATAGCCACTATATCATCTCAGTTTTCACTATAAAAAGGGAAATATGTGGCACAGCAAGCTGTCCAGTTTTAAAGATAATTTCTGTGATTTCCGGCTAGTGGATTCCTAAAGCCCATCCCCGCTTTAGCATACTAAGTACAGCCAAGAAGAAATTTCTGACTTCCCGGTTTGTCCCTGGATAGGAGAAATTCAGACTTCAGTGGTCCAGCTGTCAACCTCCTGCAGCCTTTGGGCAAAGGAACACCTTGACTAGTTCCCTTGGTTAACACTGGCACCAACCACCTGGCTGCCAGATTAGTGAGAGCTCGTGAACAGAATCAAAAGAGTCTGGGGTTTCCATCCAGGCCATTTCTTTGAACAGATTGTAGCTGCCTCTAAGGTTGTTCTTTGGCCAGGACGTGGTTGCAAAGGTCACACTTAAAAGTCTATTTAAGAGGATTTAAAAGAAACAACAACAGAAGCAGGTGGAGTAGAAGTGACGTAGTCACCTTTTGCCCTTAGTGCTGCATCAACAGCTGGGAAGAACAGGGCAAGCCAGCAATGCGGGATCATAAAGCTGTGTAACTCCCAGCCGGCAGTGGCTTTGAACAGAGTGCCTAACAGGGATTCTGCTCTGTAGCAAAGTGATCCACAATGAGGGAGAGAACTGCAGCTGGGACTCAGAGCAGACATGGGTGGGAGCAGTTAATGTGAGTAGTTGGAAATCACCAGCAAAGGTGATGTGACCACTTCGTTGCCAAACTGAAGAGGTCTTTTCAGAGCCCAGTTTGAGCATATTTGTTTTAAGGGTCTCAGGTTTGATGAGGGGCAGAAAGTTTTGCAGAGAATTAAAGATTAGCTGCCTACAACATTGGTTTTCTTCTTGCATGAACAAAGCAGTTCAACTGCCCATCTTACTTGCTTTATGCTTATATCCTTAGTTTATTAAGTTTATTAAGTTTATATCCTGAGCTACCCTCCATGGGGAAGAGCAATCATAAGAACAAATAGAAGTGGCAAGGGAAGGAGACTTGTAGGGGCAGATAATTTAGTGATCCCCGATTCAAAACCTGGAAAATGTAGGGGTGCCTGGGTGGCTCAGTAGGTTAAATATCTGCCTTCTGCTCAGGTCATGATTCCAGGGTCCTGGGGTGGACTCCCAGGATCAAGCCCCACAACAAGGCCCTGCTCAACAGGGATTCTGCTTCTCCCTCTCCTTTGGCCCCTCACCCTGCTCATGGTCTCTCTCTCACTTCCTCACTCTCTCAAATAAATAAAAAATCTTTTTAAAAAATCAGGAATATTTAGGGGCACCTGGGTGGCTCAGTGGGTTAAGCCTCTGCCTTCGGCTCAGGTCATGATCTCAGAGTCCTGGGATTGAGCCCCGCATGGGGGAGGGGGGGGGGTCTCTGCTCAGCAGGGAGCCTGCTTCCCCCTCTCTCTCTGCCTGCCTCTCTGTCCACTTGTGATCTCTTTCTCTCTGTCAAATAAATAAATATTAAAAATAAAATAAATCAGGAATATTTATATTTGAAAGAAAATACTATGTCATCTATTTTGATATAAATTCAAACGACATATTCCTTAGTAACCCTGCCTCTCCCCTCACACCAAAGGAAAAAACTGTGCATGTCATCCTATCTTTTTCAAAAAAGAGGTTTTGGAGAATATTCTAAATGTTTTTTAAAAGCCACTGGTAGGTGCTTGGGGGACTTGGTCAGTTAAGCATCTCCCTTTGGCTCGGGTCATGATCCTGAGGTCCTGGGATCAAGCCCTGCAAGCCCCACATTGGGCTCCCTGCTCAGTGGGCAGTCTGCTTCTCCCTCTCCCTCTGTTCTTCCCCTCTGCTCATGCTCGTGCTCTCTCTCTTAAATAAATAAATACAATCTATAAAAAAAATTAAAAGCCACTGGCTACATTTTATCTAGGATTATAATTAGGGTGACTAGTCATCACTATTTGCCTGGGAATGAGGTAAAATTTCAGTGCTAAAACCGGGAAAGTCCCAAGGCAACCAGGACAGTAGGCCACCCTAAATATAGAGGAAGTAAAAGATAAGTGATATGTAAGAAGTGAGATCACACACTGGTGTCATACTGCATATTGACTTTTCTGTTTACTACTCAAGTTACTCAATTACTTAATATCACAAATAAAGTGAAATTTTATTGGCCATTCATGATCTCTTTCCGAAGTGTCAGCCTTTGTTGTAGAGAATACTTCACCAATCCTCATCTATTCTCCTATATCAGGGTCATGTCAGTTCATAAAGTGGCAACCATGGTATTATGTTACTAACAAGAGTGATAGAATTAGGCCATTTATCCCATTTCAAATCAAGAATGTCTTTTCACAGAAATCACAGTCTTAGATTTAGTTTTACAACTTAGTCTTTTGAAAAACACTATACATTTTCCTCAAATTTACTCAACTGAATCTGTTCATAAAAAGGACTTGGACTTTTTATGGCCTGCCACACCATCGCTCACACTCATACACACACACACACACATGCACGCAGACTTCTGAAACCTTTTTTGAAGAGAATATGTTTAAACAGATTTAACCTGTGATTTGGTAGAAAGAGCACAAGCTCAGGAATCAGACTAATCTGACAGAGGTAATGCCTAATGCTTCCTGAAATTGCTCCTCTAAAAAACAGACTTGTAACTCACACAACATAAATTATTGGCTATATGCTCCAAAATGCTTATTTACATAAGAGCCCAATGAAAATACTAGGGTTCTAACCATCAAATATCCTTTGTTTGTTTTAAAAAATATAAATGGCATCATTTTGCAGCATCTGTTGTTCAATTTGACTCTTAACCCTAGGAATTTAAGCTTATAAAAACTTCACATACAAACTACTGACTTCTTTGTCAGTATGGATTCAAGCAGGAGTTGGCAACTAAAGAGTAATAATTGGCAAATGTTCTTAACTTTATAAATGAAAAGATATGAAGTTTTAAAAAGACATTTATTCTTCTCTTCCTGCTGGGAACAGGTATCTTCTGCAAAGTTATATACCCTTGTGATAAGTATGATGTTAGAAATTATATCCCCAAATATGGGGCACCTGGGTGGCTGAATGGGTTAAAGCCTCTGCCTTCGGCTTGGGTCATGATCTCAGGGTCCTCGGATCGAGCCCCGCATCGGGCTCTCTTCTCAGCGGGGAGCCTGCTTCCCTCTCTCTCCCTTCCTGCCTCTCTGCTTACTTGTGATCCCTCTCTCTGTCAAATAAATAAATAAAATCCTAAAAAAAAAAAAAGAAAGAAAGAAATTATATCCCCAAATAAAACTAGCAGCAAAGTAAATATGCCCTCTAATTTCAACTATGCAGAATGCTCAGGAATCCTCAGGCACTGTGACAAATTATTTTTCTGGGTAATTGAGAGATGACTTCTTATTGAAATTTTTCTAACTTTCCTTTTTATTTTAGTATCCTAATTTGCCCCAAATGTTAGTGAGTTGGCCTTTGATTCTATCAAACCTAGTCTTTGGTCAACACATTATTATAAATAATCTTTGTTGCATAGTTGCAGGACATGGAATATTGGCTGAAAGAGTCTATACTGACTGCAGATCAGCCTGTAGGAAGTTTAAGCAGTTCTTAAAACATATTAAGTATTTGTATTGTGATTTAAGATTATGAAGGAAAGAAATCAGCATTTATTGAGTAACTGTGTGGACTGCACACTGTAGGTATCCTACTGCAAGTGATTTCATCCTTGCACATCCTGAGGGGTAACAACCATCAGTTCCATTCTTGAGGACTCTGAGTCAGAATCAGATATTTCCCCTCTATCAGGTCTTACCCTGAAGTCCATGCTCTTTTAATATAAATATAATATAAAATAGGGCAAACCTATTTCAACTTGTTCTGTTGAAAACAGGTTACAAAAGTCTCTAAAGGGGAAAATAATTCATGACTTCTCTAAGAAAAATCTCTTAAGCTGCAAACGCTTACAATGTTGTAGGACCTGGTTTCAGTTTTAAGACCTTTATTGTGGGGGCACCTGGTTGGCTCAGTGGGTTAAAGCCCCTGCCTTCGGCTCAGGTCATGATCTCAGGGTCCTGGGATAGAGCCCTGCATCGGGCTCTCTGCCCAGCAGGGAGCCTACTTCCTCCTCTCTCTGCCTGCCTCTCTGCCTACTTGTGATCTCTCTCTCTATCAATAAATAAATAACATCTAAAAAAAAAAAGACCTTTATTGTGTATTCAAAATGTAACTAAGATGTCTAAAACTTAAAATGTGCAAAACCAAGTTTTCTGTCTTCCCTCATTAAATCTACTTTTACTCTTTTTAGCCAGAGCCTGATTACGGTGGGGGGTGGGGAGTGAAGGGGAGCTACAAACATAATAACTTAAGGGTTGTCTCTGCTCAGTGCCCGCCTTTCATATCATACCAACACCAAAAGGTAGATCTTAAAGTTTTTATTTTATAGATGGGAATAGTAAGGCTAACGTCTTATGATGTCGCATCCTAGCTGTCTGATGCCAAAGCTTATCTTTTGTTTAAAATGAATTTTCCCCCACCATCCACCATATAAGCTAGAAACTTAGACATCAACATAAACTTTTTCGTTTTGCTTCTCACATCTACTTGTTCACTTAATCCCATTAATTCTACCTCTCAAATTGCTTTGTCCCCACTGTTATTACCTTGGTTTGGGTCTTACCTAAATTCCTGATCTGGTCTCTCACAAAATTTTCTTAACTTAACTCTTGGATGCCTGTTCTTCCCCACACCTACATACATATATATCCAATACACTAAAGTGTACCTTGATGAACTTTCATAATCTCCAAACTGATCATACCCCTTGCTCAAAATCTTTCAATGGTTCACCATTCTCTGCTATACAAGGTCCAAACTCCTTATAGCAGAAAACGCTCTTCATTGTCTTGTCTCTACAGTCTTTTCACTATCTCCAATCCCTCCCTGATACAATCCCACCAAATCCCTTATAGTTCCCAATTCAACTACAAGTTTCTGGAGTTCCTACGATGTGCCAGGCACTGTATTAGCTGTGGGGACATAGCAATGAACAAGACAGAGATAGTCTTGGCCTCGTAGTGCTAGGAGTCTGAAACAGACATTAAACAAGTAGCAGGTAGCAGGATGAATACTATCAAAGAGTAAGTACAAGAGCACATGGCAACAAATCACATGAAGGAAAGTGTGATGTTTAACCTGAGATGTAGGGAATGGCATAAGGTAGTCCAGCAAAGAGGAGAATGGAAAACCCATGAGGATAATAAGCAGTACTTCTGTGCACACACAATGCCTTTGACATATTTCCATGCAGGTTGCTACACTGTGTTTAACTGGGCATCTCGGCCATCTGCACTACACTGAAGAATTCTAGAGCACAGGGTCAGGGCATCAGTCACAGTTTCTAACCCAGTCTGCTACTGTGCCTGGCAGGCCTGAATGCTCAAATATTTGTTGGTGATGAAGGTGATGACATCAGGTACCTTGTATGCAATACTACTGTGACATGTTGGTAAATTACAGATAAATTGTGTATTACTGCTCCAAAACAGGTAATATACTTATTTTTATAGATATAGAAACTGAGTTAAACTCATCCCCAAAATTAGATATTAGCCAATGAGATGGAGTCAGATTTAAGCCTAGGTATATTTGATTTCATAGCCTTTCCATTCCACTCCAGCACTCTGCAGCTAAGATGTGGAGGGCATACTGTGCCTATAATCAAACTTTGCTGGGTGTTACGCCAGGAAAGAAAGAAGTTTTCCTTATTATTGTTAATAATTTCGCCCTCCACACCACCTGGGAGTTTCATGAGTGTCCACTTATTCCCAAAGGTATTTTCATCTGTGGGTACATAGAAAAAGTCCAGTTTTTGGTATAAGACTGAGGACCAGATGTCCATAAGTAAACCAATCATTTTCCCTACCAAAAACTCTTCTTTAACTATCAAAACTTCCATCAAACTTCACCTAGCATTAAATGTTACAGAGAAGAGTTGAGGACAGTAAGTCTTCTGGGGTGGGGGTTGAGGGGGTAGCAAGTCTTAACAAAAGACCACTGCACTGGATCCCTGATAATCTGGAAAGGAGCAGTCAGGAGAGTCACGAGGGTGTAAGCCAGACTACAAAGGGCTAAGGAGAGAGAAGATGGTAGGCAAGTTGAAATAGCAGGTAACATGTGTGGCAATATTAGCAGGAGCTAACAGAGAAGGTATCTGTCAGGTCTGGAGACACCTAAATGTGTTGCAGAGCAGAGGAAAGGAGCTAGCAGAGGGCAGATACAAGATGTGATGCAGGGGTGGGTGGGTATGGGCTCAAAGGACAGGGAGGGAATAGCTTTGGCATGATCAATGACACCTATCATCAACAGAGAAGACAAAAGGAGGAAAGGGAAGAATTACCATGGAAAGGCTTTGAAAGCAGAGCAAACTGGAATCCCCAGTATTAAAACAAAATTCCAGTTTTCCTTAATTTCCTTACTGTAGGTTATATGAGACACTTTAGTAGCTATAAATTTTCAAGCCCCCAGAAGTACATTTTGCAGAATGTTTGGGTGTAACTTCAATCAAGAGCTAAAGTATATTTTAAGAAGCTGCCTGTGGGCATGGCTAGAAGGCTGGAATATAACCATGTAATGTGGAAAGAAGAACAAGAATTGAGTACGCTGGCGATTGGGGGAATCTGAAAGGAAAGAGGAGTAAAGTGGAGGATAAGTGAAGTACATAATCATTTTATTCATATATTCATTGAGTCTAGGCTGAATAAATACAGAAAATTTTCTTCCTTTATTCAATACATTGCTGTAAGACCACAATAAAAACAGTATGGAAACTATACAGAACCTTGTGTTATTGTTAAATAGATGGGTAGGTAGGTGGACGGATACATATGTGGAGAGAGTATTGGAAAGACAGACAGAAATGCAAATATAATACCTAGACAGGGAATAAAGAATAGAAAGACATCATACTGAAATATTTCAAATACATCTCCTGATTGGAAGACTATCAGTTCTACATCACTAGGCAGATGGGGAGAAAGGCAAGTAATCTTTTCCGTGACTTTTCAGACCTGATCAATTTCAGGAAAGAGGGTTAGAGAACAAGAGGTTTCATCCAAAATGTGTTTATTTAGTAAAAGCTAAGAGTTACACATGATAAACATTTTTTACAGTGTAGGCAGTGGGAAGGTGTTGGATATTGGTTTGTTATAATTTCAAACCCTCTCGTTTATGACTTAAGTAGAGTTGTTTTGACCTAAGGGTGAATTTGTTCACACTGAGGAAGCCATACCAGGATGTTGCCATAGACATCTGCTGTTGATAAGCGTTCAGTAGCTCAACCATTGACAGGAGCCACTGGGGACTTATTGATAAGAGCATATGGCAGAGCAGCTATGACATAATGGACATTTAAACTTTAAATGACAAGAATCTGTGAGGACTTACTGAGAGTGTCTGGTCTGGGCATGGCTACTGTTCATTGATCAAAATAGCTCTCCAAAAATCTTGAGGCACTTGTTCCAGCCGTGGCAAAGCCAGGCCACTCTTGGTCAGCAGTGATGTTAAACTGTGCAGTGATTTCAGGAAGAGTAGGAACTTTCTGCTCCTGCCTTGGTAAGGCTACTCCTCATAGGCTGTGTTGCAAGTGGTGTAATGGTTCCTGGAGTAATACCTTCTGAGTAGCCCACCTTGCCTGCCAATACCGGTGCTGTGTCAGGACAGCTACTTGCCCCCTAGTTAGGGACCTATGTCGGGAGCTGATGCCCAGCTTTTACTTGGAAGGACACGAACCAACTTGTAGAAATGTACATCTCAATTAAATTTAGCCTTTACTTCTTTCATCTCCTCTTTGCCTGGAACATCAGTATAATTAATCTATCATTGATTAGAAGTAGGTTTATCCTATATACTACTGGCTTATGAAATATTATTATTTCAAATTCTAATTCCTGCAGTGAACCAGTTTTAAATAAATTATTGGCAAAGACAATCTCAATCTCTGAGTATTTGTCTTGAACAAAATAAAAAAAGAACCAAAGACTTTTTGGCTCAGACAATCTTGGCCATTGGAAGCCATGTAAGGTAAAACAGGTACAAAAATCATGAGCAACAAAGATGAGAGGATATAAAGACTCTTTGTGAAGCAAAACTGACGATCAAAATTTAGGTTAGCAGGAAAAGATAATAAGCTTAAATCAGAGAGATGACACTAAATGAACCTGAGTTTAGAGTTTTTAAATTCTTGCTCCATATATTATGAACTTAAGTTTGTAATGGATTTGTAGACAATAATTCCATATTTGTCTTGCTAAGTTTTACTTTTTAAATTTATATTTCTATTTTGATGGGAATTCATATATGTTTTCTAGGAAATTTGTATTTTAATGTGAACACTTAAAATATTTCTTTTTTTTTTTTTTTAAAGATTTTATTTATTTGACAGAGAGATCACAAGCAGGCAGAGAGGCAGGCAGAGAGAGAGGGGGAAGCAGGCTCCCTGCTGAGCAGGCTCAATCCCAGGACCCTGAGATCATGACCTGAGCTGAAGGCAGAGGCTTAACCCACTGAGCCACCCAGGCGCCCCTAAAATATTTATCTATTAGCCCCCGTAGGAGAATTTCATTTCCAGAAGAGTAGAATCATTCTAGTTTAGGATAATTAGGAAAAAAAGAGAAGGCACAGGCTTCTGGTTATAGAATAAATAAGTCACAGGGATAAAAGATACAACATAGGAAATACAATCAATGGTATTGTAATTGTGTTGTGTGGTGACAGATGGTAGTTCCACTTGTGGAGAGCACAGCATAATATATAAAGTTGTTGAATCCCTATATTGTTCATCTAGAACTAATACAACATTGCGTGTCACTATATTTGTTAAAAATTAATTTGAAAAAGAAAGGGGGTGTCTGGGTGGATCAGTCAGTTAAGCCTCTGACTCTTGATCTCAACTCAGGTCTTGTTCTCAGGGTCATGAGTTCAAGCCCTGCATTAAAAAAAAAAAAAAAAAAAAGGCAGGGGGGGACTGAGAACCTGCAGGGGAATTTGTGAGATAAAGTCACTGATGGAGAAGGAAAATATATAAATATGTTTAGTAATTGCTACACCCAATGTAGGACTTGAACTCACAGCCCCAAGATCAAAAGTTGCAGGTTCTCCTAAGTCAGCCAGGTGCCTTGGAAAAGATATTTTTTTTTACCAAAGCTGTACAAAATATCTATATGCCTATAATTCCCAAATTTATAGTGACAGTTTATCTTGTATCTCAATTTGGACCCAAATATCCAGTTGTCTCTCCTGGCTGCCTTATACATTTAATTAGCATATCCAAGACAGAACTCCTGATCTACTTTTTCAAACCTACTCCTGTAGCTGCCCCCATCCCTATGAATGTCAACCTTATTCTCCTAATTGTTCAAGCCAAAAAACGGCAAAGCAATCCTTAACTTCACGTTCTTCATCTGATTCATCAGTACACCTGTACTCTCTTTTCAAAATATACATCCAGAATCTGAATGTGAGCCCAAGCGCCTCTTCATTGGTCTCCTTGTTTCCATCCATGCCCCTCTTTGGTCTACTCTGAAGACAACAGTGAGAGTAATACTTCTGGAGCTTAAATCATATCATGTCACTTGTCTCATAACTTTCCCCTAGTTTCCCATTTTCCTCAGATTAAAAGTCTACAAGAATTTACACTTGCTCCCTCTGCCTAGGATATTCTCTGCCCCAGATTCCCCATATCTACATGCTTTTCTCTTATTCTCCTTAAGCTTTTACTTGAATGTTACCTTCTCGGTGAGGTCTTCCCCAGTTACATCATCTAAATTGCAAACCTATGTCAGCACCATTTTCCATTTCTTGGCATCCCCTGCCCCCATTACTGATTTATGTTGCTAAACCTAAAATTTATATTTTTATTTATCTTACTATTGTTTACTAAATTTGTAAGCTATATAAGAGCTGGAATTTTTCTGTTTTGTTCATAGATATACACCCTCAGTCCACTGAACAATGCCTAGACAGTAAATAGTAAGCAGTTAGTAGGTATTTGTAGGAGGAAGAGGAAGAGGAACCAAGAGCTTACAAATGTGTTCCAACAGTGTCTGTGGAGTGATAAATATAAAAACAATTGTTAGAAGTAAACTCAATAATTCCTGAACAATATATTCAGAGAAGCATCACACATTAAGAGAAATATAATACCCAAGCAAAAAGGCTGTTTAGTATGCACATCTGTAAACACATACACACACACACACACACACACAAACATGAACACATATACAGAATGAATTTACAAGTAGTGACAGTTGAAACTGCAAAGAAACAATTTTCTATAGAACGAGAGCTAGCCACTAGAAACCAATGATAACAATGTCATTATTACTAGTTTAACAAAGTATATAAAACATCACTGAGATTGGCTTTAATTGAAGGTGTTGTCTCTAGTGTTTTAGCTTCGTAAATATATTATCATTTAGTGAGATTTTTACTCTTGGCTTCCCACTCGTATTTTTCCTTTTGAGTCCCAAATTTCTTAATTTCAAATTTTCTTACAATAGTCATTATCAGGAACTAAACCCCTAAGCTGTAGAGAGACATCTGTGTTCCTTTCTAAGCCTTAAAATAAATGACAACTGAATTTATTCTCACCTATTCTTAAAACAAATATATGAATGAGCATCTCCAATGCTGGAGCTCATGGCTGTTCATCTGTATAGCTTGTACTGACAGCTGATGCTTCGCAAGACTTCATTTCTTAATCCCATGTGATAGCATATGATGTCACTAATAATCCCTTTTACCAAGTGAGCATTTAATTAGATAAATAATAGCTATAAATGTAAGGGGGCACCTGGGTGGCTCAGTTGTTGGGCGTCTGCCTTGGCTCAGGTCATGATCCCAGGGTCCTGGGATCAAGCCCCGCATCGGGCTCCCTGCTCGGCAGGAGGCCTGCTTCTCCCGCTACCATTCCCTCTGCTTGTGTTCCCTCTCTCGCTGTGTTTCTCTCTGTCAAATAAATAAAATCTTAAAAAAAAAAAAAAAACCAAATGTAAGGAAACAGCAAAATAAATTCAAAGAAAGAAACAGCAGAGGGGTGCCTTAGTGTCTCAGTTGTTTGGGCATCCAAGTCTTGGTTTTGGCTCAGGTCTTTTTTTTTTTTTTCAAGCCCGGCCTCAGGCTCTGTGTTCAGTGCAAACTCTGCTAGTCCTCCCCCTCTATCCCTTCCCTGGCTCCTGTGCTCATTCTTTGTTTCTCTCTCTCTCTCTCTCTCTCTCTCTTTTAAATAAATAAATAAATAAATAAATGAATGAATGAATGAATGAATGAATACTTTTTAAAAATGGAAAGAAAAAAAAGAAACAGGAGGGAATTAATAAAGATAAGGGACAGTTTATAAAATAGGAAAGAAATATACCATAGAAAAGATCAACAAACGAGAATTGGTTTTTTTGAAAAAGTTAATAAAATTGATACGGTACAGCTGATATTGATCAAGAAAGAGAAAAGGCACAAATAAGCAATATGAGGAACGAAAATGGAGACAACACTACATATTCTTCAGATAATTAAGAGAATGAGGATATTATGAATTACTTTCTGCCTATATACTTGATGGTTTATATTAAATGGATACATTCCCATAAAAGTATCACTCAAAAAGAAACAGGAAACCTAAATAGTTGCAAATCCATAAATTGAATTAATAAAGTAAAAAACTTCCAATAAAAAAAATTCTATACCCTGCTGGCTCCTGCAACAAGTTCCACAACATAAAATTAAGGTATGATTACACCTTTACACAAGCCTTCAGAAAATGGAAAAGAGGCACATCCCCGCTCACATGAAACCAGTATAAATTTGATTTCAAAACTTTACAAGGACCTTTCTTATCTAAGGATAAGAAAGGCAAATTATAGGCCAATATCACTCATGAACATCAATACAAAAATTCTTATATTATTTGTAAGCAAAATCCAGTAATATTTGCTTTTTATCAGTACGCAAGCTTTACATTTGATCAAAGTAATTCTTAACAAATCAGAGTTAGGAGGAAACTCCTTTATCTGATAAGAGATATCTATAAAAGTCCTAGAGCAAATACCATATTTAATGGTAAAATATTAAGAGCTTTCCTTCTGAGTTTGAGAATTACATTAGGATGCTTGCTATGACCATTTCCATTAAACCTAGGACCTTGTACTGGAGGTCATAGACAACACAGCAAGAAAAAGAAAAGTTGTAATTTTGGAAAGGCAGAAATAAAACTCATTATCTTTGGATAATATGATTATTTAAGTAGAAATTTTTTTAATCTACAGTTCAATTATTAGAATTAACATGAATTTGAAATTTCTAGATATCAAATCAATATACCAAAATCAGCTGAGTAACAGTAATAAAGATCCAAATATTTGGAGGAATATGCCATCATCATGAGTTGGAGAACTCAATGTTCTCAATTCTCCCTACATTTACTCACAGATTTAATAATGTCCCAGTTCAAATCTCAACAGATTATTCTGGAATAATTCAAGATGATCATAAAACTCACATGGAAATGCAAAAGGATAAAAAAGTCCAAGATACTTTTTTTTTTAATTTGAGAGGGAAAGAGAGAGAACAAGAGTCAGGGGGAGGGGCAGAAGGAGAGGGGGAAACAGGCTTCCTGCTAAGCAGGTAGCCCAATGCGGGGCTCAATTCCAGGACCCCAAGATCACAACCCGAGCCAAAGGTAGACACTTAACTGACTGAACCACCCAGGAACCTTTCAAGATCCTTTTGAAAAAGAATTCTTGAGAAGTCCTGCTGTACCAGAAATTGTGTGTCTTAAAAAGCTATGTGAGGGGCACCTGGGTGGCTCAGTCGGTTAACCATCTACCTTCAGCTCAGGTCATGATCCAGGGATCCTGGGATCAAGCCCTGCATTGGGATCCCTGCTCATCTCCCTGCTCACCTCCCTGCTCAGTAGGGAGTCTGCTTCTCCCTTTTCCTCTGTCCCTCCCTCCTTGTGAACATGTGCTCTCTTTCTCTCAGATAAATAAAACAAAACTATATGAATCAAGATGTTGTGGAATTGGTGCAGAGTTAAACCGATCATTGAAACAAATTAGAAAGCCCTCAAATAAACCCTTAAAGGGGTACCTGGTTGGCTCAGGCAGTAGACCATGAGACTCTTGATCTCGAGGTTGTTAAGTTTGAGCCCCGCAATGGTGCAGAGATTACATAAAAAAATCTTTTTTTTTTAAAAGAAATAAACCTTACATATATGGATACAATATATGACAGAAGTGGCAAAGCAGAGCAGTGGAGAAAGAACAAATTTTTTTCAATTAATGATTCTGGAACGACTGGGTACCCATAAAGGAAAAATAGAAGTTAAACCCCTATCTCATACAATATGCAAATAATAATTATGGATGGATTAAACAACTAAATGTAAAAGACAAAGTTACAAAGATTTTATAAGGTAACAGGAGAATATATTTATGAACTCAGGATAGAGAATGATTTCTTAATCAAGACACTTAAAAAATACTAACCACAGAGGGAAAGATCATTAATTCTACTACATTAAAACTATATTTATCAAAAACAGTTTTTGTCATTAAATGGGTAAAGATAATTGCAACACATAAAATTAATGAAGACCTAGTAACCAGAACATATAAAGAAATCCTACACACCACAGAAAAAAGATACCCAAGAGAAAAATTTGGAGAAGGACCTCATATAAAAGGAAATCCAAACGACCAATAAACCAATAAACATGATAATATTGGCAATCTCAGCTAAGGAACTGAATATTCTTTTTTTTTTTTAAGATTTTATTTATTTATTTTGACAGAGAGAGAAAGTGCACAAGTAGACAGAGAGAGAGAGAGAGGGAAGCAGGCTCCCCGCTGAGCAGAGAGCCCGATGTGGGGCTTGATTCCAGGATCCTGAGATCATGACCTGAGCTGAAAGCAGAGGCTTTAACCTACTGAGTCACCCAGGCACCCCGGGAACTGAATATTCTATACCATAGTGAGTAACTACTATATTCCCTTCAGTTTGGTGGGAGGCAAAAATTCTGATCATACCAAGAAATGGCAAGGATATGGAGCACAGGAACTCTCATATAGTACTAATAGCATGTAAACTGGGGTCAACTGTTTTGGAAGTAGTTTGGTATTATCTCATAAAGTTGGAGATAGGTATAGTCTTTGGCCCAGCAGCTCCACTCCCTAGTATTTACCCTGCAGAAATGCAGACTACACATAGTGAGATACATGTTCCAACTGTTCATAATTGCCAAAACTGGAAACTATATAAGTTAAGGGGAAGCTGGCTGGTGTTGGCAATAGCCCATAAAATCTCAGAGGCTTAAAACAATAAAGATTTATTTCTTACTCCCATAATAGACCAGTATGGATGCTCCTAAACAGGGGGCTCTCCTGGGAAGCCCTCATCCTAATTATGATTCAGGAAGCCAGGGTTTCTCTAATTTGTGGCTTGCATACATGGCTTTCAAGGTCACCCAGAGGTCATCTCCAGTCTGGATGAAAAGATCACGGAGATCATACAAGGGAGATTCCTATGGTCCAGGCTAGAACTCATGTCCATATCTTACTACAAGGGAGGGTGTGAAATGTAGTTCAGATGTCCCCAGGAGAAGAACAACACAGGAAAAGACAGAGGTAGTGGTTTGCTATTAACCTTTACCACAAGCCAAACTATCCAAACCTTTACCACAAGCCAATGTATAGATACATTGTGACACGTTCATTCAATGGGCTGTGCTTTGGCAATGTATAGCCACATACAACACACACAACAATGTAAATGAATCTAACAAAAATAATGGGGAACAAAAGAACGCAGACCCAACAGATACTTAGAAAGCGGTTTCATTTCTATCTATATAAACATATACAGTTGAAAAGCAGACAAACCTAAACTATGTTATTTAGGTGATATACCTGGGTAGTAAAATTAAACAGAAAAGTAAGCTAACTGTTACAATAAAAGTTGGGATAGAATCTCTGGGGGGAGAAGGGATTTTTTGGTTGGGAAGGATACACTGGGGCCTGCAGTGTTCTATTTCTTAACATGAGTGGTGGTTATACTGGTGTTTGGGCACTTTTCCTCACATGTATCACATTTTGCATCCACACACAAGAGTGCAAAAAGCCAGATGTGTTTTCTACCTTAACATAAAAGAAACACATTATTTGGTACAGAGAAAAGCAGTTTCCCTACGGCTGGCGCACCATTGCCCTCTAGTAAACCAAGCTTCACTGTTTCCCCTAGAAGAAGGTGAACACCTTCCAGACCTAATTTTCTCTGATTTACCATTTTGAAGGGGAAGAAAAATTTGTACTACCATTTGACATAATTGCCAAACACCCAATTTTGTCTCTGTAGGTCACTTCGTAAATGTTATTATCTGCTGTTGTCCTCCATAATTACTACCCCTTTCCTGAGCTGATGAACAGTTTCTGCCAGCGCCCAGTTTTGCAGTTAACAAAATGCCATTTTGCTACCAGTGTTACTACTCTTCTCATGATCTCTTTATCTTTGTTTCCTACAGTAACTTGTAAATTCCAGTGACTCATATCTCTCTTGTTCCAGACACTTAACTTTCAAATCTGTATTTTCCACCCTCCAGTGCACAATTTGTTTTATATTCTGTTGCATCTCCCTTTCATCATCCTTGAATTCTACAGCTGGGAAAAGCCTTCGTCCAGTTACCCAGCCTGAACACCTTTGTTTTTCCATTTCACAGACTCAGGAATCCATTCTTGGGTAGCGACTCAAACACTCAGCTTTTGAAGGTAGATAATTTGAAGTATTCCCATGTCCCCCTGCATAAAAGGCATTTGTACTGGTGTCCTTCAGCAGAAACTTCTCTCTGCCTCCTACTGAGATATCCAAAGGGCTGGTTGGCTTCCAGCCCTGGGTTCCAGAGATGGTGGCATTTTAGTGGCAAGATTCCCATTACCTCTTGATCGTGAAATGGATTGGAATGAAATGTTCGATGTAAATGGGAGTAATACAGGGAGAGTGGGGTTGCTCCCTCCTGAAAAAGTCTCAGCTGCATTTCTAGCTTACCTAGCGGACCCAAGGTTCAACCAAGTGTTAGAAAGGCAGAAGTTAGGTCTTTTCACACTCTCTCTTATTTATAGTAGCAACTGCTTTTCTCTTTAACTCACTCTTTAGAAGGAATAGTATTTGTGACAATAGCTGGCGGTGGGGGGAGGGGGGCATTTTGGGGTTATATTTCTTTTCTGTTTTCTCGCCCTGAGTCAAATTAAGGAGACCTGAAAGCAGTTTTCAGGTTATTAAGAGTTTAAAGCTGGCTGTACTGGTACAACTTACAGACACACCCTCTGCATGAATTACTTCTTCAGAGATAGAGCCAGCTATAGAACTAATATTTAGAAACCTAATTAGTAAATAAATGAGCAGGCCCAAACGTTGTGAATGAATCATACAGAAGCCATCAGATCTGATATAATTTATTATTTATTATTTTCCAATGATTTAACATATGATTTGGCTATCATTTATTTCAGATTCAAGTTTCCTATTCAGCCAGACACTGTATGGGTATTTTGGGAGGAGAATCATATTGCACCTAAGTGTGATTTTACATAGAGTTTCCCTGCGGCACCCTCCCCTTCTATTGTAAACTACCTGAGATAAGCTTATGGTAAAGAATCTGTATTTTGATTTTAAAGTCCTTTTTTTTTTTTTTAAATGGTATTTACTACTTTAAAAAACAGACTGTAAAAATCCAGTCAATCTAAAATGATTCATTTTACCACTTTGGGCATTTCAAAAGATAATGTGAAATGTCAGAACTGGCTGTGAAGAAAAAAAAAAAAAAGCCAGATTTGAAACTGTGCCAACTAAAAAAAATGGAAGCATAGTATTTTCTTCTACCTACAGATCTCAACCATTAAAATGACATGATTTTAATACTTATCATGTCTGCATCTTTGCTTATGTCACGACCTAGTTGAAAAAACAACTTATTTTTACATAGGCCTACATAACAGAAATATTTCCCATTGGAAAATAAAATTTTTCAACTAATGGAACGTACTGATCATATAAAGGCTCATCAAACCTATAACCTGGCATACAACATCGTTCTGAGTCCTCAATGGTTGCTTGGAGGCAAGTAATTAAAAGACTTGCCTAAGTAAAATTCAAAATACCCATGTAGAAGGTGGGTTGCTACTTTTTGTTTTTTAAACTTCCACCAACCTGAACTTTTTTTAAAAAGTGTTTTCTTTATAAAGAAGGATAAATAAGATTATTTAAATGTTGTTTCATAATTCACCTACTCAGGAAATGATAAATTAAGGCTACTACCTCCTAGATTCTCAAATTAGCCATGTGCACACATGTACACAAATGTAACTGATGTGCTGGCAATTTTCACTTTAACTTGTCTAGATTTTCCTGGTTAATCTTACATGTTGACTAATAATATAAAGTGCAGTCTCTTACCTACTTTGTACTAATTGAAGATTCCTTGCACACATAATACTTTTTAGAAAGTCTTAAGTGTTTATAGGGAAAAAAGGTTGAAAGAAGAACATTCACCTTTTTTACTATGCTCAATATACCCTCCTCTCCTAAAAGTGTGCTCTCTGAGAACAAAAACAAAAAAAACCTAAAGGTGTCTTAAAGTACAATAGATCATAAAATAAACTTTAAATATCAGTAGGGTATTTGCGGGTTGGGGAAGAGAATGTGTGTGGGCATGGGGGGAGGGGATGGAGTTTAGCCACTGGTCTTCTTTTAAAGAAATATAGCAGGTTAGTGTGTTTTCATGCTTCCCCAGAGCCTCCAGCTTCTGCTCACCAGCAACCCCAGAAGAAACAGACTCTCCTCCCTGATTCCAACCCTGTCCAGTGCAATCCTATGCTGTGTGTCATTGCAACTAGCCTGTGGTTGTGCCCTAAATACTGGAAAGCCACAAATCACTGGTTCAAATAGACCCGCTTCTTCAAAGGACAGAGTGGGCAGTGGGGAGGGAAGAGGGAGGAAAGATGCTTAAAGTGATTTATGACCCCCCTAGGAGAGGGGTTTTGGCACCTGGGCCATTGTGCTCTGGACAAGGATCTGGCAAGTAACAAGAGACATTGAAATGTACGCAGGGCCGATTAGGATGGTTCAATCTTCCCTGGATTAGTCAGGCATTTGATATAAATAAGTAAACACCAAAATCACCTCTACCACAGCCCAAACATCTCTTTCTCGGTTCACTCACTGTCTCTCTCTTTTTTCACCCAAAGAGTGAAAGGGACTAGAGATTAGAAAAAGAGGTCTTGTGTATTCAAAGTGCTAATTCAGAACTTCTTTCTCTAATGCACTCATGAAACATTTTAATTGTCTGACTTTGCATTCAAAAGCCTTGTTTGCAACTCCTAATTGCAGACTGCTTTGAACAAATAATTGAAATGCATGACTTGTGGGGCCTGCTTAAACAATTATAATGTGCTTTGCCGCTAGGTGCTGGTCCCCCTCCCACCCCTGTCCCTTTTTGCATAATGACAAGCAGCCAGCTTGATATTTGCAGCCAAGTTAAAACCTTGCTAATTTGCTGCACTACAATCTGGGTCTGTGGCAGTGTCCGTACCTGCATTAGTGCTTGCAACAGCAAAAAATGGCTCTAATAGTTCAACTGAATGTTAAGAAGACCTTTTCATTTTCTGCTGAGAGAATCCCACTGGGGTTTTGTTTTCAAAATACAAATCTTTCATGTGCCTGTTAGTTTTGCATCTACACACAATTTATGGAGCTATTTCCCTGAAAATTCTCCACAACCTGATTTTACAGAGTCTTCAACAAATAGGTTCCTTCCTTTCAGGGGCTCAAGTTTAAAAAATGAAAAAAAAAAATGTCCATTTCCTAGGAATGCCCCAATACTGTCCACAGCCAGCCGCTGAAGACCACACACAGGGTTGCTACTTTCTGCAAAGGGCTGTGACTCTCACTTTTTGAATCTAGAACACAGTGCCAGATTTGCCTCCTGCTAGCCTCTTTGTGAGGACTCAGAGGCTTAAGGATACGAAGGCTGTGTTCACTCATGATTTGAACATTAATATACCACTTTAGTTGTGGCAAAATACAGATAAAATTTACCATTTCACCTGTCTTAAATGTTCAATTCGCTGGCATTATGTACATTCACATTGTCCTGCAACCATCACCACCATCCATCCACAGAATTCTTTTCATCTTGTAAAACTGAAACTCTGTATCTGTTAGACAGTAACTCCTCAGTCCCTGACAGCTACCTTTCTACCATCGTAGCTATGAATTGATTACCCTAGTCTGAACCCTTTTTTTTTAAATCTAACTTTACATATTTTAAGATCAATGTTTAAGAATAAGCTATACCTGGGGTGCCTGGCTGGCTCAGTCAGTGGGGCATGACACTCTTGAGCTCTGGATTGTGAGTTCAAGCCCCATGTTGGGCAGAAATTACTTAAAAATAAAAAATCTTTTTTAAAAAAGGAATAAGCTATGCCTTTTTTGGAATCATCTGGCTCAGTAATTAGCAATTCTCACATTACCTTATTTCTGTTTAGGGTGTTGGATGGAAGGAACACTTTGCAGGTTGAAAATAGTAAACTAAAAAAAATTCACTATTTTAAGATCTCAACTCTGCGTGCTAAAAATAGCATTAAAGACAACTTCCTTGTTCCCAGGCATCTCCCAGATGAGGTCAGTGGTCTTGGTAGGTGGTTAGAGTCTAAAGAGGGAGCCTCCAGAGGTCCAGGAACTGTGTTTTATATTAGTTCTAAGTGCTCACGATGACCCATGAGATTAGAATTGTCTTTTTTACAGTTGAGAAGATGGAGCTCAGGAAAGCTGGGTAAGTGGCTCTAAGTCACACAGTGACTCTGTGGGGAAACTGGGATTCAAGCCAGGTCAGTGGGACTCAAAGCTCTTTTCAAGTCACTGAGCAACACAGCAGGAAAGATCCATAGGAAGTGGTGCTTCAAAGACACTGGCTGTTTGGCAGGGGGAGTGGGGATTAACACAGCTTGTCCCAGGACACAGGTGTAACACGTGTGCGGGGCTAAGGGAGGGGAATTCCCCATCATTGTTATGAATATCCCGCATCCTGCCTGAAGTAGGTTGCACCCAGCAGGTGGTATTAGAACCCTCTTTGAGAATCTCTGAACTAATGTTTCTTGGTCTTAATCTCCAAGGAAGAGCCTGAAGAGTCTCTTCATAACCCACTTTTGAGCTAAAAATGCCATTCATCTCAGAAACAATAGCTGGTCTTTACTGAGAGATTACCATGCACCAAGCTTTCTGTATGTCTCTTGGAAACTCAGGCAGCCTTGCCCTCAAGTTCACACACTCAACACTACCCAAGACAAGACCTTCTAACATAAAATACAAGTAATGCGGCAGACCCCCATTCGATCCCAAATGTTCTTCAGAGAGCCTGTGTGTGTAACCACTGGACTATACTGCCCCAACTAAAACGCTCTTCTCTATGATGGGTGGACCAAGTCATCTGAAGTATATATTTGGGTCTTCCAAATTATATATAGCAAATGACTGAAAGCATCAGCTTTGCTTTTCTAGGCAGGTAAAGTCCCTCTAGATATCCACTACAGAGGTGACTCTAGGACCAAAAAAAAAAAAAAGATATGAACAGGCTCAGACATGGATAGAGAAACTTGTTTTAGTCATCTTGTTGGCGAAAACACCACATCCAATGTTCTTCTGCTCCCTAGAAGCCCAAACTAAAATTTCAAATCTGTGCTATGGAAATCAAATCATGCAGACACCTGTTACAGATTTCTCCAGGAAATATTCATTCACTTACAGAAGAGAAGTTAAGAGTTCCCACTTTGGAAACTCAGGTTCAAATTCTATGTCTGTCATTTATTATTGGCTGTGTGATCTTAGGCAAGTTATTTAACTTTGCTGTTCCTCAGTTTTGTCATTTGTAAAATGGGAATAACAAAAGCACCTACATCATAGAAGTAGTTGAAAGGGTTACCTACGCACTGAATAAAATGGTACCTACTATGATTATTTTAAGTTGAGAGGTAATTTGGCCTCCAAAGTATTTTTGCCAAAAACATTTCACACGAATTTAACCAAGCTTTTGTTCCTACTTGTAGGTTTTAGAACACACAAGGGATAGAAGAACAAGATAAATGATATGACAAGGAAAAAATATCAGATGCTTCCAGAATTGTGATACATTCTATAGGACAAATGGTCAGGACCCCCTACTGATTATTAACTAACAATGAGTCTTCCAATTAGTCTAACGCTTCCATGTCTGCCCTATGGCCACTAGTCATCATCACAGACTAGGCATAGCCTCAGGCCCATATTATCACTGGCGAACCAGTGCCATGTCCAGTGAAGATAGCCAGTTGTTTTGCCTTAGCCATACAGCTAGTAAGTACTGAAGGAAGATTAAAGCATCCTTCCCCAATACCTGTTTTTCTCAACTCCCCTTGCCCTCCACCCCACCCAAACTACTATGCCTCAAAAGCTGAGATCATTTTGATCTGGCTTTTGTAACTGCAGTTAGCAGAACAGCTGAAACAGAACAAATACAGAAAAACTGAAACTTACCCCACATCTCGGTTCCGATTTACCTTTTTGTACATTTGAGTCACTGGCTACCATCTGCTGAACTAGCTACCTGCTTGCATCCTCAGGGGCCACAGCTGACTCAATCCGCCCCATTTGCTTGGTGAAAGAGGGCACATTCAAAGGTAAACCAGCTCATTCTGCAGTTTGCTCTTGATTATTCACTAAGACTTTCAGGACTTATCTTTGAAGTGTTAATGGAAGAACCCAAGTCTGTGAATATGACCCGCTTTGCCCAGCATCGAGCTTAAACCAGATACAGGCAAGTTCTTAGATATGTTTTCTGCAGAAGATCTCTTTTCATCATTCATCTTCAAATAACTGACCCAACTTGAAGAGACACCCACAAAGCTGGGACAACTTAAGCATCGAAATGAACAGCTGACTGTAATGGAATGAAGTACCTTGAATATCTAAATATCCATGAGTCTACCATGATACTCAAAAAAGAGCAAGCAAGCAAATAAGTAAATCCTCACTTATTATCAGTGGAGTTGGTAAATATAACAACTCCTTACTTTGAAAATTGGTAAAGAACTGGGGCACCTGGGTGGCTCAGCCATTTAAGTGTCAGAGTCCTGATTTTGGCTAGAGTTTTGATCTCAGGGTCTTGAGATCAAGCCCCACATTGGGTTCTGTGTTGGTTGTGGGGTCTGCTTAGGATTCTCTTTTGATCTTTCCTTCTGCCCCTACATCCCCTATCTATCTAAAAAGAAAGAAGAGAAGAGAAGAGAAGAGAAGAGAAGAGAAGAGAAGAGAAGAGAAGAGAAGAGAAGAGAAGGGAAGAAAAAATTGGTAAAGAACTGTTTCAGGATAACCATTAAGCCTCAGTTCATGAAGTAAGTAAGATCTTATGGATGAATACAGGGTAATAAATACAGAAGAAATGATAAAATTAGAAAATCATCATTTTGTGATCCATAAAAAATAAAAGATTTAAGCAAGAATAATCTTTAGATATTAGGGGAAAGCTTGACAGGGAATTAGATTTACCTGGTATCAAAGTAGGACCTCCCCCAAAATGTATTTCTCACCAGTCACAAGGGGAAACCATGCTGGGCATCAGGCTATGCGACATAAATCCAAGATCAGTCTTAGCACTACAAAAGTAGGACAGCCAGACATTAAATACTCCTGATGAGATTCATATAAAGTACATAGCACTGCCTATAAAATATTCTCATCAAAAATATTTCATCCAAATCTAGTCAAGCCTTTAGTTACTATTTCCAAGTTACAAGAAAGAGAGGAGTTAGAAAAACAAGATAAATGACATCACAAGAGGAAAAAAAAAATCAAGCAATTCAAGAATGTGATATATTTTACAGGACAACTGGTCTTGTATCCTCAATAAATCAATGTCAGGAAAATGGAGAGGAAACAAAGAGATGGATCCTATTATCCTAGATAATCCACAAGAATTAAAATTATGGAATTCTTTCATTTTCTGGAAGCTTTCTTTCTAGAACAGAGCAAGAACTAGGCCATAATGAGCACCAATACACATTTATTAAATGAAAGAATGAACAGTAAGTGAATGAATAGATGAGATCAAAGATACTCAGAGGGCTAAGTGCTGTCCTCAATGGCAGGCAGCTGTTTGGTGGTAAAGCTAGGACTAAAATTTAATCTATTGGTTTCTAACCTTGTGTTTCTTCCACAAGTCTCTAGTTTTGCTTTTTCCTGCATAATTTAGTTCTAGATTTAAGAAGCCTTAAGAAACATAACGGCCGAAAGTAATGTGTGGTTCCTGGTTGGATCTTGGTTTGAATAAAGCAGCTGTAAAAGAAATTTTGAGAATTTTTTCTGAGAAACTGAGCAAGGACTGGCTAATATATGACACTTAGGCATCTCTGACAATTCTGTCAGGTGAGAGAATAGTACTGTGGTTACACAGGAAGTGGTCCGTCCTTATTTTCTAGAGAACTAAAAATTTTAGAGGTAAAAGTTATGACACTGGTAATTTTCTTTAAAATACTCAGCAAAGTGCACCTGGGTGGCTCAGTCAGTTTAGCATCTGCCTTGGGTTCAGGTCATGATCCCAGGGCCCTGGGATAGTGTCCCACTTTGGGCTCTTTGCCCAGCTGGGAGTCTACTTCTACCTCTCCCTCTCCCTCTCCCTCCCCCTCCTACTCCCTCTGCTTGTGCTCTCTCTCTCTGTCAAATAAACAAATAAAATCTTTTTAAAAAATTTTAAAAATAATGTACTCAGCAGAGGGGCACCTGGCCTGCTCAGTCGGTAGAGCATGCGACTCTTAATCTCCAGGCTGTGAGTTTGAGCCCACTTGGATATAGAGATTACTCAGAAAAAAAATTTTTTAATTAAGAAAAAAATACTCCAGCACAAAGAATTTGGTGGACTACTTAGGGTAACATGTTGATAATTATTAAATCTGGGAAATGTGTACATGCGTATTTATTAGGCTATTCTTTTTTTGTTTAAAAAATGTTCATAATAGGGGCACCTGGTGGCTAAGCTTCTGACTCTCGATCTCAGCCTCAGGTCTTGATCTCATCAGGGTCATGAGTACAAGCCCTGCTTTCGGCTCCACACTGGCATCGAGCCTAGTTTTTTGTTTAAATATATTTTATTTATTTATTTTAGAGAGAAAGTGTGTGTGTGTGTGTGTGTGTGTATGTGAGCGTGCGTGCACATGGACATACAGAAAGACAGAGGGGAGCGAGAGGGGAAGAGAGAGAACCTCAAGCAGACTTCCTGCTAAGTGTGCAGCCCGATGCAGGGCTTGAGCCCACAAACCTGAGATCACCACCCAAGCTAAAACCAAGAGTCCAAAGCTCAAACAACTGAGCCACCCAGGTGCCCTGCGTGAAGCCTACTTTAAAAAAAATGCTCCTAATAATAACGTAGATAACTACATAGGAGACAGAAAGAGAGAAAGACAGACATCGACAGAGAGACAGAGACCCCAGCCAGCAAAAACCTAGAATTCTTTCATTTCTCAATGTTCCTACTGAGGTTAGCATAATATAAAAGAACATTTTCTCATACAGCTATTTTTTTAAGAACCTTGACATTAATATTGACTTAATTCTTGGTAATATTCATTAAAAACTTTAAGTCACATGCATTTGCACAGCCCGTTGTGTTGCATAAATAGCTCAGAAACCACTCAGGTGTCCCAAAACATTTAGAATCATTTCTTGAACAGTGTGCAGGAAATATTATTTCTCATGATGTTCTGTTAAAAAAACAAACAAACAGGGGGAGGATACCAAGGACAAGTGAGTTTTGTAAATCCTAGCCGAGAGAGCTGCCTTAAGCTTTCTGCTGATGATAAATCTGAGGAGCATCTGGGCCTCAGTTAAAGCATTTTGTATCACATTTAAATGGTAGTTCTAAGAGGGTGCCACAGAGAGGGCTAGCAACTTCCTTTCTGCTTTGATACTTTGCTGACCACAAAGAATTCAACTCTTTTACAACATGATGGGTTGGGGGTGGACAGAGAGCATTTCTTCCCTTCCTAAACCATCTACCCCGTGTACATATCCCTATTTACCTGAAAAGGGGAAGTGTCCGTCAGTGCTGGTGTATCTCCCTAAACTGTGAGAAGAAAATCACACTTTTGAGCCTGAGAAAACATATAGGAGACTACTGGCTCATAACTGGCATGATTTTACAGCACTAACCTGTACATGAGCAGAGCAAAACAAAACATGAAGATTGTAGAATGAGCGCTGTGTTTAGAACTGGCAGACCTGGGTTTTAGTCTGTTTGCCTCCAACTGGCTACGTGTCACCAACCCAAGACTTTGCCTTATCTCATCTATTAAATATCTATATCTATTCACCCTCTTATTCCACAACTATTTTTTTGTGTGCCCAATATATCCTAAATACTACACTGGGAAGACATGACTGCTTCCAGATACTGACAGAGTTCCGAAAGCAGTATATTACTCATGAATGATCTTTGCCAGTTTCCACTACTCCCTTCCCCTCCTTTTGTACAAGTAATTGAGAATAACTATAGATACTTTTGAGAATGCAAGATCTCAGATGAACCATAAGGAAACTTCTGGGTGTATATAAATGATCAGCATAAAAACAATACAAGAGTTCTTTCAAGATTTTAAAACTGGCATTGAATCAACATGTTCATCTAGGATGCATAACCTCCAGAGCAGAGAAAGCAAACTGGTAGCCTATGGCCAGTCTAGCTCACTACTGTGCTCTGTGTCACTTGCATAAGGCATCTGTTCAGTTGTTCTTCTTATAATAGGGAAATATTTTTCTATGCCACTGTCTTTATCAAAAGTAGAAAAATCATAGAGGGGATTAGGAGCAAAATATGTTTTCAGGAAAATGGTACTGAGCATACATTGGACTCTGACCTCTGTTTTGTTTTGTTTTTTTTAATACATATTTATTTGACTTCTATAGCCACTGAGTCCTGTGATACTTCACTCTAGACTAAAGGACAAGTTTTTCTGTCTATACCTGGACTCTCAAAAAAAAAAAAAAAAAAAAGGTGTTAACTAATGTAAGAGGTTTGGGAAAAAAGGGAAACAAGCAGAGGCTGCCCTCTTTCTGTAATTTCCCAGCCACCGCAGAGAAAGACCAAACTCACACTCAGTGCTGAGACACACTGGGGATTATTGGGCTCAAGCCTTTTATTTAATATATGAAGAAATCCAGCCTCAAAGAAGAGTTGACCCAAGCCAGACAGCCAACCTAATCAGGCTGAACCCTTGTGTTTTTCCTCTATTTTAAGATGCCTCCACCTCAAGTGAAAAGCGAAACTGCAACTTCTGTTAAATCATGTTTTTATCATCTCCCAACACCACAAACTTTTTACACACTGTTTCCACTCCAAGCTGATGATCTAAGTGAAATCTCTCATTCTATTCTGGCGGTAGGAGCTCAGAGAAATGAGCCCCAAGAGTAGGCCCATTACCAGTGTGCTTTGCAAAGCTTCTCTAAGTTTGCTAAGAAGCACTTCAGAGCCCCAAGTTCATCTCTCTAGGGTCACGAAAGAGCAGCAGCTCTTGCAGGAATGTCACAAGTGCAAAACAAAGGAACTCATGTTGGGCAGTCGAGGTCAGTGTTAAGAACATGGACTTCAGAGCCCACCCAGGCCTGGAGGAACCCTTCTCTTGACTCAGTCTCTTCTTCTGAAACACCAAGTCAATTTACAGCACCTATTTCAGATTGTTGTTGTTGTTGGAATAAAATGAGATAATAAGAGAATGCCTGGCATAGTGTCAAAAAGACATTAGTTACCATAGTTATAGCTAGACAAATGAATGTATTATGTGCTTGGACTGCTTTTCATTGTTTTCGTTTTGGAGAGTTTATATTGTAATCTCTTTTCACGAGTGGTTTAGAAATTGAAGTTCCAACAGAAGTTTTGAACAAAGATTATAATGAAAGCAGCAAATTTCCTGACATAATCTTTTTTTTTTTTTTTTTAAATCTTAACGGATTCTCAGACCAAGTTCAACCCCAGGTAGGCACCTTAGTAAGATTGTTATTCTGTTCTCCCCCTAATATGCCATACTGGATTTGCTTATCAATGTTGCATTCCTTCTCTGCTTTAATTAGCCAGCATGGGCACTGTGAGAAAAATATAGCAATCACCCCCTTCTCCAACAGGTATACTAACTGCTTCATTTCCATAACAAACTCCTCCTTCACCAGCATGAGCCCTGCCCCTAGGCCCTTCCACAGCAGTTCTCCTCTCTGATGGGCCCATATCTGGAAGTTTGGAGCATAATAGTCCCTGAATGTTGGGGGTGGCGGATGTTGGGGAGTCTGGAAGCACTTGGTGTTTGAATAGCAAGGCAAAGCCATCTAATCTGAGCATGTTTATGGTGTGGTAGCATTGTGAACCACCTTCAAAACAGGAAACAGGAGAAACAACCCAACTGCAGCTCAGAGTTTAGCCCCATGCTTTAACTCTGGCATACAGTTACCATGTCACTAAGAGTTTGAATTCACCTTAGTCTATAAATTCATGCAGAATGTATTTTTTCTTGCTGTCCTCCAAGATACTGAGCTCCTATCAACTACAGTTGAAGTTGGTTTTCTGCTTCAGGGTATTGCAATTTCTCTGCTTTTGAAAACTAAAGAGAAAGGAAGGGGAGAAGCCTAAGTGACGCTTTCCTGTGCAACTTTGCAAAAATGCTCCTCAACTCCAGGAATCCCAAAGCACCACGTAAGCAGCTACTTGCATAGCATTGCAACAGGAGCCTGTTATTGGTCCCTAAAGTTAACAAACTCTTCTGAGAGGGACGGTGCACTTGGGTTATTAGGATGAATAAGCTCCTCAAATGACTGGCTTTATAGAAGGCCAAAGGTTTATTCCACGAGTAACTCATTGTTGAATGTCAGAACAAAGAAACAATTGTAAAAGACTGATAATCAACAGTGTGCTATCAGTATGATCTCAAGTTAATTATATATATTCCTACATATATAAATTTATATAATGCAAAATACAGCTGTTAGTATTTCCTGGATAGTGAGATAGTGGCTAATTTTTATTTCATGTTCTTTTACAAAACCGTATTTGCTATTTCTGTCTAAAATAAGTATGTATGGTACTCACTGTTTAAAAAGAAGATACAAACCAACTAAAAAAAAAGAAATAAAATAAAGCATTCTGGGGGTCACAAGCAGGGGGGAAGATGGGCTAATATGAGCAGAATAACTGTTGCTTCCACTGATGGCCGGCTATGTCTTTCTTTTGGATGGCCTGTCAAGGAAAACTCCATTAGGACTCAGGGGCCTGATGTGCTCAGTAGTGATATTTATGTACACTTAACATGTCTGCCATATTACAGATTTCATACTCTTACCCTCCTACATTAACAAACTCAGAATCTATGACTACCACATTTGCTCTTTTCTTTGGCAAAGAGAATTCCCACAAGAAGTAGAACACTAAATTTTTAACAGTTAATTCTTTATAATTAGGAACAGAGATATATTCTCATTAGTGCCTTGCTATGTGAAATTCTCTGAGTTCTGTGATCTTTCCTGGAGCCACATTTTCAGATTCTTTTTTAAGGCAGCAGCAGCCAATGTGCTCCATCAACTGACAAAGGACTGAGAAGAGAAACCCACCAGAACATCAAGCTCTAGTTGGTTAGTGAAAAAGAGGAAGCAGTAAGGAAGTTAGGAGGGCACCTACTCTCATAAAAACTTGGAAAGTAGGTTTCTTTCTTTGTTTTTTTAAACTACCATTTATTTTTATTTTATTTATTTTTGTTTATCTTATTGTATTTCTTTTAAGTAATCTTTACACTGACTATTGCGGCTCAAACTCACAAATCAAGAGTCACATGCTCTACTAACTGAGCCAGCCAGGTGCCCCTGGAAAGTAGGTTTTCAATGGTACTTTATATATTTGCTTAAATTCTACTGGTGTTTTAGGCCTTGGCTTAAATGTCACTTCTGCAAGAATGGCCTCCTCAATTCCTTAGATCAGTTAGTCCCCCACTATACTCTATCACTGCACTTTGTTTTTATTATTGTGGCATCTATGCTATAATCAAATAATTATATGTGCAAATGGTTGTGTAACTATCGGTCTCTCCCAAAAGATGATATCTTTTGGGGCAATGACCTCAGCACCTAGTTCTGTGGCTAGATCACAGTCACATATTTATTGAACAACTGAATGAATAAATGAATGAGTGAGTAAATGAACAAAATATTTTTTCAGCTTTTTTCTGTAACCCCTTTCTACCTTCTGGCATTTAACTTCATATTAATTGCTTACCAACCTCATGATAATATAAATTAAAAATATGTATTGTGAATCTGCTAGTTATTACTGGATATAAATGGTTCTTCACATTTTTTTCAGTGCTTTTCAAACATTAAGGTGGGGTGGTTATGATTGTTGCTTTCATATAAGATCTGAGGGACAAGAGACTCAGCAAATGATTTGCCCAACCACAGTCACAAATATCTGGAACCACAAATGCAGATGCTTCTCATAGTACTCACTGACCATCTGAGATGCACAGGTCCTTTGCTCCTAAATGCTACAGAAACCAGGGTGAGCAAGACAGCTAGCACCCCTTTCACCAAGTCATAGCCATTCACATAAAGGAATAGAAAAAGGACAAATGAATGGATAGATGGATGAAGGAAGGTATATTCAAATACAGCAATTTTGAAGGAAGGTATATTCAAACATTAGGGCTAAAAAAGAAAGATTTTGAGCTGGGTGGTCTCTACAAAGTCCTCAAATCACCACCCAATTATACTTCCCATGGAGCAAAACACATAGACCATTAGGTTTTATTTAGTATGCTTTGGAGTTTCAACAGAGATAAAATTTTCTTATCTGTGTATTTTCTCCTAGCAGTATCTGGGTCCATTTGGTAGATAATTTGGCTGCCACGTCATCTGGATGTATTTATTAGCCACACAAATGTTCCAGAAAGCCAAAGATGTCATGAATGACCACAAATGACCCTTTATAGCCTAGATTCTAGGCCCTGGAAACTTTGAGGGTTGGGGTAAAGGGAACCCAAAAAAGTCTGGATAATTTCCCATCATGCTGAAGGAGGAAAATAACATAAGCAAACATAAATTCTAGAAACCTTATAAATATTTCTAACATAGACATTTGATTGACTATTAAAAGGAAAGCAAGTATGTAGACATGCATATGTGAGAAGAAAGCACAACACAGCTCTCACATGTGATTCTAGATGTTAGTTCAAGTTTCTAAGTTTCATCCTTGCCTACTTCATGAAAAATCCATGCTACCTTTTCAGTAAGTGTTTTTCCCAGTTTACCATTGCTTCTTGATGAAGATGGATAGATCTGCATCTGGCATTCTAATTAGATTAGAGAATAATGACCAGGAAGATCTTGGGGAGTAGAGGATAATTTATTACTCACATTACTTCCACCTTAAGTGTTCAGAAGTAAACTGTCTAATTCCCCCAGATTTCACTTATCACACTCGGAAAATACAAGTGGGAAACAAGGAGAACTTCCACGTTTTGGCCCTGTTACAATGGATCATGGTAGGAGCACTTAGACATTTCCAGCCATGTCCCTTAATTTTCTACCCAGAGGATAATGTTATCTGTGGGGAAAAGGGGATGGTGGCAGTTGCTATCACGCATTACAAAGTGACATGTGCTGGACATTTTTAATTCTCCAAATAAACTTTGTAAGGTAGATGGAATTATTCCTCTCATACAGAAGGAGAAAACAGAAAATCCAGAAAGTACCTTGCACTAACACATATGGTTGATATATTACGGAATAAGAATTTGAACTCAAGTCTGGCTCTAAACCCATTTTCTTCACTGCTCTGTTGCCTTCCAAATGACCACAATGCCTAATTGGTCCACATAATACCCAGCAACTATAGCTGGACCATCACAGTACCTAGAAACAATCTGCAAGTGACAAGCAATAATAACTTCATTCATTTCAGGGTCAGAGCCCGAATTAACTAGTAGTGGGGCTGTGGTCGCTAAAGGTGGGGGACTAGAGTCCTAGCACAAGAGGTGGAAGGTCTCCTCCTTTGTACATGTTTATGCATCTCCTTGGCACAGACCCACAGGTTCTAGCAGGCTGTGCTGCCCTTTGGGGTAAAGCAGATGCCCCCTGCCACTCTGAGAGTTAAAGTGGCCAATGGAGTTGCTTCCTTCCATTTCATCAATCAGTTCGCTGTTCAGTTTTGGGGACAGAAGAAAGAGGTAGCTTTGGTGAGATGGAAAGAGAATTGGCCATACAGTGACTGAACCATTTCTTAGAAGGAGAACTTTGGGCAAATCATTAATCGCACGAACTTCAGTTTCCTCATCTGTAAAACGGGACTCATGCAGCATGCCTAACTCAAAGGTAGGATTAGATGTGACTATGTGTGAGATGCACAATATAGGACAAATTGGCAGAAAGAACAGAGAAAGAAGAAAATTAACATTGATTTGACCCTCTTGACATGCTAACCTTCTATATACCATGTCTATACACTTGTATACACGGCTTCATTTATTTGTCACTGTACTTTGTCCAGGTAGATATTGTCATCCCTCTTTTATTTATTTATTTTTAAAAATTTTTTATTTATTTATTTGACACAGAGAGAGAGACATCATAAGTAGGCAGAGAGGCAGGCAGAGAGAGAGGAGGAAGTAGGCTCCCTGCTGAGAAGAGAGCCTGATGGGGGGGTTGGGGGAGCTTGATCCCAGGACCCTGAGATCATGACCTGGGCCAAAGGCAGTGGTTTTAACCCATTCAGCCACTCAGGTGCCCCTTCACCCCTCTTTTAAGATGGGAAAACAGGACACAGCAAAAAAACCTAACTTGTGGGTTAGGTTAGTTATGGTTCATGGTTCACAGCTAGTTTGTAACAGATTTGAATTTGAATTAAGATGAGTTTGACTTGATTTCCAGAGTCCCACATTCTCAATAGAAGCACTGGGGACACTGTTTTATAAATTAATGAGCTTTCTCTCACTGGAAATCATCAAATAGAGACGAATAGGTGTAAAGTTGGGACAGATTAGTTAGCCAGTGCCCTGAACACCTAGAATTTGTAATTCTATAGGTCTTACTTTCATCTATTCATCAATGCATTCATATCCATTATTAAACACATATTACTACCTACTATGTGCCAGAGCAGCTCTGGGTTCCAAAGCAATAAACAAAACAATCAATAAGAAAATAAAGAAGAAGCATTTCAGGAAGCAAAACTGCTCTGAAGTCAAATGAGCAGGGTCACATGATAATGAGTTCTTGGAAGACTGTGGGGGGTCATGGGGAGAGGCTCCTTTAGATGGGGGGGTCAAAGAAGGCTCTGTGTGAAGGGGGTATCTGAACTAAGGTCTGAAGATGAGAAAGAATCAGCCATGTGGAAACAGCAGGGAAGAGCACTCCAAGCAGAGAGAACAATAAATGCAAAGGTTTGGAGGCAGGAACAAACTTGCAAATTAGGGGAACAGAAAGAGGGAGACTACTGTGGCTGGCCTGTGCTGAGCACAGGGGAGAAGGGAACCACATGAGGAGCTAGAAGAGGCAGGCAACAGCCTGGCCACATGGAGCCACAAGGTCTGAATTTTATTCTAGTTGTCCCAGGAATCTCTCAAAAGAATCAAAATAAAGGCCTTGCATTTGCTCCCCACCCCAGATAAGTCATAAAAGCTCCCTGCAAGTCAGCATTTGCATTTTTCCATAGAATGAAGGAGCAGCACAATGAATTACCTAGGTCTTCAAGGATTGTGACTGTACCTGACATAGATCTATCCACTCACATCTGCACAAGAAAGTAAATTCTCTCTGGCAGGTACTTGCTAGCATCATTGAGAGACATCCAGGCTGCAGATGAGAAGTTTCCTTATTTGCTGCAATTCGAAAAAGTATTTGCCTGTAAGGTTACTGATCCTGGCCCGTCCCTGTGTCCTGGCAGAGCCTGGCACTTACATGTACCTAAGCTTATAAAGGCACTCTGGTGAATTTTGACTTGCAAACAAGCATATCATCACCTCCTCCAAACCTTTCTCCCCTTAGCAGAAAAGATAACAGAAACTCGTAGTTGTGGTTTAAATTGGATTTGGATTCAGAGATGATCGATTAGAATTCTACACTTTGCATGAAGGGAGTTAACTAAACTCATTGAGCTCAGTGTATCTACAGAACAGCGGTAAAAAAACAAATTCCACACAAGTGTTGTAGAATAAAAAACAATGATGACAATTGTGAAAGCACCCTACATACTGTCTACCATGTATTACATGCTCAAAGATGTATATTTTTAAAAATTGGAACCGCTAAACCTTGCCACATAAACCTAGGATCATTATAAGAAATACCATCTGGGAATTTTTATAAGCTATTGCATCCTGTATCTATGCAACAAAAGAAAGAATGAGAACAAATCCAAATTCAAAACATTACTTCAAAATACAAGTATCTTCAGTATCAAGAAAAGGCAAAATCTAAATATTAGAATCAGCTAAACTTGGGAGATAGGAAAATGAATAATAAATGCAGGTAAAAATTTGTAGTTCTGTTTTATGCATACAAGGGGAATAATTAACTAATCTCAAAACATGTAAATGAGGGCTTAGAAGCATTTTCAAAACACCACATCCAATTCCAGTTACACATGCGGAATTTGCTACATTATAATAATTAGTTTTTTTTAACAAAAGATTTATTTATTTTGAATAGAAGTATTAAATATTATACTAATTACTGGTTATTTTACTTTGTACCTAGGGAAAAGAAATGAATATTCATTAGCTCCTTAAGCTACTGATCCTCCACCGACTAGACAGATTTCAACATTATCATGAAGCTGTGGGTGGGTGGAAAATGCTCCCTGTAAAACCAGGCTCTCACTACAAATCACAGCCCAATGTATTCAGCTAATGTGCACATGCTAGAATCCCCAAGTGAATTCTGCTAACACTGTACGCCTAGAGTCCCCAGCTGAGTAGCCAATGAATGAGAATAACTGTTAAATTGAGAGTAAGTGTTAAATTGATCATAAGACAACAGAATTTTTCTGTCTACACAATCCAGTGATTTTGGACAAGACAATTCCTAAAATACTAAACATGGTTTCATACAATACAAAACATGATTTCATACAATAAAACATTGTCATCTGTCCAAAATATGCCTAGTTCATTCCAAAAGAGTATCTCAACATACATATTTCAACCATTTCCGACTTGGCTTTCGATCCAACTTTAAGGAAAATATCTATTCCAAAGGACCAAGGTTGAGATTTTAATTTATGAGGTATTTTGCTGTAGCTCAATAGGCAAATGCTTTTTTTTCCTAGTGAAAGGGAAAACCAGGCAACAGATTTTTCAAGACACTAGTCTGGTTAACTTTTTTTTCCCCAGTCATCTTTTATTGGGTGGTAATTCTCAATTTGAATACAATAGGATTCAGGGGTGTCAGACAAAGGTCATGTTCAGGAATGCAGAGTGTGCCCTTCACACTGGGCCCACTTCAGGGTACTTGCACAGCCACTCATGTTTCAGGTCCTCGTAAGAAAGGCAGTAGTTGAAAAACACGGAAATTGCCAGCACCGTAGAAATCCCAGTGATACTCCCTTTTTTGCACTGAAATACTTGTTGTAATATTAGTAGTAACCTTTTTGAAATGCTCCAGCAATGCCTTTAGGGGTGAAATCCCACATCAATGTCCAGTTTCGCAGCTCTCCTGGTTTGACATCCATGAGCTGCTTCTCCTTCACTGGTACGACTGATGCCACCTTGGAGTCTTGGGTGTCTTGCAGTAAGTCTGGTTAGCTTTTAATTTTTGCTCAGTTTAAGGTACCTCTGTGTTGGAGTTCTCATGTGGCTTGACTTTTATTTTTTGGCTTGTTAAGCTTTGCAAACCAATTTATTGCTCGAGTAATTCCCTACCACAGAGGAGGGGAGGGGCTGTGGCTCTGGGGGGAATGGGTCTTGCAGAAGGGGCTTCTAGTTTCCCTCTTGGCCTTGTCTATGATGTAGACATCATAGTGGGGCACACTGAGCGGACTGTTAATACACCAGATTGGGTTAGGAAAGGGCGGCTAGATCAGAGCGCACACAGCAATGCTGCCAATATGGAAAACAACCCTGGGTCCTGACTCCATGTGGGCAGAATGTCAGGATAGAGATGAAAGTATATAAATCACAACAGCTTGACAGAGTTAGCTTCTGAGAAAGTAAAAATTCCTCACCATCTAACACTGAGTACAAGGGAGGGGCGTGTCTCTACAAGAAGTTTCATATTTCTGGGTGTTACAACATCAGAGAACTCATTTAACAAATATTTACTGAGGAACAAGCATGTGCTATACTCTCTTGCTACTTAAGTGTGGTGCCTGTACAAGCCACATCCCCATAGCTTGGGAGCTTCTTAGAAATGTAAATTCGAGCATTTCTCGAACTGATGCTGACTTAGTCATCCTAAGGTGACTCTTGGTTTGAGAAATGCTGCTAGACACCATGTTAGGTGATCTACTAACCTCTACCACTGATGTTCATTTAACAGGTTATAAAAGTAAAAACCCAGGTCACACATCTGACAAAACTTGCTTATGTTACAACTTAAGATATAACTCTAACTCACTGTGCTAGGAGCATGGTATAAGTATTTACATTGATATGAAGTAGGCAAGGGCCTTTTAAAAAGATTTTATATGCAGGCCAAGTAAGAGCCTCACTTCAAGGTAAATAAGGATGCCTCAACCCACCTGATACAGGTAGACCAATGAGGCTCCCATTTCTACATTCAGGTTGGAAGAGTTTCCCATATAGAAACTCTAGACACTAGGAAGACCTAGGAAATAGAGGCTGGTCTCATCTGGTTTCCAGCTGGCAATGAGAAAGGGCTAGAAGGAAAATTATCCAATTCATTTAGTCAGCTAATTTATTTAGGTCTTTCAATAGTCCATAGCCCTTGCATGGGAGAAATCACATGAGGTAGATAAACATCAGGGAGAGATGTCTCTACTGATTTCATTGGACAGTTGTGTTACATTTTATCTTCATTTTCTGCTCTAATAGATGCTGGTAATACTTCTTGACAGGTTGTGTAGAGCCACAGATTTTCCAAAGCCAAATGGAAGTGACTTTAAAGATATTGTAGAAATTAATGACCCATGAGAGTTTTCTATGGACTTATATCTACTCTCCCTGGAGCTTCCTCTATGTCAATCTTTATCAACTTGTCTCTTTCCCAGCATCTTACTTTTATATTTTTCTTTTAATTTTTAATTACAAAAGCATTGTATGAATTCATGTTTTAGAAAAAATTCAATACAAAAATATTATAGTAAAAAAGTGAAAAATCTCCTTTACTCTCCTACCCAAGAGTAATTACTGTTAACACTGGAATGCATTTTTTCAGACCTTATTCAAATTTACATTGCATATGCATATATCCACATGCAGCAGTTTTACATACTTGGACCATACTATATTACTATGCAACTTTTTTACTATGCATACTTTTTTTGCTTACTCGTTTTTCCACTTTATTTTGGAGATGGTTCTCTCTGTCACCATATATTATATACATAAAATTTCTTTTTTTTTAATATACACATGATTTCTAAAAAGCTGCATAATGTTCCATAAACTAGATTTATCCCAATTAATCATTCCTCTACTGATCAAGATTTAGTTTAGTTCCATGAGGTTGGTTTTTTTTTTAAGATTTATTTATTTATTTATTTGACAGAGAGAGAGAGAGAGAGATCACAAGTAGGCAGAGAGGAAGGCAGAGAGAAGGGGGGAAGGAGGCACCCTGCTAAGTAGAGAGCCCGATGCAGGGCTCGATCTCAGGACCCTGGGATCATGACCTGAGTTGAAGGCAGAGGCTTTAATCCACTGAGCCACCCAGGCACCCCGAGTTCTATGAGCTTTTAAACAATTATAACAAATTTTCCAGATAATCAGATATAAGAGCAATATGTGAAAATCAAGAGCTTTCCATATATTACCAATTACAAATTGGAATATGTAATTATTAAAAAGCCCATTCACAGTAATAGAAAAGAAGTGTGCAAGGACAATATGAAAAAAATCTATAAAATGTATTGAGAGGTATAAAAAACCAGAAGAGTAGAGACATATACCTTGTTTGTTCTTAGATGAGAAGATACAGTGTTGTAAACATATCAATTAGCTCAACAATTATCTTCATAAAAATCAATGCAATCCCAAACACATGGCAGTGGAAGAGTTTATACAACTTGACAAACTGGACATAAAATTATTCTGGAACAGTAAGTATGAGCCAAGTAAATTGGGGGAGGAGTAAAAAAACACAGTTAAAACTCCTTCAACTTCAGTGAATAGATTTGCTTTAAACTCTAATATCACATTTTGCCCAGTGCCAGCAGAATAACCATGGTTTGAACTGGAGGCCCAAGAGAGAGCAAGAGAGAGAGATAGAGAGGGAAAGAGGAGGGGGAAAGAGAGAGAGAGAGAGAGACAGATGGGGGAGAGAGAGAGAAAATGTATCAAAGTACAATTTAAGATAAATTTGCAAATCAAATTTCCAGAACACTACCACTTAAAAAACAACCAGTAAAGTCAATATATTTTTTGTGACTAAATGCCAATTACAGTCAAAGTTTAGCAATTTTTGAAAAGAACATAGGTTCTCTGTTTGTTGGCTAAAAAAGAACACATATGGCCGCACCTGGGTGGCGCAGTGGGTTAAGTGTCTGGTTCTTGATTTCAGCTCAGGTCATGATCTCAGGATTGGGAGACAGCCTAATGTCGGGCTCTGCGTTGGATGTGAAGCCTCTTGAGAGTCTCTCTCCTTCCCCCTATGCTCCTCCCCCTTCAAAAAACCCCACATATATTCATGCTCAAGTTTGGTATTTTATGAAAAAATATACATTTTTGAATCTACAAGGTGTGTTGATTCCTAAGGATAGAAGCACTTGAGTCTTTATTCAGTTTGTTTATTTTTAACAAACATACTTAAGTTTTATTTATTTATTTTTAAGATTTTATCTGAGATAGAGCGAGAGTGAGAGAGAGAGAGAGCACAACAGAGGGAACAGTAGGCAGAGGGAGAAACAGGCTCTCCACTGAGCAGGGAGCCAGACACGGGGCTCGATCCCAGGACTCCGAGATCATGAACCGGGCTGAAGGCAGACACTCAACTGACTGAGCCACCCAGGTGCCTCTCTAGTTTATTCTTTTACAGCTATAATTAATTCTCCCTTTTTTCTCACTCTGTCTTCATCATCTCTGTTGTAATTATTGTTCTTCCTCCTCCTTTCTTCCTTCCCTCTCTCTTTTCCTCTCTCTTTTTCTCGCTCAGTAAATTATTACCTTTTTTAGGGGGAAGGGGCAGAGGGAGAGGGAGAGAATCTTAAGCAGGCTCCACACCCAGCCCAACGCAGGGCTCAATCTCATGACCCTGAGATGATGACCCAAGCAGAAATCAAGAGTTGGATGCTTAACTGACTGAGCCACTCAGGAGCCCCTCAGTAAATTTTCTGAAGCAAACCCAGACATAACATCATTTCAGCTCTACTTACTTTAGTATGTATCTCTAGAAAATACGACATTCTCTAACATAACCATATTGCCATTTTTATACACATAAGTGTAAAATTTTCTAGATATCATCTAAGACTTAGGCATGTGCAATTTCTCCAGTTTTTAAAAAAGGTTTTGCATTTAGTTTTATGGGATCCACAAAACCATTTAAAAAAAGATAAAGTATCAATCTAGAATTGATTGTCTCTCCTCCCTTGCCTTTATTATTATTATTTTTTTTTTCAGGTAACTGACTTGTGAAGAAACCAAGTATATTGTCCTAGAGAAGATTCAACATTTTGGATTACCTGTTTATTTCCCTGTCATGCCAACTGATTGCTCAATTCAATTCATCCCTCATATTCCCTTCAAATGAAAGTTAACTTTAAAGGTTTGATTAGATTCAGGTTCAAGTCTTTGGCAAGAATACTTTATAGCCATAACCTGTACTTCATAACTGTATCATATGAGGAGGCATGCATAGCCTGATACTAAGACCAATCAATGGGTTGGGGCACGATCATCTGCTTCCTTTACTATGAAGTTTCCAACAAAATTTCATCCAATGGTTTGTTTGGTTTTTTTATCCAATGGTTTTATCCATTGATGACTACTGCCCCAATCTATTATTCATTAAAGATTAAAAATACTGAGTTTCTATTATTTCTTATATTTTTATTATGTGGAATTTTTCTATAATGAAAACCTTCCACTCATCCCCTAAGGCTATTTGATTACTTCAATATACTGTTCATGTATAAAAGACAAGATAAATGTTCAATCTTTCCATATGACTGACACCTTTTAGAGTAAGAAGCTACTGTCCTAATTACTTTCAGTGATGCCTCCTAGGGTGTTTTTGTTTGTTGGCTTTCTCTTTTTGTTGTTATTGTTAAGTATCATTATGGAATCTATGTAATCAATGTTTTTCATTTAGTAAAAGGCATTACTATTTTTTGATGCCAAAATCTTCCCATCCTTAGCCAGAGAAGCTCTTTAGTGTTTGCTCCTGTATTCCTTTCACAAGACCCATTTATCTTTAAAAAAAAGATTTATTTTTTATTTATGTATTACACACACACACACACACACACACACACACACACACACACAGCATGAGCAGGAGGGGCAGAGGGAGAGAATCTCTAGCAGACTCCACACTCAGCCTGGAACCCAACTGGGATCAATCTCACAACCCTGGGATCTTGACCTGAGCTGAACAAGTCGGTTGATTAACTGACTGAGCCACACAGGCACCTTGACCCATTAGATTAGTCTTTGATAACTCCCTTGCTTTCAGACATAAGACATTTGAGAAACATGTTATAAATTTCCTATCCCATACCTGGAATTAATCATTCCTCCAAGAAGTCCTGATTCCTTATGGCATTTAGAAACCACAGTTTGAGAATAAGAGGTTTGTTGTGACTGGGCTTTGTAGCTTTTTCATACTTTACTTAACAAAGCTAAGAAAATTTGATTTTTAAAAAAGGAAACAAAATACTGAATTTATACTGATATTTTAAATGTAATGTTACAATATTTTACATATGGCTATCATTAAAAAGACAAGAAATATCGGGACGCCTGGGTGGCTCAGTTGGTTAAGCAGCTGCCTTCGGCTCAGGTCATGATCCCAGAGTCCTGGGATCGAGTCCCACATCGGGCTCCTGGCTCAGCGGGGAGCCTGCTTCTCCCTCTGCCTCTGCCTGCCACTCTCTGCCTGCTTGTGCACTCTCTCTCTCTCTGACAAATAATAAATAAAATCTTAAAAAAAATAAAAGACAAGAAATATCAAGTGTTGGTCAGGATGTGGAGAAAAGAGAAGACTTCTACACTACCAATGGAAACATAAATTGGTGCAAAAATAGTAGGAATAATAGGAAGGTTCCTCAAAAAATTAAAAAGATAACTATCAAATGACCCAATAATTCCACTTAAAGGTATATAAACAAAGGAAAGGATATCAATAGCTCAGAGATATTTGAATCCCTTTGTTTACTGCACCATTATTTACAATAGCCAAGACAGGAAAAAAAACCTCTATCCACTGACAGATGAATGGATAAAGGAAATGTGGTATGTATATACAATGGAATATTATTTAGCCATAAAGAAGAAAAAATACTACCATTTTCAACAACATGGATGGACTTTGAGGGTGAGTCATTTACTAAATGAAATAAGTCAGAGAGAGAAAAACAAATGCTGTCTTATATGTGGAATCTAAAAAAAACTGAACTAACTCATACAGAGAACAGATTTGTGGTTGCCAGAGATGGGGAAGGGGTATGAGAAATGAGTAAAAGTGGTCAAAAGGTAAAAACTTCCACTTATGAGTTCTGGAAATATAATGCATAGCATGTTGACCATTGTTAAAAATGAATACTGTATTGTATATTTGAAAGAAGCTAAGATGGGTGCCTGGGTGGCTCAGTCATTAACCGTCTAACTTGATCCCAGTGTCCTGGGATTGAGCCCTGCATCAGGCTCCCTGCTCAGCAGGAAGCCTGCTTCTCCCTCTCCCACGCTCTCTGCTTGTGTTTCCTTTCTCACTGAGTCTCTCTGTCAAATAAATAAATAAAATCTTTAAAAAAGGGGGGGCCTAAAAGAATGGATCTTAAAAGTTCTCATCGCAAGAAAAAAAACCTTGTAATTATGTGAGGTGATGAATGTTAACTGACCTTACTGTGGTAAGTGTGTGTGTGTGTGTGTGTGTGTGTGTGTGTGTGTGTGTGTATAATCATTTTGTATACCTTAAATTAATACAATGTTAAGTGCCAATTATTTCTCAATTATATCTCAATAAAACTGGGAAAAAAGATTTTTACTTAATTTTTTAAAAAAGATTTTATTTATTTTTTTGACGGAGAGAGATCACAAGTAGGCAGAGAGGCAGGCAGAGAGAGGGGGAAGCAGGCTCCCTGCTGAGCAGAGAGCCCGATGAAGGGCTTGATTCCAGGACCCTGAGACCATGACTTGAGCTGAAGGCAGAGGCTTTAACCCACTGAGCCACTCAGGTACCCCTCCTGCTGTATACCTTCTTTGGTGAGGTGTCTGTTAAGGTCTTTGGCCCAGTTTTTAATGAGGTTATTTCTTATTGTTATTTTGAGTAACAGTCCTTTACCAAATGTGTCTTTTGCAAATGTATTCTTCTAGTTTGAGGCTTGACTTTTAATTCTCTTGACACTGTCATTCACAGAGCAGAAATTTTTAATTCTAATGAAGTCCAACTTACATCAATTTTTTCATAGGTGGTACTTCCAGTACTATGTATATATAAAAAGTCATTGTCACACCCAAGGTCATCTAGGTTTCTTCCCTATATTATCTGCTAGGAATTTTATAGCTTTGCATTTTACATCCACATCTATGACCCAGTGACTTAATTTTTATAAAGTGTGTAAGGTCTGTGTCTAGATTTATTTATTTTTTTACATGTGGATATATAGTTGATCCAGTTCCATTTACTGAAGAAACTATCTTTGCTCCAAGTTATTGCCTTTACTCCTTTGTCAAAGATCAGTTAACCGTATTTATGGGGATCTATTTCTGGGTTATTTTGTTCCACTGATCTATCTGTCTGTTCTTTCATTAGTGCCACATTATTTTGATTACTGTCGGTTTATAGTAAGTTGTGGAGTCAAGTGTATCACTCCTCCAACTTTGCTGTTCTCCTCTAATATTGTGTTGGCCTGTTTTGGGTCTTTTGCCTCTCTACATAAACTTTAGAATCAGATTGTTAATATCCACAAAATAACTTGCTGGTATTTTGAATGGGATTGCACTGGATCTATTGATTGAATTGGGAAAAACTGACAACTTGACAATATTGAATCTTCTTATCCATGACCATGGACTATCACTCCATTTATTTAGTCTGTCTTTGATTTCATTCATCAGAGTTTTGTAGTTTTCCTCATATAGATCTTGTACATATTTTGTCAGATTTATACGTATTTTATTTGGAGGTGGTAATATAAATGGTATTGTGTTTTCTATTTCAAATTCCACTTTTCTTTGCTGGTATATAGCAAAATGAATGACATATATTAACCTTGTATCTCACTCACTTGCTAAAATTGCTTATTAGTTCCAGTTTTTCTGTCAATTCTTTTGGTTTTTCTCCATAGACAATCAGGTCTTCTGAGAACAAAGACTTTATTTCTTCCTTCTCAATCTGTGTACCTTTTATTTCCTTTTCTTGCCTTATGCATTAGCTAGAGCTTCTGGTATGATGTTGAAAATGAGTGATGAGGGGAGATATTTGTATCTTGTATATGATCTTAGTGGGAAAGTTTTGAGTTTCTCACCATTAAGTATGATGTCAGCTGCCAGTTTTTTGTCATAGTCTTTATCAAGTTGAGAAAGTTCCCCTATGTACCTTGTTTACTTTTTACCATAAATGAGTGTTGGATTTTGTCATATGCTTTTTCTGCATTTATTGATTTGATCATATGATTTTTCTTTTTTAACCTGCTGATATGATAGACTACATTAATAGATTTTCAAATACTAAACCAGCATTTCCTACCTGGAATAAATCACACTTGAACATGGTATAAAATTCTTTTCATACATTTTTGGACTCAGTTTGCTCTTTTACTGTAACATTTTTCTCTGGTGTTATTAGGGTAATGCTGTCCTCAAAGAATAAGTTAAGAAGTATTCCCTCTGCTTCTATCTTCTAAAAAACATTATACAGAACTGGTATAATTTCTTCCTTACATGTTTGGCAGTATTCACCAGTGAACCCACCTGGGCCTGCTGTCTTCTGTTTGGAATGTTATTAGTTATTGATTTAATTTCTTTCATAGATATGAACCTCTTGAGAGTGACTATTTCTTCTGTGTGATGTTTGGCAAGTTGTGTCTTTCAAGGAATTTGTTCATTTCACTTAGGTTATCAAATCTGTGAACATACAGTTTGTAGTATTCCTTTACTATCATTTTAATGTCCATAGGACCTGTAGCAATGTTCTATCTCTTATTTCGGATAGTAATTTGTATCACCTCTTTTTTTCCTAGCCAGCCTGGGTAAGGGCTTATCAATTTTACTAATCTTTTCAAAGTGCCAGCATTTTGGTTCACATTAATTCTATTAATTTCCTGTTATCAGTTTCATTGATTCCTGTTCTAAATCTTATTACTTGTTTTCTTCTCCTTACTTTGAATTTAATTTGTTTTTCTTTTTCTAGTTTTCAAAGGTGAAAGTTTAGATGATTGATTCAGATATTTCTTCTTTTTTAATATATGCATTTAATGCTATCAATTTTTCTCTCATTTCCCTTCACTACATTGCATAAATTCTGATGTATTTTTTATTTTCATTTAGTTTAAAAATATTTAATACATTTCACTTGAGATTTCTTTTTGACTCTTGTGTTTATTCAATCAACAAACATTTTATTGAGCTTCTACCCTGTACTAGGTACTAAGGATACGAAGTTGAATAAAAGATCCTTCCTTCAGGAGTTTTTCTAGCAGAGTAGAAGGATACAGGAACCATTAACTATAATGAAATATGATAATAAAAACATAATTGGGATAAGTATATATTATTCTGAGGAGAGAGATGAAGGAAAATTAAATCTGCCCTGGGGAGTCAGGAAATGCTTTCTTAAGCTACTTTTACTCAAATGTAACCTCGTTTCTTATTTTCTTTGATGGTTTCATGCAGGATTAATTTACTTCTTTATCAACACTTCCACAACATTTTTTAAAATTTTAAAAAAATTTTTTTCATTCATGTATTCATTCTTCTTTTTTTTAGGGTACTTTTTTTAATCTTTAGTTAGCCAACATATAGTATATCATTAGTTTTTTATGTAGTGTTCAATGATTCATTAGTTGCACATAACACCCAGTGCTCATCTCAACATGTGCCCTCCTTAATACCCATCACCTGGTTACCCTATCCCTCCACCCCATCCCTTCTTTTTTTTTTTTTTCACCCCATTCCTTCTGAAACTCTGTTTGTTTCCCCAGAGTACAGAGTCTCTCACGGTTTGTCACCCTCACTGATTTCTTCCCCTTCAGTTTTCCTTCACTTTCCCTATGGTCCTCCGTGCTATTCCTTTGTTCCATAACACTTTTAGATTTATCAACTATATCAGCTATCACAATTTCCTACAGTTTATTTTTTAAAATACTTTATTTATTTACTTGTCAGAGAGAGACAGCGAGCATGAGCAGAGGGAGCAACACACAGAGGGAGAAGCAGGCTCCCTGCTAATGTGGGATTCAATCCCAGGTCATGACCTGAGTCAAAGGCAGATGCTTAACCAACTGAGCCACCCAGGGACCCACTACAGTTCATCCAGATGAAATTGTAAGTTCCTTGAAAGCATGGTACAGATCTTCCTCATCTTGCTATTTCTAGGATCCAACAGTGTCCACAATACAACAAAGCTCAGTAAACTTTTTAAATAAATATACACACATATGGATAGATGAATGAGGTAATATATGACATTATCACAAATGTTGTATTACTAAAGCTATATTATTCATCAACACAATAATTTGCATAGATATTAGAGCAATAACTTGGTGAACATGAAAAAAGACAGTCTTAATTAAACACATGGGTGAATATCAATAAAATATTAAAATTCATATTTTTAAATAATGCATTATATATACTCATTTCTATGTATGTCTTATAGAAAGATTTACCCGTATTTGAGCAAATATTTCTGTTTGCAAATGTTCTCTTACACTAAATTAATAAATAACTACTCTTGTTCATTGCCTAAAGCTGGAGGATCACCTGGTTACATTTGAGGCTAACACAACCATTCAAGGTGGCTATTATAACCCCAAGATGATGAAGTCAGATGCACTTAGAATGACTGCCTTTAGGAAAAATCCCAGAGTTGTGCTTAACTATTAGGTGGAAGGAAATTTAGCAAAGGTTCAAAGGGTAAAACTCTAAACTCTGACATTATAATATTTTACTGTACAAAACATGTCTATAAGAGTCATAACACATGCCTTCTCTGGGACTTCTCTTTGGGAATAGAATTAACATTCTTACACTAACTGGAAATGGTAAATTCTTAAATTGTTAATAGCTTCCCCAGGCTTCTGCTCTTCCCAGTGCATTTTGGCTCCAAATTATGAAAATATTGTGATGTATGCTCATCAGCCTATAATTCTAAATCCCTTTCTACTACCGAAAACAACTTTTGGACTGGAGATTAAACTACAGGGGTCCACTTCTGAGTAAGACTTACTCAGTAAGTCCACTCAGTAAGTCCACTTACTCAGAAGTGGACCCCTTCGTAGCAAATGTGCAATAGAAATCCATTGCACATTTTGTACTTGTTTTCTTGAATACTGACAGATAACACATCTGGATTTTAGGCTTATAAAATCTATTTTGCTAAATACAATACCATGTTTAGCATATGGTAAATCCTGCCAATTGTGCTGGTTTCAGTGCTGGGGAGCAGGAGTGGTGGTGGCAAATGGTGCCTGTTGGTAACTAAGTATGTAATGGAGAAGGGGTGAGGCTAAAAAAATAAGGCAACTTCATACTTCAACTAAGTATGAATGGGGAAGGAAGGGGTGAGGCTAAAAAAATAAGGCAAGAATATAAATGCAACAACCTTCAAGAAATTAAACAAAGACATGGAGGCAGAAGGAACATAAGGTAAGGGAGTATTCAAATGAAGTAAATGGACAAAATGAAAGTGGACAACAAATTAGAGTTGAAATTTCTCAACCACAACTGCACAGAGGGAAACACCATTTATATGTTCCATGGTGTCCATGAGAAAAAACAGACGCTTAGCATAATAAAAGTTTCTCACATATGTCTTCATGAAAAGCCCACTGTGTGCAAATGGAGATGTGTTATTACATATCATTTATGGAAACTTCTGAAAATCTTTAAAACTAATATTATATATTGTTTGTAGATACTTGGATATGTACTAACAGCACATAAAATGTGAAAAGGAAAAATACGGGGCACCTGGGTGGCTCAGTGCGTTAAGCCTCTGCCTTCGGCTCAGGTCATGATCTGAGGGTCCTGGGATCGAGCCCCACATCAGGCTCTCTGCTTGGTGGAGAGCCTGCTTCCCCCTCTCTCTCTGCCTGCTTCTCTGCATACTTGTCACCTCTTTCCCTCTGTCAAATAAATGCATAAATATATAAATAATAAAAAGTTTGGTTTTTAAAAAAAAAAGGAAAGATACATACCAACTCTAGGATAATGGTTATTTCTAAGGTTAGGTGGCGGAAGTGTTAAACTATGCTTATAACATTCCATTTCTTTTTCAAATATGAGACAGATAAAGCAAAAAGTAAACTTCTCATGACACTATCAGGCCTATTATTTTCTTTAGGTTTGAAACATGTCATAAGTATAAGGAAAAATATTTAAAGTTGACATGTGAAATATAATGAGCAATGTAATTCAACAACCTCAAAGTAAATACAATTAGTACAATGTATTACAGTCTTTTCTTTTTAATACTGCTTGATGAAACCAATGGTAAATGGTTGAAAGAAATGCCAATTCAGTCTAAGCAACCTGGTAAGATGGGGAGGTGGTCAAAATCATGCCAATGGGATAAATGACTATTTGGTGGTCTGGCCAACCCCAGCAATGTAAAGTACCATGCTAGGTGAGGGGATAAAATTCCTCTCCAGAAAATTCTCCATAAGTGTGTTTCTTCCTGAGATTCTGATAAGCAACAGAGTTTTATTCCCTGCCAAGTACTTATTTTTTCTGTTAAGTTCCATGCCTTGATACTCAGCCAAGTTGGAATAGAACTGATGTCCTCCACAGAGGGTTGTGGAGCCTGACAAAAAAAAGTGCCTGGATATAAGGCCCCCCATGGCAAACAGTACTGTTGATACCTGTGGGCAGAGATTGCCTGGACTCCAGGTGGATTGGGGGGAAAAGTACCAGATTTCTATGAAGAATCATATCACTACCATTTTTTAATTTCTTTTTTCAAATGAACAATTTCATCAATAACTATTATATTAGTATATTTTCATATGAAGTTTAATAAATGCATAAAACAGGAGAAGTTTGGATAATTACAGTAAATATTAAATAGCAGAGGTTAATAGCACATCTTTATTGTATTCTTAATTATTGTGTTATTTTCACGGTAACACATCAGCAGATGAATTAAACAAAGTTCACTGGTATTGGGCATTTTATCTTCCACCTTGGCATTAATATAGTAATGCTGCTAACAATTCCAGAAAAACAGCCATAGTTCTAGGGATATGAATGCATTGAATGCTCCCCTAACTCTCCCCAACTCCTGTTATGAAGGCAAAGTGATGATGTTCCAACTTCTCCTTCCATCTGCTCTTTTTCTATCAACTTTCCAAACTTCCCGTGATAATCACTTTAACTGACTGCAAATATATGGTAATTGGAAGTGAGTCTGTGTGATTTTCCTTGCCCTGTATCCCTAACTACTATCTCTGAGAATGATTATAACTGTACAAACTAGCTTTTCTAGGGGAGTCCTTTATGAGCATTCAGACAAGTGGCTTTGCTTCGGTATGTTGTGGATGCTAGAGAAACCATGAGGTATGAGCCTATGTTGGAGCCCCAGTTACACTCCCCTCCTCCTCAAGTCAAATATTTACCAATGCTCTTTCATAGGCCAAAGAATCCTGAGGTCTAGACCATCAAGATGTTGTGTCTCTAGTCTAGACCAATGGTTCTGAAAGTGTGGTTTTCACACCATCAGCATCAGCATCATCTGAAACTTGTTAGAAATGCAAATTCTCAAGCTTCACTCCAGCCCTGATGAATCACAAACTTGGGGTGAGTACCAGCAATCTGTGTTTTAACAAACTTTCCAGATGATTCTGACACTTGCTAAAGTTTGAGAATCATAGATTATTCTCAATTTTGGTCCATCAGAGTTGGTTTAGTATGAAGAATGTGAATTCTGAAGCCAGACTTTCTGACTTCAAATTCTAGGTCTCCCGCTAACTATATCTACTGCACAAATTGCTTCACCTTTCTGTGTCTCAGTTCCTTATCTATAGAATGAGGTTAACAGTAGTATACCTAATCATAGGATGGTTGTAAGAATTAAATGCATTTTTTAAAAGATTTTACTTATTTATTCATGAGACAGAGAAAGAGGCAGAGGGAGAAGCAGGATCCCCACTGAGCAGGGACCCCCCATGCAAGACTCAATCCCAGGACCCTGGGATCATGACCTGAGCCGAAGGCAGACACTTAACCATCTGAGCCACCCAGGCGCCCCAAGTAAATGGACTTTTTAACGATTATTTGAGAGAGAGAGAGAGAAACAGGGGAGGGGGTGGGCAGGTGGGCAGATGGGCAGAAGGAGAGGGAGACAGAATCTCAAGCCGACTCTACACTGAGCACAGAGCCCAGCGGGGGGGGGGGGGGGGGGGGGGGGGGCCTGGATCAAGACCCTGAGATCATGACCTGAGCCGAAATCCAGAGTCAGATACTTAACCAAATGAACCACCTGGGTGCCCCTAAATGGACTGTTTTAATAACTGTCAGCTATTTTCACAAAGTTAAACAAGAAAGGATGATTTGACTCAAGTTCTGCCTTTGTCAAACTCCGTTACTTCTGTGAGACACAATGACTTGTAAACAGGACAATTATATCTGAACCACTTCTATCACTGGGCTGATGTGAAGACAAACTGAGAAAATGTGTAAGTCCTTTGTAAACTGAAATAGCTATTTAAGACAAGTTCGCAAACATATGCCACATTCACCAACTTGACAGTGATTTTCCCCTCCTCCCTCATCAGGTGTGGTATAAATCCAATAAACTGTCTCAGTTTCTCTCCACCAACTGATCATTCTACCCACTTTTTAGGGAGCACTCAATTCATACTGAGAACAGCTGTCACAGTCCAGAAGGTATTTTTCTAGTGTCTTCTGTGGTATTTCTTTAGATACCAGACATCTCTCTCTTCTTTAGTGACATCATTCTTGCTAAATAAATGTTTGTTATTCCCCCAGTGGTTTCCATCTGAGTTGGAAATATGCCATAGTTAGCAGCATGACTTACACATTGGTATCCTTCCAAACTTTATATATAGATTAACTATACTTAAGACACATTACAAAAACAACCATCCACTGAGCAACTATTAGGAACAAGATACTGTGCTAAGGCTGCACATACTTCCCTTCCTTCATTCCTCAAAACAACTCCATGAAGCAAGTACTATGACTACCCCTATTTTATAAATGAGAAAAACAACATTAAGAATCATTAAGTAACTTTAGCAAAAGTAAACTTTCAACTAGAAAGATCACTTTAATTCCAAGAGTTTTTTCCAATGGGCTCACCCTGTAGAACAAAATCATCTTGTCCTGGAACTCTTCTGGCACTTTGAAAACTGAATATACTAAGACAAGGACAGAGGCAAACGAACTAGCTCATTTCCCATGAGTCTCAATAAGAAAACCTGTGTTTGGGTGGGGTCCGAGTGACATTTTAAAAATGAATGCTCAAGAATCATTTCATTTTTCTCTACTATTTCAGTCACCACAAAGATCAGAACTGTGCTTCAGAAGGGCACCTAACTTTCCCTAAAACCAAAATCCAATTACCACTCCTATCACATTACAGTTACTACTGTCCTGTTCAAATTTTCCACATTGGTTTATTTGTTCCCCACCCTCAACCCTAGGGTACATTATTTTTAATGAATGACTGAAATGATATCACTCATTTATTCAAAAACATCTTTTACTGACTTTCTTTTATTTTCTTCATATGGCTTTCATCAATGAAAGAAATCAGTATGCAGAATCACTAAGAAAAGCCTAAATATCCACAAAATCTTAAAGTTTATTTAGAAATGTAAGCTCTATAAGAGAATTCCATTTACTCATAATGTCATGCTAGGATTTAAGAGCAAATCTCCAAAGGTCACCAAATGGGTGTTTAGAAAAGCCTACAATTGCAAACATTTAAATAGAGCCAACAGACCTTTCAATCAGCCTCTTGACAGATGCCACCTCTGAGGGCTTTTGTGGTAGGCTCACCTGTGCTCCTTCAACTGGTAGAAGCAGTACTTAAAAAACTCAATTCTATTTAAATTGGGTTTTTGTTTTGCTTTGTTATAGTACCTTGACATACAAATCTATGTAGTTTCCCAACCATACAGACCTGAGAACTGCCCTCCAGAAATATTTGAATAAGTTAAATTGCTGAATCAAACGCAAATGAAGTGTAATTTAGTGGATCCTTTCATCCCAAACCTGAATTCTATTGAGGTTCAAGTGCATTTGCTTCAAATTTTGAAATAGATATTTTAAGGATCCTTAGCTATTACCCATGGATGGTATGAATTTATGGAGTGCTAGTCTGGATGAAAACAGCATTATAACATAAAATGCATCATTAATACTTTAAAACACAGTATGATTTATATTTATATAAATAACATAAAGGAAGCCAATTAAACCAAAGTCACTGAAGTGTAAATAACATAAAAACTTATTGTTCTGAAAGCTACTGAAAATAAGCTAATAATGAAAGTATTTATCATATGTCTAAAAACCAAGCAGGTACGAGCGGGTTAAGCAGACTTCGGGGGAAAACATTTTTATTTTTCTGACATCTTTTAATGCAGGCCCAACATTTTCATGGACTTAGATTCATTTAAATTGTGACATTATATCTGTAAGTTGCCTTTTGTCCATTTGAGTAATTAATAATTTAAGTGTAACAAGGACATCTTGATTCAAACACTTTGTAATCCGACTAGGAGGATATTTAAAATTCATTACAGTACATTAAACTTGCAGTGAACAGTTAGCTTCATTGCAAAATAAATAAATAGCTAATTTGCTTGGATCAGCAGAAATTCTGATAAAATCAGCAAAACACCAATTAAAATGTGAAAAATGTCACCTACCGTAGTTATTCTAATGGAACATGGACTTAGAGGAAGAAACTGATTCAATGTTTATTTTCATACCAGCTTTGGCTTCCAAATGTAAATCATTTCACTTTTTGCTCGTGTAGCTAGCTCCTCTGTGGCCCCTGCATTGAACGTAGGGTCGGGCAATCTGTATTACATAGCAAAGCAGCTCTATTGGGGTTGCTGTTGAATTCCTTTAATTTTCTGTCAAATTATAGTTTCTTTTAAAAGTTTTACCAGTCTCTTCATTTCAGGGAGTACTGTTAACTAGTTGAGGGCAAAAGCTATGGCCAAATGACCCAGAGTCCTTCCCTACCCATGTGAATACCCCTAGGTTGAGGCAATCTCTTTTGGAAGAATCATGACCCCTTGTTCATCTTGTCATGTCAGTCATGTTAGTCCATCATGAAAACATTGGCTGCTATCTGTCCACAGTAATTCAGAGTTTTCTCACAGCACGGCAAATTCTAGTTCAGTGTGTGTTTGTTCACTTCTAGTGCCACATACCTGGTGTGTGCTCAATAAATGAGCCCTGGAAGGACAGAGGAGTCCTACCTCTCAGCGTCTTTCAGTTAATTCTATGGCAGGTACCTGGACCTCGATCTCATAATCCAGAAATCAATTTTCCCCTCCACGGTGCCTCTAAAAAAAAGGGAATAATTGTGGTGAGAAAGGAAAATACCGCTCATTATATGTCCTGTTTATGGAATTAAAAAATAAGAACAAAAAATAGAATTGTTTTGAATTGCAAGATGGATTTTCTTTCCTTCATATGCCTTTTCTTCTATGTAGGCAGTTTCTTCTTGACAGAAACCATGAATTCATTTCTAACAAGCACTGTGGAATCTCTATCAGTTCTGGCCACTTCAGAAATCAGTAACAGGAAAGGAATATGCAAAAATGAAAATGATTGTGCTCTGTCGTGGGTGCTGTTTTCTTTTGAATTTTTTCAAAATGTTGTTTCATCATCTTTTCAATAATTACATGCAATAGATATTTAAGAAGAAATGTTATGATGAGACCCTCAGTGTGGAACCTGGCCCATTTACAAATGCACTTGCTCATTAACCAATTAGGAGATTAAGCCTACATTTATGGAAATCCACAATTCAAAAAATCCTCAAATTAAATTTAAATACCCCAGGGCAACCCATAATGAGTTTAAAATTAAGTGAAATAACAAGAATTTTACTGAGTTCAAAACAACTAATTGTTGGAAGCTGCTTTCACTCATTTGAAGTTCTGTCCAATTACTGCCATTGCATTTTATACCTTCAATTTGTATCTTGCCATACAAGTTTCCTTTTAATAATAGGGGATGGGCCAGTCTATTTGCCAGTAAGATGAGTTCTGCATGTATGCCTTAATATATACACTGCAAAACTCAACCTTGAATATGTCCATATGAATTTAAGACTGTATTTATATCCTTAAAGAAAAGTTAGAGAGACACATGATCTTATCTGCAACTGGTCATTTGTTTTCATTTAATTATAAAGCATAATGGCGTAGTGAAATCAGGGAAGTCTTTGTACTAACTCTAGCTACTACCCTCCACCACCACATTATTTGCAGCGATCTTAGGCAAGGAACTTCACCTCTCCAAGCCTCATTTTCCTATATTTCTAAAATGGGATAACGATATACCTAACTGACACAATTCTTGTGAGGATTGGATGATCATAAATGTAGAGCATGTAGGATAATTCTTGTACATAGTAATCACTCAGTAAATTCCAACCACTACAACCACTACCACGCTATATTAAAAAAAAAAAACAAAAACCTCACCAGCTAAATTAATGAGATGCAGGGTCTTATTATTACTCAAAAGGGTTGCCAGATGTAGCAGACAAAAATATAGGGTGCAACATTTGGGGCATACTTACACTAAAAGAGCATTCACTATTTATCTGAAATTCAAATTTAATGGGAGCATCCTGTATTTTATCTGGCAATTTAGTTCTTAAGTTCTGGTACTTAAAGACCTTAAAGACCTTAAAATTTCATATTTTCCTTTAAATACTTGGGAATCAAGCAAAGGGTAGGTTAGAAGTAAAATATTCAGATTACTTGGGAATTAAGCAAAGGGGAGGTTAGAAGTGAAATGTTCAAATTATTGCCTTAATTCTTCACGTCACTTTGGGCATAGAGACAGAAAGTTTCCACTGTCACTCTGGATGTCCTTGGGACATCACAACATGCAATCAACATCACCTGTGCTGGCTGATAATTCAGAGTATATGATGCCCTTGTTTATAGCATCTTCAATTCCACAGACATTTTTACTTGACTAATTCACTGTTTCATACCAGGCAGGGGGTGGGGAGGAAATCATTCAAACTAAATGCTACTCTGAAGTTCAGTTACTAGGCTGGAAAACAGCAGATAAATTGATAATTGCAAATGGTCTGAAATTTGAATGATTTTTTTCCACTTCAACTAAATCTATTGAGCACACCCAAATAATTTAAAAGTGCTGAAAATAAGCAGTATTGGGGATTAATGAAAGCAATATACTCACTCTGTTGCATTTATTATTTTTAAATTATAGTACTCCCACTTGAAGGAATGCAATGAGGTTGAAATGAAGCAATTTTGTTGTTAAATATTGTCATTTAGAATAAAATGCATGAGACTCTGGAACAGAAACAGCACACACTGTTGTTTTTTCTGTTTATCCTTAGTTATTTTCAAGTAAAGCAAGAAAAAAATAGTGGTAAAAGGGAAGTCTTCTCTTACAGTGATCCCACAGGATATTGACCAGACTTGGCACAAGTCACTTGGGATGTGAGAACTAAGGAGGCAAAGATGAGCAAGATCCCAGAAGCTCCTTCTGGGGTTCAGCAAGGAATGGCTCTTCTTGCTGGTGGATTGGCTCTAGCCTAGTGCCTCTAAAAACTGAGGGGTTGTGGGAAATAGAGATACTTCAACAACAGGACATTCTCCGGGGACATAGAACCTACCCTCATAGAACTTTTTTTTTTTTATAGATTTTATTTATTTATTTGACAGAGAGAAAAAGACATGGAACACAAGCAGAGAGTGGCAGAGGGAGAAGCAGGCTCCCCATTGAGCAGGGAGCCCAATGTGGGGATCAATCCCAGGATCCTGGGATCATGACCAGAGCCGAAGGCAGAGGCACCAATGACTGAGCCACCCAGGCACTCTTAGAACTTACATTCTGGTAGAGGAGACGAACAAAAAAAATTAAAGTATTTTTACACCAGGTGATAATAAGTGTTATAAAAGGAAAATGTGCTTTTTAGCTGTGTAACTTTAGGCAAATTACTTATCCTCTCTGAGCTTCAATTTCCTTACCTACAGAATGGGAGATAACATCTACCATGCAGGGTCTTTGTGAGAACCAGAGATGATGGATGCAAAGTGGACACAGTTCCTGGAGAACAGAAGCCATAACTATAATGGATTTATTACTATTACTTTTGATTTTGTAGTTTTTTTTACTGTTATTTTCATTATTATTTTTTCTCCTTTATCTTGTTAGGAATGGAAACCAAAAGTATAGCAAAGAGTTGCCAGATATAGTACAGAATGCCCAGTTAAATTTGAATCTCAGAAAAAAATGTATAATTTTTTAGCATAAGTATATACCATATAATATGCAGAACATGCTCATATCATTTATTCCTTATCTGAAATTCAAACTTAACTGGACATCCTGCATACCACCCCTGCCCATTTTATAAAAATATAAAAAATAGGGGCTCCTGGGTGTCTCCGCTGGTTAAGTGTCTGCCTTTAGCTTGGGTCATGATCCCAGAGTACTAGGATCAAGTCTCACATCAGGCTCCCTGCTTGGTGGGGAATCTGCTTTGCTCTCTTCCTCTATCCCTCCTCCCTGCTTGTGCTGTCTCTCTCATTCACTCTCTCTTTCAAATAATAAAATCTAAATATATATATATTATATATATATTTTATATATATAGACATATAAGTATATATATACACAAAATAACCTTAATAATAATAAGTGTATATATATATATATATATATATATATATATATATATATATACACATACAAACACACACAAAATAACCTTAAGTAAAAGGTCCCTCCCAGAAAGTCTGTCAAAATTAAAATCCTTCTGGGAGCCTGAGTGGCTCAGTTGGTTAAGTGATTGCCTTCGGCTCAGGTCATGATCCTGGAGTCCCAAGATCGAGTCCCACATCGGGCTCCCTGCTTTACAGGGGGGTCTGTTTCTCCCTCTGACCTCTCCCCTCTCATTAATTCTCTCTCTCTCTCTCTCTCTCAAATAAATAAAATCTTAAAAAAAATTAAAATCCTTCTGAGTCTCGTTCCTCTTTCTTTTTTTCAGTAATGTTGATATTTTCTTAATTTCATTTTCCTTTTAAGTTAATGTGTGTCAGCAAATTCTTATCAGAGTAAAGGTGCAGAGTGCTAATATCCTTGGGGTAGCTCTATATTCCTTAGGGAAGACTCTTGGATGTAGGGCTAGTAAAGAAGTGCCTTCTTATCTGTAAAATGGTGTGCCAAATAATGGTGATCTAGCTTACAGTACAGTGCAATGGCCTTCGCTAAAATGGGAAACTCAGTGTGGAGTGTGGAAAGTACAGAAGAAAGCTATTACTGTTATTTTTCACTCATTCATTCAAGAAAAACTCACTGAGTTCCCATGACAGGGTAGGCCCTGTTTGAGGCACTGAGCATATAGCAATGACCAACTCTCAGCTTGCTGGGAGGTTCCATATGCCACAGACCCTACCCTCATTAAACTTATCTTTCACTGGGGGCAACAAACAAACAAAAATATTGTGTCAGATGATGTTAAGTGCCATGGTAGAAAAAAAAAAAGAAGAGTGGGATTAGAGAGTGGCAGAGAGTTGTTATCCTCAATTGGGTGACTGAGGAAGGAAGGCAGCCCTATGAGTGACAGTTGAGCAGAATTCTTAAATGAACTTAGGGAGCAAGCCACAAGAATATCTGGAGAGAAGAACATTCTAGGAGGACAGAACAGCAAATAGAAATCCCTGATGCAGGTGAGTGCTTGACATGTCACAGGAAGGCCATTACTGATGAGACTGATCAGGAAAACATATTTTGATTTCCATAATCCAGTTTACCTGGAAATACTGGCCTCACATAGACCTCAGGATCTCATTTTTCAACCCAACTGCAACCATTGCTAACCAAGTTTATGTTGACAACCCCTCTGCATGTGTCCCAAAGTCTGAGAAAGTATCACTTTAGAAGACTATTCTTAAAGGAAGAAAACTTTTTTCCAGCTGCTGCCACTGCCTTTACCCAGCCTCAATGACACTACAAAGTAATGCTCCCGTAGCCACCTATAAGTTGTACTAGATATAGGACCTTACGATGGGAAGAGACCTCCTAGGTTACCTTGTCCAACCCTTCTTTGCTTTCTATGTCAGCCATTTTTCTTTCTTAGCTTTTAATTTCTATCCTTTGCCATATTAAGTGATTGATATAAAATTCTGTCCCTTTAGGTGGCTAATATACAACTTGACCTCTGGCATTTGTCCATTATCTCTATTTCTTAGTCATTAGGCAGTGTATGTAACTTAGTAAGATGACCTTCAGGAGAAGTCTAGATTATTTAAAACCTCTTTAGTTTTTCAGCACCTTCACATTTTCTTCCCCTAGAGCTCTTGAAAGTGCTTTCAAGAATAGAACAGAATTATTTAAAATAATCAAATTCATTTTTAATATGCCTGTACTATATTAAAGTGGTTCTTGGATTCAGTGATTGTATCTCACTCTTAAGTAGTGTAAATATTTCTTTCATTCACTTTACCTTGTTCTATATAAAGTACATAAATCAATTCCAGTAAATTAACATGTTAGAATCTATATAGTCAATGCTGTAAAAGGCTTCTTAAAGTTCTTTTTATTCTTTTCCGTAAATATTTTATCATTGCTCTGGTGGGTAGAATAGATACTAGGACATTTTTCTTATGGCTCCTTCTACCAGAAAGAATCCTGATACCTCTTCAATACTAGGCATAAAAAATTTTTTCTGACAGAGCTTCTGAAAATTTAGTAGGAGCCACCGAAGACCTGGGAACCACGGTTCCTTGAACTTCCTACACAAAGACTTGTTTATGACATTTTGATTTTTTATCAAGACTTCTGAACAATTTCCAGTGTTACTGACACAAAGGATCCCATTAAGGGGAAAGAGTCATTCAGGTTATAAGTTCCCTCAATTGAATCCCATACTCCTAGTATACAAAGGTAAAGAGTGTATTGGAAGTTATGGGTGCTAGCAAAGTCATCCTTTAAGGAGGTGAAGACTTGTTAGGATCACTTCTCTGACACTAATACTTACCAAGGGTTTCCATTTCTATGAGAAATGACCACCATTTCACATTTCCTTAGAATGAGATCCCTGGCTACAACTCCTGTTATCCTCAGTTCTGATTTTAGCTCTCAAAATGGAAGTCATAAAGAAACAGAAACAAAACAAAACAAACCAAAAAGAAAACATACTTTCAGCCATTTCAGCCATCTACCAGGCTGGTATTACTTAGGACATCTGGCCTACGAAGAGTCATACTGCATCTCCACTCTATAGAAGCACCAACCTAGAGAAGCACCAACTTCCCACTATAATCATCTACCTTAAAAAAAATTCTTTCTGAAAGTGGAAGTGCTCCTGAACACTGTATTTTGTTGCACTGAAGCTGAATCTCAACATCCCAGAGAACTTCCCAGAGGTTCTTTCCATCTCACAATATTAATGAAATTCATTAGATTCATTAAATTTTAATAAAATAAATTTTATTATAAAATCTATAACTTTATTAATAAGTCATAAATTATTATTTAATAATTAATTTGGTAGATTTAATATTTATTAAATAATAAAGAAATAATTTGAAATTTTTATTTTTATTTAAAAAATTTAAAAATTAGATGCACAGCATCAAAACAACATTTTGTTGTTTTCCCTCCTACCCCCCAAATACCTGAGAGTAGAATGATAGCTTATTATAAGCAAACACCATGCAAATGTAATGTACTGATTACTGGAGAAAAATAAAGTTTCCTCTCCATGCTGTTCAGTTATCCTCCTCATTTCTTAATAGTCCTACATTCATAAAAGGCCAAAGGACTCTGACCTTGACAAGCTAACTGAGCAAGAAAAGGCAATCATGTGTACAAGGCTGTCACCCACCCCACAAATTATGATAAAATACACCTCGGAATCAGAAAAAAGAGTTGCATATCTCCAGTGACATCCACAGTAGTACGTTTAAGGATCTGAATAGAACAGCAATTTATTTTGCACTAACATGTTTTATGGTTATCATCAAGCATTATGTCTTCAGAGACTGAAAGGTGATGTTTTTATGGACTCTGGCTCCTTGTTGCATTATCTTCACAGCTCAGAAATGATCTCTTTTTTTTTAAGTCCCCCCTTTTTATCTCCTACCTTTGCCCCTCATTTAACAAAGCAGCCGTTTTTCTAAAGAGGAAAAATAGAATGAATCCACATTACACAAAGGGTACAAAATGAACTGATTCCAACCCTGAAGTTTCAAAATGAATGATTATCTGGCTAATTAGTGAAATAAATAATAATAATTGCCTGTCCCTCCTCATTAGAGCCCTTAATAGTAAATGGAACCCTAGTGCAGAGTTCCAGCAAGCCGGTTTCACAAGATTCAGTCCTGAGTTGGAAAAGACACATGACTCTATCATGCAGATGCTCACATGCCAATCCCTAAAACCAAAAGAAAATGGGGGGGCCTCAGGATCTGCAAGGGAGATGGTTTGGGATATAGAGGGAATATTTCTGGCTTCCTTCTATGCTTAAGGATTATTCTGTGTTTCAGGCATCCAAGAAATAAGAGCTAAGATGATATGGACATAGAGCACAGGGGCCAGAACATAGAAGGATTCTTACTTGTTCGAAGTTTACCTATCTGGCTAGATCCATATTCTTAAAGTCTGGTCTAATACATCTGCAACATTATTTACCCAGGCTACTTGTAAAATGTACAAATTCTGGGCTCAGTCCCAGTTCCACTGACTCAGAAACTTTGAGAGTGAGCCCAGGGTCTGCAAGCTTAACAAGATTCCCAGGTGCTTCATATGTATCTGAACTTAAAAACACCTCTGCAGTGGTCAGTGGCTAGTGAGATGGGATAATCCTGTGAAACAGAAGCATGTTTCTGCTTTGTGGGGAAGATGTTGTAGCAGGAAATGTCATTGGACTGGATCATCTTCTTGTTAGAGGTTTTTGCCTGGTGGTTCAACCGCAACATCCTCTTGCCAGGGTTCCTCTCTGTACGAGCCTTGCCACATCTGAAATTAGCAAAGAACCTCGATGCAGTTCTGCCCCTGGAGTCAGCCCAGCCAAACCTATTACTCAACACTGAAAGCATTTGATTGGGTTCTAATGAGGCAGCAGATCAGCTTTTAGGAAACTGTTCTCAGTGCGATATATGAATGGAGCTCCTGTTACTGTTAATCAGCGGAGAGTTCCCACTGCTTGGGCAACTTTCTTGTGAAGCTCTTGCTCTTTGATGCTCAACTTTTCTTCCTGTGTTTTGAAATCCACCTGTGTTCGGGTGCTACCTGGAAAGAGGACTATAAACACAGTCTTTAAACTTTCCCTGTTTTCTGTATAAACCTTCTTTCAAGACCACCTGGGGGAGGGGGGCTGGGTGGCTCTGTGAGTTAAAGCTTCTGCCTTCAGCTCAGGTCATGATCTCAGGGTTCTGAGATCGAGCCCCACATGGGGCTCTCTGCTCTGCAGGGAGCCTGCCCCCCCCCCCCCCCCCCCCCCCCGCCTACTTGTGATCTCTCTCTGTCAAATAAATAAAATCTTAAAAAAAAAAAAAAAAAGACCACCTGGGTCCCCAATCCATGTTGCTTCCTACACCATGACACATTTTACCCAACCTCACCAAATAATTAACCATAATGTGCTTATCAGCACTGGGAAAACAGAGCCTGGGAAATGACTAGGAAGCAGACCATTCTACTACAGCATCCACAGAACATACTGAGGAAGAAACTTGGGTGGAGTTTAAATTGATGAAGAGGAGATGCTCAAGAAAAGAAGGAATAATGCTCAAGAGCAGATGTTTGAAAAAAGAGTATTCCAGTAATAGAAAGAAGGGCTTACACCAGGGCCAACTTAGTCAAGAGGCTCCAACTTGTCTAACTCTTTCATAGTGGGTATAGTGCCCAGGGTTCAAGATACTTTTAGGGGACCATAGAAATCTTTTAGTTCTAATTTATCTTAAAAACAGAAGGAAAAATAAATACAATGAAAATGAATATAGAATAATGAATCTAGCCTATTAAATTCATCTTTATAGTAATGCAGTCATAAAATATAGTATTGAATTTTTTTTAATAGAACAAGAGGCCCACAAAGGTAAAAGTGCCTAGGGCACTCAAAAGCCATAATGTCTAAGTTATAAGCACTGGCTTATGCAAAGGTACAGGTGAGCAATAAGGTCTGGAAGCACAAGCAACAATACCTAAAACGCACTGAGCCCTTACTCTGTGCAAGGTACTTCTCTAAGTGCAAGTACTCTTTACTCCTTACAATCCTATGAAGTAGGTACAATTACGACCACCCCCATTTTACAGAAAAGGAAATGAAGGCAGAAAAAAATAAGTTCCTTAAAGTTATACAGATAATACACTCATACAGTCATCCAGATAACCAGGTCACTTCTTAGGCACTATTACTCCAGAGTTCACACACTTAAGCTCTATGCTGACACTCCCCAAATTATTTACAGGCATATCTCAGAGATATAGTTTCAGACTACCATAATAAAGAGAATATCACAATAAAGAAAATCAATGAGGGGTGTCTAGGTGGCTCAGTCAGCTAAGTATCTGCCTTCGGCTCCAGTCATGACCCCAGGATCCTGGGATTGAGTCCTATTTCAGGGTCCCTACTCAATGAGGAGTCTACTACTCCCTCTGATCCTCTCCTTTCCCCAACTTGTGATCTCTTTCACTCTGTCTGAAATAAATTTAAAAAAAAATCTTAAAAAAAAGAAAAGAAATCAAATGAATTTTGGGGTTTCCCAGTGCATAGAGAAGTTATGTTTACACTATAATGTAGCATATTAAGTGTGCATAACATTAGGTCTAAAAAAATAATGTACATACTCTAATTAAAAAAATACTTCATGCTAAAAAATGCTACCGAGTTTTCAGCAAGTTGTAATCTTTTCACTGGTGGTAGGACCTGCCTCAGTGTGGATGGCTGCTGACTGATCAGGGTGGTGGTTGCTAAACATTGGGGTGGCTATGGCAAGTTCTCAAGACAAGACAATGATGAAGTTTGCTACATCAATTGACTCTTCCTTTCACAATTTCTCTGAAAACATGTGACACTGTTTGACAACACTTTACCCAGAGAACTTTCTTCAAACTTGGGAATCAATCCTCTCAAATCCTCTCACTGCTTTATCAGCTAAATGCATGTAATATTCTAAATCCTTGTCATTTCAAGAGTCTTCACAGCATTTTTACTAAGAGTAGATTCCATCTCAAGAAACCACTTTCTTTGCTCATCCCTTACAAGCAAGTTCTCGTCTGTTACGGTTTTATCCTGAGACTGCAGCAATTGAGTCCCATCTGCAGGCCCCACTTCTAACTCCAGTTCTCTTGCCATTCCCACCACATCTGCAGTTACTTCCTCCCCTGAAGTCTTGAACCCCTCAAAGTCATCCATGAGGTTTACAATCAACTTCTTCCAAACCCCTGCTAATGTGGATATTCTGATCTCTTCCCATAAACACAAACATTATTAATGGCATCTAGAAATGTGAACCCTTTCCAGAAGTATTTCAATTGACTTTGCCCAGATCCATCAAAGAAATCATTATCTGTGGCAGCTATCGCTTTACAAAATGTGTTTCTTAAATAATAAGAATGGAAAAACGAAAGTACTCCTTGATCCATGGGCTGCAGAACAGATGTTGTGTGAGCAGGCATGAAAACAAGATTTATCTCATTGTACAGCTCCCTCAGAGCTCTTGAGTGATCAGGTACACTGTAAAGGAGCAGCAATATTTTTAAAAGTCTTTTTCAGAGCAGCAGGTCTCAACAGTAGGCTTAAAATATTCAGTAAACCATGTTGTCAACAAATGTGCTGTCATTCAGGCTTTGCTATTCCACTGATAGAACCCAGTGGAGTAGATTAGCATGATTTTTAAGGGGCCTAGGATTTTCATTATGATAAATGAGCACTGGCTTCAATTGCAATTGTTAGTGGCATTAGCCCCTAACGAGAGATGCTTACTCTCTATGTCTATGCTTACCTCATCTCAGACTAGTAACAGTTTGTAGACCAATATGGGTCCCTGCAGCACATGTTAGGAGCACTGCTTTAGCTTATACTGCCAGCTGGATGATCTGCAGTTTACTTCTTTACACAGTAGTGGAGTGGAAGGGAGTCACACAAAAGAGGATGCCACTTCCCCAAAATGTTGGTGAGAAGGCTTGAGAAGTTGGAGGTCTGGGAGATCAGAGTGAATTAGGATGTGTGCTTTTTTCACCAACTTTCACAACAGAGTGAATTAGGATGTGTGCTTTTTTCACCAACACTGTGTCAAGTGTGACACACTTGACACACACAGCAAGTGTGTCAAGTACTTGCTGATCACAGGCAGAACTGGGGTTGATGTTGCCTGAGCCTCTCAACCTTTATTAAAGCCTCAAATTTTAGACTTTTGGTTCAGTCTTAAATGAAGTGATACATATATATTACCAAGGCACACTCACAGGATCAAAAGATGTTCAACTACAAACCTTAAATTGGGCCCCATTCATGGCCCACACTCCCTATGGTGCTCTATGTACTAATATTTTTAATTTAGCCCCTCATTTGTCTTATAAATCATACAACTGTGTTGATTCATAATTTTGCATTAAGAACTGGCAATTTATTAAATGTAAACACAATATATGTCACAATTTTTTCATTTGCTTTCTATATATTGTTTTATATTATAAGTGAATTTCTGAAAAAGTAGGAGAAAGTAGGATTTTTGGTATGCATAATCATATTTTAAACATCCTAGATGATATGTGATGGACAAGCAGACTGTGTGTAGTGAATTCTATTTCCTTGTCTATAAAATGAAAATGACGTAAAAGACTTTGAAAACCTTGAAGTGTTATGTTTAAGCTATTAGTTATTAGTGTTATAAAGAAGACAACAGGCTCAAGACGACTTTGTTTTTGCTAAGTTCACATCACTAAACTGAGACTTAATTACAGTTGAAACTCTCCAGAAATGGAATCTTAAACCAGTCCATCGAAAATGACCTGATCAGCACTAGTGACATAATCTGCCTGATAGACCTGTGCCAGCCCCTAAAGGAAGTAATTTTATGATACCTAACCTACCATTATTTCCTTGTCCAGCTCTCTTCTGCCTATAAAAATGTTTCATTCTGTATAGTTGTTTAGAGCTTCTTTCTATCTGCTAGAATCGATACTGGGTTTAATAGATTTTTGCTGAAACTTTTAAAAGTTTTGATATGTCTCAGTTTATCTTTTAGCAATAATATTCCTTTTTTTTAAATCTAGGTTTTCACACCAAGGTTTGTATAAAATGAATTTTCTATAAATTTGCATCTATATCCCTTGGTATAAAATTATAGTAACTATCTTAGATCCCTCGCTATCTTCCATGTTAATCGCAATCAGGAAATTGTGTGGTAGTAATTGTCCTTATTTATCAAAAAGAATCATTTCAAATGTCTGAAGAAAGGAATTTTGTGTTTTATTTCATAAACATACTGAATGACCTTAGTATCTGGTCTTAATTCCACCATGTTTTCATTTATCCACTTCCTTCCTTCCCATCAGGTATTTCATCTAGATAGGATGGTTCCATTTGGTGATGGGGAGTAAGTGTTCTTTTCCCATGGAAGGAGACAAGGATACCTGGGATTTGGGGATTTTGAATTTCTTGTTAATAGCAAAATCTGCAACACTGTTCTAACTTGGGCACCTAGTCCACGATGGTCACTCTCCTGAAGAAAGAAGTAGCCTAGGGTAAAGATACTGCTCACAGGTATCTATGCCAAATAAAGATCTATCCAGAAACAAACCAAACCACCCATTCATCCACTCTGGGAATGCCAACACTGCACCCCTTTGAGAAGGTGGACCCACTCCTGAGGTATGATAAAATACTAATACCAGAAGGACTTCTTCCTGGGAAGAAAATAGTAGCACCTCCCAAGAAGTTAGGAAATCAATACATTTTCATTCTATCACCAAGGAAGGTATGAGGCTGCCCAGGAAGTCTGATAACCTGTTATGCTGAAATAACTCCAGAGCACTCTTCTAAGGGCCTTACAGATAATTAACTTATTTAATTTTCAAGACAATCTTGTGAAACTGGTAATGTTGATTTAAAGCCAGAAACAGAGGCACAGAAATGGTGCCAACTTTCCCAGTGTCACACAGCTAGTAATTGGTGGTACTTGGATTTGATCTGGCTGCACAGGTGTTTGATAAAATTTATTATATTGATTTGACCCATATTTTTCCACGTAGGTGCTTTATATAGCCCACTGGAGGGCCCTCTTTTTCAAGACTACTATCTGAATTTCAGGTACAGGAGAGAGGCAAGCTAATATTAGCAGTATTAAAAATAGTAGTTGTAAAAAGCACGTACACAGTGAGGAACTTTCATTATTTTATTTATTTCTCCAAATGGCCTGAAATCAGTATTTTATCATATCTTAATTACACATGAGCAAAGGATGGGTTCAAGAGATTATACAGTTGTCATAGTCACGCAACTGATTTAGGCTTGATCAGATCTGAACTTGCTATTTCTAATTCTTCTCCAGTTCCCAGCCACCATTCTGTGGGATTTCTATTCCAAGCAAACTATTCCTATCTGGAGCCCACCCCCCCCCCTCTACCTTCTCCTGAATAAATATAGTTACTCTGGGTTCTCTTTATTCTTTCCTCTCTGTCATGCCTGGGGCCCAAGATAAAACATATTTAGAAAATTTAAAATTTAGTTGCAAATTTTAAGGTGGGAAAATATTGCCATACCCCATTCAGCCTACTTCACTGTGAATCAGGTAGTCAGAGTAGGCTCCCAAAAGGCAGAGACAATTTGTATGAACTAGGCTGAAACCAAGCGACCCAACTCCTAGCACTAATAATTATTGAAATTTGTTGAGAATAGCAATAGCTCAGTAAAGCCCAGTGTTTCCCTAAAGGGCAAGTATAATAGGCCTATAACTTCAAACGTGTAAGAATAATTTGTTATTCATGTTAATCCCCTCACCATTGCCAGCCACATCAATCTATTTCAAAGGGGGATATTGGGAAAAAACATTGAAGTTAGAAGGGAAAAAATGGCACATAAGGTGAGCAGCAGCAGATAGCAAAGCAACTCTGTGATTCTGCTTGTTGCTGCCTGGGACTTGCAGTATTTCATTAGGGTTCACCCTTCACCCCATGCCCATCCCATGTGGCTCCAACTCCCTAGTAAGACACGGAGGTCAGCCAGATAAAAAACACCACCATCAAACCATTCTAGCTCTGTTTAGAAGGATAATGTTTTTTAAGAATTTTTACTGCAGAAGTCCAAACAAAATTATTAGCCCTTGTTTAAGTCAATGCATACTTTGCGAATTCATTTTTAACTCAGAAATGGTACCCACTTCGAAACATGTATACATCCAGACAGGCACACTGGTTCCCAGGTTTTCAAAGTTGCTGAATTATCTCTAGTAAAAAGCATGCTTAGAAATAAGCAGTAGGTGACAATACAAGAAGGGAAATGAAGCTAGGATGTAGATGACTCTGGGAAACCAAGAATTCAAGTGTACTAAAGGTACAGCCTGTGGATGAATATCATCCTAGAAAAGAAGTAAATGATGTTGCTAGTTTTAATGGCTTCCACTTTCCCCTTTTACTTAAATCATGAATAAAGATTTATAGGAGACATTTTCCACTCGCAGTCATAGATGGGCCACCACACACCTTTATTTTCTTGTTTCGTGAACATGAAAGAGAAGGGAAGGTAAAGGTTTTTCCCCAAAAATATGGCTTGCCTTTAAATGGCACCAGAAAAACAATGGCATTAGAGATTTAAGTTTTCTCAGCTCCTGGCCCTTAGGGGAAAGCAAGGCTTCTTTCTAAGTGGGTTCTGACCAAAGGACCTAAAGCATAAGAAACTAAATATTCACTTCCATAAAACAGAGCATTTGAATTTTCCCTCTGTCCTCAGTATGGAACAAAGCACACATACTTCCAGGTTTAGAGAAGGGGAACCTCAGCCACTGGCCCCCAGGTAGTTCTTGACTGGATAGCCTCTGCAGCCTACAGCTAGGCTTCCTCTTTAAATGATGTCTGGTAAATCACTGGAGGAGGCATCCTGGCCCCACTGTTGGGAGGGAGATGGTCTTGGTCCCCATATTGCCAAGAACAGGCCCAACAGTTGTCTAAATAAATAATTTTGGATTTGGCAGGCCAGTATCTTAGTAGCTGCGAACTGATTTTATTTCTGGGATACATTGTTTTCTCTTTAGTGATTTTTATAAATCCTTAATTAAAAAAGTTACATGTTCATTATAAGATATTTTAACAGCAGACATGTACAAATGAAAAGTAAGAGTGCTTAGGTCTCTTCCCCACCCCCACCATCCTACTCTTCAACAGTTAATTATTTGGGGCATAACCTTCTAAACTTTTTCTAAGTATATCTGCCAGATATATTACTGTAAGTTTGTGCTTCCAGCATTCTCTACAGATTCTGCCTCTCAAATCTGTGTTGCTCTGAATTTGCCCATTCTCTTTTACTGTCCTAGTCTTCAAGGTCAGATGCACCCTCAACTTCATGTCTGCCACAGGACCATGGGTTAGGTTCTCACCCACAACAGCTTGTCAAGACAGCTTGCTCCAGCTCCGAATCAGTTCAACCATTTATTATGCTTAAACTGTGTTTTCTATAACTTGAACACCTTTTGTTTTTTTCCTAAGTTTTATTTATTTGAGAGAGAGTGTGCATGCACATGAGCAGTGAGAGAAGCACAGAAAGAGGGAGAAGCAGACTCCCTACTGAGTGTAGAGTCTGACCATGCAGGGCTTCATCCCACGACCTGAGCTGAAGCTGGATGCTTAACCAACTGAGTCACTCAGGCACCCCTTACCTTTTATTTGTTTTAAAGAGTTGCCTGCCCTTCCTCTAGTCAACAATATAAAACTTGGTCATGGTGTTTTTATAAGCCAAAATGTAACCAATAAGTTGTGAAGAAGATTTAGTCTACAGGGAATGAATAATAGTTCCTAAATTCTAAGAAAACACTGCTTACAAGATTTAATAACATATTTTTGTAAAAAAAAATACTACATTAAGCATATTTATGAACTACAAGATTATTTTATGAGCCTTTAATTACTGAAATGTTTTTTTCATGTTTTTCTTTATGTGCATTTTTGAATCAAGAAAATATTGTACTTACGCTCACTCATCTTTCATGATGTGAAGACCCCACATACCCTAAACCTTTCTTTTGGCATGGTCTACCCTAATATGTTATTCTTAGATAGCTATGACCTTAAAAATGGATAGTTTCAAATACTGGATGTTTAATGTGGACATGAGTTAGAACCTGAATTTATCTAAATCATTTTGACATTTTACACATAGCAAATCTTTGCTATGAAAAGGCTGGCTAGAATGATTGCTCCGTTTGGAATCCTGCCCATGGCCTTTAAAAATAAATCATACCTATAGGTGATGTTTCTCTCCAAGGTTGTGGCAAAAACCATGGGTCTTAGTCACAACCAGTAAGTGGTCACATAGCAACGCACACCACTTCATGGTCTCCCCTCACTATCCAACTGGCAATTCTTCTAACAAACAGTTTTAAGTACCTATACATATGGGATGATCAAGCCACAAGGAAGTCCTGAGGAGGAGTTGGGATCTGAGATATGCAAAATATCACAACCCACCCAACCTGTTATGACGTCTAAAATTCTACCACTAGGAATTAATTTATTTGTGTCTATGTGTCCTGAGAAGAGTAACATCTTAAGTTCTTGTCATTTAACTAATTTATGATTAGAAAACTACTAGGACCCAAGGATGAGGAACAAGATAGAAAGGCAACAACCAGAAGGTGAAGATGGACATTTAAAAGGAAGTTAAGGTATCAAAAACAAACCACAGTCTCTTGTTCATCTACATTATGGCTTGTCCAGTTTTGGAAAAATTTCATCTTAGCAATAGGTAATCCTTAGAATGAACAATGATTCACTCTAATAAATCTGGAAGAGGATTAATTCTAAGCAGATACTCAGATACTTGGGAACCAGAGGAAGTTTTTATGGATTCTAACCAACCTGACCCTCTTTTCAGCATAGCCTTGAATATCAATGACAATGTTAATACACATAAAGAAATACTATGTAGGGGAACAACAGTTTGGTTTGAATCTAAGCAAAAGACAACCCCACTTGGTTTCAGGACCTTCCCTACTAGAGGGCTAATTCTGAACAGAAAACAACAAAACTATTAAAAAATTTAATAAAGTAACCAATTAAACATTTCAGAGAGCCTCATTAAAACATTTCACTATCCGCACTGATTATCATGTGGCTACTTATACAGATGCCCATAAATCTGACTGCATTAGGTTCTCAGGCCTTTAGTTCAGATCATTTCTTCTCCCTATGTGGACTTGCCCAGGAAATGAGATTTAATGAGTCACCAGCCTCCCTGATAATCACAGGAGAGCTCATTAGCTTTTTGTCAGATTTGTTCCTACTATCTGCCCCCAATATGCCTATGACTTCTTTTGAGTTAAATATATTACCAAAAGGGAAAACTCAAAAGAGCATGTCTGTGCTGAATGCTGTAGACTTGAAACACTTATAGAAATATTTTTACATATGCTAAAAGGCATCTGAGAGCAGAAGGGAAAAAATAATAGAAACAACATTCCTTATTGATGGCATCACTATTTAGATGATACACATCACTAAAAAGAAAGTTTGACATTTATACCTTTGTAAGCCTTGCCAAATCTGTTTGAGCTAAGTCAAAGCAAGAGAAGGTTCAAAGGATAGAAGAAAACAGTCTAATAATTCTTAGAAGTCATAGAGTTTGGGGAGCCTTCCATCATGCATCTTATGATGCTTCACCAAGGTCCCCTAATCTCATGACCTTGGGTTTTCACTGAAAATTTAGACCAGAAGGCTCTCATGGCACTTCATGGGAAAGGATGAAATCCTGCATTGCTCTCCAAGAAAAGCCTTACGTGAATCCTCAGTCCTTCCACAGAACATCTTAGTAATAAATTTTCATCTGGCACTGAAATTGCGCAAAAAGGAAATCACGACATTGGTAAACTTCAACAGAAATCATCTGAGTTATTTTCTGAGTTCTCATTTGGGTCTTCCCTAAATACAGAGTTTTCTGAGTAAGGTGTTGCCCCCGTGTGGCTGAGTGACTGCCCAGGACCAGCACCCAGTTCTCAGTCAGTGTTTACTGAACCAAACAAGAGCCCTAAAACCTATGTGGAATGCATAAGAGTATTTAGCTCTATGGTCAGATTCAAACAAAAGCAGTTCTTAACTTTTAGGGAGTTGCATATCTTTTTTTTTTTTTTTTTTTTTTTTAAGTGCACGCAAGTAAGGGGAAGGGTCAAAGGAAGAGAATCTTAAGCAGACTCCCAACTCAGCCTGGAACCCCACAGGGGCCTGATCCAATGATCCATGAGATCATGACCTGAGCCAAAACCGAGTCAGATACTTAACCAACTATGCCACCCAGGTGCCCCAGAGATTTCGTATCTTAAGAATCTGATGGAAACTATGAACAGGCTCCCAAGATAAATGCACCACCCTCTTACAAATGCATACACACACACACACGTACGCACGCACGCACATACACATAATTTGGGGTATATTTTAGAGGGTTCTCAAACACTCTGATCTTATTTCTAGACCTGCTTGGGCCCCTGGACTTAAGATTAGATCTTATATAGATTATGAGATCAAGGGATGTAAAGTAATGTTTATTAAGAACTTACTATATGTCAGGCACCACTACATCTCACTTAACCCCTACAGCAACCCCAATGATAAAGATATCACTAACTCTATCTTATAGATGGGGAAACTGAGGCATGGATGATTAAAGCAACATTCCCAAACAGCTAGTTAAGTGTTAGAACTAGGCTTTAAACTCAGTGTGGCTCTGGAGTCCATGCACTGAACTACCAGGTGATGCTGCCTCTCTTATATAACACATTTTTATTTTAAGGCATGTTCACTTCTGCTTTCTCATTTAATCTTTGTAACCTCCTCCAGGAGTTAGATTAGGAAGATATTTCCAATTCACTGAGTGTTAAGGACATTTCAAAGTGGAGCAGAAGATTTGCTTTCTAGTCTCTTTCAGACAATGAAGTCATAGTTGATGAAATTAAAAATTAAAAACCAAAATTCTGACTTGAGCCTCCTACCTCCATTAACTACAGATTGAAATGCCCTAGGAACATTTCATATTCCTTTCTTCACAACCATCCACTGCCTTGAGGACTAAGTCAGCATGGTAAGGTTTTGAAGCCATGTGGTGTTTCCTGCAAAAACCTGGCTTCCTGCAGTTCACAGAGCAGTTTTGTTTCTACAAAGGAAAAGGCATGGAGAAGAGAGGGAAGAAGAGTCAAGTTGTCAATCTGCCTGAAAATAACAATGCTGTGTGTATATGATTGTGCTAGACAGTTAGATACATATATTTGTCCTTACGTATGGCTCTAATTCTAATTGATACGTAAAAATACTTTTTAAAGTATTTAACCCTCCTTTATCTGAACCCTACTTGGCATCCTTCAGCACTTGGCTATTCCCTTTTTCTTTTTCTTTTTTTTTTTGATAGATTTAAAAAAATTGAAGTAGGATTAACCCAGAGTGTTATATTAGTTTCAGACATACAATATAATGATTCAACAATTTTATACTCAATGCTCACCATAAGTGTACTCTTCTCAATTCCATTTATCTGTTTCACTCCTCTTCTCATCTATGTCCCATCTGGTAACCACTAGTTCTATATCTTTAAGAGTTAAAGGTTTTTCTTTCCCTTTTTTTCTTTGTTCATTTGTTTTGTTCTTTTATTTCCACCTATGAGTAAAATCATATTTGTCTTTCTCTAACAGTTCATTCAGCATTACACTCTCTAGATCTATCCATATTGGTGCAAATGGCAAGATTTTATTCTTTTTCATGGCTGATTAATATTCCATTGTATATATACCACATTTTTATTCATTCATTTATTGATGGACACTTGGGTTGCTTCCATGTGCTGGCTACTGTAAATAAGGCTGCAATAAACACAGGTGCATATATCTTTTCAAATTAGGGGGTTTTTTTTAAAGATTTTTTTTTCCAATTAGTTTTTGGTTTCTTTGGGTAAATATCCAATATTGGAATTACTGGATTATATGGTAATTCCATTTTCAATTTTTTGAGGAACCTCCATACTGTTTTCTACAGTGACTACACCAGTTTGCATTCCCAAGAGTGCACAGTATTCCTTTTTCTTCATATCCTTACCAACACTTGTTATTTCTTGTTTCCACTCTTCAGCGAATCTCTCCCTCCTTAAAACCCTTATTAGTACGTACTGCCCATTCTTCACAATCAATCAATGTCAGACATTGCTCCTAGCTTCCCATTTCAATGAAATGGTAGGTTAGACTAACATAGCCCTCAATCTCCTTCTAAAAATACAGAGGAATGCTCAGGGAAATGTAGCAAAAACTATTTTGAAAAAGAACCAAACTTGAAAGAATGTCAGAGAGAGTAGAGAAAAAATTCTTAGGTATTAGAAATAAAGAGGAAAACAAAGATGGAGCTGCCATTTTGCCATTTGTGAACTGATGCTTTGGTGACCCAGCAGGGTGTGGATCTAGATATAAGCCCAAATGGTGAGAGGCTGGGGTTTAAATGCCCACTTAGCAGCAGGAGAGGTGGAACAGGAACTGGCAAGCTGTGGAGCTAGAACTGACAAACCTGTATAAAGTCAAGATCCTAGAAGGCACAGGGAGGAGTCAAGGAACTTTTTGTCTTTTCCCAGCTCCAAGTGGTAAAATAAAAGTCAGTTGTGGAAAATCAAAATATCAAGCCTGTTTGAGCATGAAGGGTGCAGAGTCTGAACTCATGTTATCAACCCAAAAAGAAACCTCAGTGAAGAAATTAAAGTACAAGTTGGTTGCAGACCAATGAAACCACTGAGATATCCATCATAAGAAATACAAAGCTATTCTGTAGAAACATTTTCACAACTCAAAGAGCATAGGATGTCTCCAAGACAGGGGAATACCTTCGGTGAAAGTAAGTCCACACTTAAAAGAAAAAAGAAAAAAAATTATAAATCACAAGAGGAAATGATCCTCCAAAAGAGAGAGTAAGCAAACAAAACAAACAGGAAGAATAACACTCTAAGAATTTAAGATAACAGAACAATCTGAAACAGGCAATAACAATAAGCATATTCAAAATCATTAAAGGCATAAAAGATTAGAAGCCATGATTTAAGAATGAGATACCATATAATAAAAAGAACTATTTGGGAATTTTTAAAAAGAATCACTGAAATTTAATTTTTTAAAAAAAATTTTTTAAAAATTTTATTTGACAGAGCGAGCGGGCGCACATGCACGCAGGAGTGGAGGGGAAGGGCAGAAGGAGAGGGAGACTCCCTGCTAAGCAAGAAGCCTGATATGGGGCTCAATTCTGGGATGCCAGGATCATGACCTGAGATGAAGGCAGATGCTTAACGAACTGAGCCACCTAGGCACCCCAGAATCACTGAAATTTAAAACTAAATAAATGGTATACTAATTTTTCACCACTGCCCAACAGAGTGCCACACACTGGGTGGCTTAGAACAAAAGAAATCTATCATCTCATAATTCTAGAGGCTAACGAGTATGACATTGAGGGGCCACACTCCCTCTGACACCCAAAAAGGAAAGATCCTTCTTTGCTTCTTCCAGCTTCTTGTAGCCCCAATGTTCTTTGGCTTGTGGCAGCATAACTCAAGTCTTCACACAGTGTTTTCCTCAGATCTCATCCTGAGGAATGAGGATGAGCCCTTCTTCTGGGCTTGTGTCTGTGTCCAAATTCAACATTCATCCCCTGTCCTGACACCTTCTTATGGTTACCAGTCAGGTTGGGTTAGGGTCCATCCTAATGACTTCATTTTAACTTGCTTATTTCTGTAAAGACCTTACTTCTAAATAAGGTCATATTTAAAGTACTGGGAGTTATGACTTCAATGTATCTCTTTTGGAGCACACATTTCAACCTATAACAAATAAATTCAGCAGTAGATCACATACAAATGAAGAGAATCAAGGGGGGAAAAAAGATAAACCAGGAAATTATCCAGAATGCAATGTAGAAAAATTAAGAGATCAAAAATATCAAAGACAAGTTCTAAGTTATAAAGGACAAGATAAGATCCACCATATATTCTTAGGAGTTTCAGAAAGGAGGAATAAAAAGAATGAGAGGAAAGAAATATTCAAAAAGATAATGGATCAGATTTTTCCAGAATTTACGAAAAATGCCTCCTTAGATCTAGGAAATATGCCAAGAGCAAAGTAGCACAAATAGAAATAAATCCTCAGCTATATATATATATCGTATAATGAAACTGTAGATCACCAAAAGTAATATCTGAAAACAGAGGAGGAAAAAAGATTAACTATAAGTAAATAAAGACTAGATTGATAGAAGATTTCTCATCAGCAAAAACAAACTAAACAAAACAAATCCATGCTGGTAAATATCCAGACAGTGTTTAACTATTCAGAAGCTGGCTAGTGGTTGGCTGTGGAAATCAGGAGGGCTTCTGGGGTGCAGGCTGTGTTCTATACCTTGAACTAGGTTTTGATTACATGGGCTCATTGAGCTACACGCTCATAACACATACGCTTTTCTACATGTATATTATATTTCAACAAAATTTTTTAAAAAGACAGATCAGCAATATCTTTAAAATGAAAAAGTCATCAAAATTATTGCTCAAGTACCATGATAAAATAAAGACATTGTTCAATTAAATGAAGATTGTGAGACTTACTATTCATCAACCATGCTGAAAGAGCCACTAAGGACATACTGAAGTAGGAATAAAACTGAACCCATAAAGAAGGAATGGCATTTCAAAGAGCAACAGTGGGGCAAGGAATTAGTAAACATGTGAGATAAATCTAAATAAACACTTGCTGAAAAAGCAACAGTAAAGATGACTAATTTTTAACCTGGGAAGAATTAAAATCCTAAGGAAGGAAAACATCATGAATGTTGAGAGGGATCTTTGGGTACAAAGGTTCTTGTGTAATTTAGGAATAGGGGAGAAATATTAAATTTTGGCTTTAAGCATGCATGCTAAAAAACTAATGATAATCACTAAAAAGTAAGAAATAGAATATATACAATTCAAAGCTATAGAGAGAAGAAAAGGAATTAAGAAAATTCAGTCTATTCAAGAGAAGTCAACAAAGGAGAAAAAACTAAGCCAAGAAAAGGCACGTTATGCTGAAACCACAAACAAGATTGTAGGGGGAAAAAATCCAAAGAAATAGTGATTGGTTTAAATCCTGAAATTTAAATGGATTAAACAAGCCATCTAAAGAGAGATATTTTTAAATTTTTAGTAATTCAGTTATATGCTGTTTGAAAGATACATGCATGAAATATAACACATAAAAGTTGAAAAATAAGAAATGAGGAAAAAGATAAGCCATCAAATACTAAATCAAAGAAAGTTTAAAATTACTAATATCACAAAAAATAATTTAAAAGGGGAAAAATTTTATTAGGGCTTAAGAAGTTGTCATTAATTTACAAGAAATAAAAGAACCAATTAATTCTCCAAGAAGATCTAACAATTATGAGACTGAATGAATCATGAATCAGACAGCATTGCCTCTAAAGAAAAAATTTTGTCAAATTACAAGAGGAAGTTGATAAATTCTAAAAAACACTTTTAATTCTGATAAGTCCAGTGGATGTGCATATATTTCATTTCCATAACTAAACTGTATGATCCTTGAGGTAAAAGTGCATGTCTTCTGCCATGTTCTCCAGCATATGTGATAGATTTTCCCTCCACCCAAAAGTAAGTGCACATAACCCTTTCTCATATAATGGATGGAAGGCTAAAGTGCTAAAAGCAAATGCAAAGCACGAAAAGTTTGTACTAATAACTTATTACTAATATTAGATTTTTTTAAAGATTTTATTTATTTATTTGAGAGAGAGACAGAGATAATGATAGAGATCAAGAGGGCACAAGTGGGGAAGAAAAGGGAGAAGCAGGGTCTCCACTGAGAAGGGAACCTGATGTAGGACTCTATCCAAGGACTCTGGGATCATGACCTGAGCCGCAGGCAGATCTCAACCAACTGAGCCACTTAGGTGCCCCAGTATTAGGTATTTTTTAATAAGCAAAACTATTATAAGTAGAATAATTAATGAAGACATAAAAATAATGGATTGAAAAGAGAAAAAAAATTTTATCTTACATCTTTTATAGCATTTATAAGACACAAGGATCATTTCCTAAATTATAAAATTACTGCACTAGGCAGAAGATCACTTATATTGACTCTAAATGGGAAAAAAATACACTTGGAAAGGTTAAAGAACTGTAAACAGAGTTTATCTTTAATAGACTTAAGACAATAACAATGATGTTACCCCTAGTGGCAGAGAACAGCAACCCAAAATGTTTTCTATCTTCTGGGTCATTTTCCTAACAAAAACATTAAACTAGAGAACATAGAGTTGATAGTGATATGTGTTCAATTAGAGTAATGTCTGTTGTTATAATGTCATCATTATCATCATCATTTTCATCATGCTCAGCCTATAGTTAAGTGCTTTTGTGACAGGTGGCAATTTCCAGGCCATCAGCTATGGCCAGGGCTGCAAGGTCATATCATATAGAGAGGAAAATTTATAATCAGAGAATAGCCTTTGGCTACTTTTCTCAGAAGGGGGCAATGTAACCATCAAACATTTGGAGGCTTCCTGGTCTTTCAGCACATCATGAAAAAAGCAGCTCTTTGAAGATCAGTGATACAAAGTTCTATGCTAAAGAATACTAAGGGTATCCCATAATGGAATAGAAGGCCATTATCATGTGGCCCTCAATTAAAAATAAAGAAGACAGGCATTTCAGTTACAACTCAATAGGTTCCATCTCAGTGTATGTCCCACATGCTGGATTGAAAGTGCACGTTCTAAAAGAGGTTAAAGTTCTTATTTGTCAAGATATTTTCTTATAGTAAATACCATAAATTATAGGTAGCAAGCAGTGATTCCACCATTTCTTACTTTAATGAGGGTCCAGAATCAAATTTATTGAGAAGGTCTACCATGTAGTTTCCATTAGGCTTTCATCTAAACCCAAATAATCTAAACCCCAGTGCGGGCTTTGCGCAATCTAATTCTTTAATAGAAAAGGAGTTTCAGGATCCCTGCATATCTTGTCCTATACATGAAATAATACTCTTGGTAACTTAAGGAATTCCCTCTAGGCTTTAGCTCATTTTGTTATGTGCCTTTTAGACCAGTGAGGTGAAACACTTAACTAACAATATTAAATCTTTTTCATGAGTTATGACTGATCGGTAGGCAAAAGACCTGGAGTTGAAGGCAAACATGGAAGGAATGTGAAAAAAGGCAATTTGAAGATGACTTGGCAGTCTAAGATGCAATGATCAAAATGTCTGGCTTTAAAATGTTTAAAGTATGGACTTTACACAACAGGGAATGTGGCAAATTGTGGTTCCAAGCTAAACACAAATACAAACAGCTGCCTGTCTATCAATTTGGTCATTTTTAAGTTTACTGATAGTGAAAACCACAGGTGAGCTGCCATTTCAAACCCACCAGATGGCTAAAATAAAATATAAAATACTGAGTGCTGATAAGGGGCATGGAGTATCTGAAAATCTGTTCCACACTCTTGGTGGGAATGTAAAATGGACCAAGTTGGAGAACGATTTGGCATCTTCTTACATAATAAAGCCTGCATCTCCGTTATGATCTAGTAAGCTCACTACTACGTACTTAAAAATAAATGAAAACATAGGTCCAAAAAAGATGTTTTTACATGAAGAGCAGAAGTTTTAAATTTTGATGGAGTCCAATTTATTGGCTGTCTATTTTATGGTTTGTGCTTTTGGTACTTAATCTAAGAAAATTTTGCCTATCTCTAGGGTTGTGAAGATTTTTATTTATTTTCTTCTAGAAGTTGTATACTTTTAATTTTCATATCTAGGTCATGATCCATTCTGAGTTAACAAAAAGACTGGTACATAAATGTTAATAGTTTTATTGATAACGGTCCAAAATTGGGAACTACCAAATGTCCATCAATAAGAGAATGAATAAATACAATGTGGTATATCCATACAGCAACAAAAAGGAATGAACACTTGATATGTATGACATAAATTAATCTCAGAAACATTATTTGAGTGAAAAAAAGACACAAAAGAGTATACTATATGCTTCCATTTATATGAAGTTTAATAATAAGCAAAACTAACCCATGGGACTGAGGTCAGAAAAATGGTCGCCAGGACTGAACAAAGGGAAGATGCTGACTGGCATGAAGCACAAGGGAACTTCCTAGGGAGATGAAAACATTACATAACTTGTTTCGAGTGATAGTCACACAGGAATTCATCTGTCAAAACTATATTATATATTCTCAGACATTGCAAATTTACTATATATTTGCAGACCCTGCAAATTTTATTGTATATACCTTATAACTCAATATAAAAAGAATATTGTTAATTTCAATTTAATCCGCTAAAGAACACCTTCCAAGGCACAAGGCTACTTTCCTGGAAATGAAAAGTAAAAGTATTTACAGACATTTGGGCCTTGTCCTTGCACAGTGTTGTCACAGAGAGAAGCTATGAGGCAGAAAGGTAGAACCAGGCCAGTGTGGAGTTACATCTCACTTTTCTAGCTTCTGCTATTCAAAAATTCTCTAATGACAGTTCTTGAATCTCTGCCATTTTCTTCCCTAGGAAGAGCTGAGTGATAATGAACAGGATTCATTTTTTTATTAACTTAATACTAGTTTTATTTTCAAAACGGGAACAAGCAGCAGAATCCCAGATTTCATTTTGAATTCAGTGTTCCTGTTCCCGTTTCATCCATTATTCATCTGCATTGCATTTTCTTGGTTTATGATTTTACTAAATTTCTTCATTTGAATTATGGCCTTGTGGTCAACAGCGGGCGATATATTATTCTTATATAATTTTTAAATACAAAGGCAAATGGCACGGAACAATTAGAATCGATGGCTTGGGAGTCTGGCTCTCGGATGTCATAGGCAAACACCGTGCTCTTGACTTTAACCTATGGGTTCCACTTCATGTGGGTTGTATTTTTCATACATCAGGGGTTTTTATAAATTTACTATTCAATCCAGCAGCCCTACTTTGTTCACAAAATATAAGCAAAACAAATATGTCAGGGTAATGATGCCAGGACTCTCCCTTATTGAAAAAAGCAGTTTATTAATACCTTATTGCTACAAGCTAGATCTTATTATCATCTTGGGTCATTTAGAATCTTATTAGGTATTCTGCTGGTGGATGAATAATCCTGTGATAAATTCTTTGCCATGTCCTTCACAGTTGTCATAGCAGGATCATAAACAGCATTTATAACAATCTAGCCTAGAGGAAGCGGCTGACAATGGTCTGCTTAGCATGCAGGAAATATTCAGATCGGCTGTGTCTGGTTAGACACAATCCCACAAGAGAGATCCCAAAGTTAAATGTAGCATGGGTTTCTCTGAAGATTCCCCTTCAAAAAATGCATGAGGTCAGGGATGTGGGGACCAAAACACTTTGGAAGTCACAGATAGTTTCTTCCCATCAGATCTGCTGGGCAGCAGGGGAAGACCCAGGCACAAGCCATTTTATTCCTGACAAACTGTTCAGGTCTTTATTTGAAAACTCCAGATCAAGGTACAAATCATTTTATATTGACTAATTTTTATTCTCATTTTGACTTCGCATACAAAACTATGATTCACCTGTATTACTACTCTGCGTATAATTAGTGCATTTGATGAGAAGATGAGTCTGAAGGAGAATTAAGGTAATTCCCAGCATAAGCCAGGTACTTTTGCTCTATTTCAAAACTGTAGACTTCAGCACTTATAAAAAGCCTATGTTAAAATATATATACACACACACACACACACACACACACAATTTTGTATACACATAAATATTTCTTTCCTGTTCATATAGGGAGAACTATTGGTAGATTAGAGCAAATTAGCCACTATTTTTAGAAAAATCCAGACAAGAGACAAATCAGCCAGTCCAATATTTTTCCAGCCTCATCTCCTGCTATTCCCTGCCACTGGCCTCACAATTAATCCAAAGTAGTTTCTCATTATTCTCTAAATATATCAGGTTTTTTCCAAGTCTGGGCTTTAATATAGGCCATTGTCTTTGTCCAGAATGCCCTGGTTCTTTTTTCTTTGTCATATGCCCTAAGTTGAATGCTTTTAGAATCAGAACCTGAAACAAGCATTTGAGGTAAGGTAACTTATTTTGAAGGTGACCCCAGGAAGCACAGGCAGGAGAGTGGGGATGTGAGACAAGGGAAGAGAAGAAACCCAACAGAGAGTACAAACTATGAGCAATTGAGGCTCAACCCCCCCTGGGGATCTGGATGGCCCACTTCCCCAAAAGGCAAGGAAGCTAGAGTATTTCTCAAATTTTCATCCTAGTGGGCTTCTCCTAGAAGGTACTTAACTCTACAGCACTTCCAGCCTGCTCTCTTGAGAGCAAGAGAAAGCTCTCAGACAAGTCAGAAGTACTGAGGTCAGGGAGCATACTTATGGTGAATGCCAAGGGGATGTGAGTAGGACAATGACAGCATGTTTCTCAGGGTAAGTCCTCTTATTGTTCTAATCTTGGTCAAAGTATTATTTTCTCTAGGAAAGCTTCTTTGTTTCTCCTAGTCAGAGTTACACAGACCTTCACTTGATTCTCATAGCATGATGCCTAATCATGGTAGTTATCAGATTATGTTATAAATGTGACAGTGTTCCCCTCTAAGTTATAAGCCCTTCTAGAAAGGGGGTTGTGCCTAACTCATGTTTGTATCACCAGTACAATTCTTAACACAATGAAGAAACTCAGTAGATCCATACATTCCCATATATATTTACTGAGGACCTACCACTTGCCAGACACTATTCTAGGATCTGGGAGTAACAATATATTCCACTTAGGGGTCTTATAATGGACAGAGGTAGGAAAAAAAACCATATGGGCAAATTCATAGGGTAATTTGAGGTGTTAGTAAATGTTAAAAAGAAAACAGAAGAGAGTAAGTGGTAGAAAAAGACTAGAGTAAGGGGAGGTTGCTATTTTTGGTTACACTGCTCAGGAAAGTCTCTGAAAAGGTAATATATGAACAGAGACTTAAAAAATAATGAACAAGGGTTGTGGGGAGGAGGTGAGTGATCAGTGGGCAGAACACAGAGGGTTTTTAGGGCAGTGAAGCTACTCTGTATGATACCGTAATGGTAGATGTCATTACATCATTTCATATCATTCTACATTTGTCCAGATCCACAAAATATATGACACCAAGAGTGAACCCTACTGTAAACTATGGACTTTGGATTGTAATGATGTGTCAGTGTAAGTTCGTCAGTTATAGCAAATGTACCACTATGGTGGAGGATGTTGATGACGGGGATACTCTGCTTGTGAGGTAGGAGGTATCTGGAAAATCTCTATACTGTTTTGCTGTGAACCTAACACTGCTCCAAAAAAAATAAAATTCATTTAAAAATAATAATACTAATGAGAAGGACTGAGACTTGCAAAGATATAGAAGAAGAGTCCCAGGCAGAAGAAATAAGTCCAAAGGCTTGCAGGTGGGAACAATCATGGCAAACAGGACGGTCAGAAAAACCAGGAGAGCTGCACTGTAATGAGGAGGAAAATGTCAGAAGAGCTCAGAGGGGTTGCCAGGTGCCAGATCATATAGGGACTTTTTGCTGTTAAAAGCTAAATTAATTTAAAATCTCAAAATCAAGTAGAAGAAAATTCAGGATCACATTAAAAAAGTATCTTCCTCAATTGTCTGTATATATAGGCTAATGGTGACTTCCGGATTTATTTATCATGATACTGCCTCAATTTGTGTGGTACAACCACAGGGCTGCAATACTGATTTGAATGCTTTCTCAACAACCCATTTACTCACACATTCCAGATAACACCCAAAGTATAATCTTAGAAACAATGAAAAATAAGTCCCTTACAGTGACTGGATCAGCTCTTCTTGCATCAGCTCTGTTACATGTGACCCCTGGAAGTCCTTTACCATTAGGTCCTTAGTTTCCTTTTCAGCAAATTAAGAGTAGGGATTGGGGCGCCTGGGTGGCTCAGTGGGTTGAAGCCTCTGCCTTCAGCTCAGGTCATGATCTCAGGGTCCTGGGATCAAGCCCCACATCAGGCTCTCTGCTCAGCAGGGAGCCTGCTTCCCCCCTCTGTCTCTGGCTGCCTCTCTGCCTACTTGTGATATCTCTCTGTCAAATAAATAAATAAAATCTTATAAATAAATAAATAAATAAATAAATAAATAAATAAATAAATAAATAAAATAAAATAAAATAGTAGGGACTAAATGGCCTGCAGGGTATCTGACAGCCTACAAGACTAGGCTTGTTTCTTTACATTGTTACAAGGTGAAAATGGAAGTTATGTGGCTGATTCCTTTATTTAACTTCTTAATAAAATTTTAAAACGTTCACAGAAGTGGAGAAAATAACACAATAAAGCTGCATGAAGCCATTATCTAGCTACAAAACTTATGAGCATTATCAACATCACTCAGCATCAGGAAAATACAAATCAAAACCACAATGAGATACCACCTCACATGGTCAGTCAGAATGGCTAAAATTAACAACTCAGGAAACAATGAATATTGGTGGAGAAAGGCGAACCCTCTTACACTGCTGGTAGGGATGCAAACTGGTACAGCCACTCTGGAAAACAGTATGGAGATTCCTCAAAAAGTTCAAAATAGAGCTATCCTATGACCTACTGCACTACTATTATCCTCTGCAACCAAGGGATACAAACATAGTGATTTGAAAGAGCATACTCCGGAAGGAACCCAGATGTCAATCAACAGATGAATGGATAAAGATGTGGTGTGTGTATATATACATACACAAACATACATACAATGGAATATTAGCCACCAAAAATAATGAAATCTTGCCATTTGCAATGTCATGGATGGAACGAGAGAGTATTATCCTAAGTGAAATAAGTCAGTCAGAGAAAGACAAATACCACATGATTTCACTCATATGTAGAATTTAAGAAACAAAGCAGATGAACATAGGGAAAAGGAAGGAAAAATAAGAGGAAAATAGAGACAGAAGCAAACCATAAGACACTTTTTTTTTTAAGAGTTTGTTTGTTTGTTTGTTTGTTTATTTATTTGACACAGAGAGAGAGAGAGATCACAAGTAGGCAGAGAGGCAGGCAGAGAAAGAAGAGGAAGCAGGCTCCCTGCTGAGCAGTGAGCCTGATGCGGGGCTCGATCCCAGGACCCTGAGACCATGACCTGAGCCGAAGGCAGAGGCTTTAACCCACTGAGTCACCCAGGCGCCCCACCATAAGACACTCTTAACTACAGAAAACAAACTGAGGGTTGCTGGAGGGGATGTGGGTGGTGGGCATTAAGGAGGGCCCCTGAAGTAATGGGCACTGGGTACTGTCTGCAACTGATGAATCACTGAATTCTATCTCTGAAACTAATAATGCAGTATATATTAATTAAATTGAATTTAAACAAAAATTTTTAAAAACTTATGAGCATTATGTCATGGCTAGCTTTTTTCATACACATCAGTATTTGTGCAACCAAATATCCATAATTCCTTCAAAGTCGATGGCCTGAAAGTTGATTCTGGAGCCTGTATGGAGTGATAAAGCATATTCATGCACAATATTCTCAGCAGGGGAGGGCTGACTTGGGACACAGCTTAGAACCAAGGCCAGAGAATAAGGTAAAATAAGATAGATGACCATTCAGATAATAAATATTAAAGATTAAATAGTACACACTGAGTTTCCATATTGAAAACAAATAAGAAAGGAAATTGCTTCTTTGCCACAACTGGGTAAAACTGGCTTTGAAAATACATACATGTTTTGAGCAGTGGTTTATCCACTATTAGAATGTTTTTATGTTTTACTCAGTAATTTTTCAGTAAATAACTGCACATGAGGCCCAGGAAAAGACACTTACTTCAAGGGATACACAGATGCACAAGTCACATAGCCCTTTCCTTAAGGAATTCATAGCCCAACAAATGAGAATTTGAGTGGTTCTGTTGGCTCTGGTGTCTACATTCTACTATGTTTGATCATGCAGCAGTCTCATCAACTTATCTAGGTATTCTGACTTGCCTTTGCTCCCCTTTCCAAGGCAGCTTTTGTTAAGCTGACAGTCACCTGGGTCTCCACCCTGTAAGTAAACATAATTCTAACATGCTTCCTTCTCTAGCATGATGCTCCAGGACAATCTGCTTCTCCTAAAACTCTGCACACAAAAAAGGTTGAGATGCACACCACCCATGACCAGGCATTCATAGATACCCACTACTAGGACCCTTTACAAAGTGCAGTTCTGCTCTGAATAAGCGATTTCTCTGGAAGTGTCTGGCACCAACAACAACTGCTCCCACAATTCCCAATGAGTGAATGTGCAACTCTCTCACTGACTGATTGACTTAACAATAGCCAATTAAAACTTAAAATGTCTAATTAAGCCAGAGATGGAGCCATCAATTTGCTGAATTTGGAGCCTTGTTAACTTACCTAAACAATAAAATGATGTCAGGTATGTATCAGCACTGGGAATAACTAGTAAAACCAGAATAACGCACTTTCCAAATATAAAACACACCAGGAATATTAACAAGGCTAAGCAAAAGATACATCTAGACTAAAGAAAAAGTCAAAACATGTATAAAATTCATGCATAATTCTTTCTAAAATCCTCTGTCAACATACATAGCTCTGAATTTACTTTCTGTCTAAATAACACTAAACATACATTACACATAGGACTCTACCCCAAATGGTTTCCCTATTTCTGGATTTTTTGTGATTATCACTGACCTGTGCTGTTTACAACACAATAACTATCAAGATAGCTCTATCACACTCGTTTAGCCACAATTCCAATTAATATGTGCTTCTTTCTCAACTCATACATAGGTATCATAATTACTCCCCACTTCCCTCCTCTAAGAACAAGGTAACTGCCTACTTCTAAAGCATAATGATTGTCATCATTTTCAAGAACAAATGATAGAGAATATTTACTGATTTGCCTTAAAAATCAGACAGTTCACTTATGAAAAGATTAAAATTATCTACCCAAAACACATTTTTCACTGTAAAACTAGCAATTCCAAAAAAAGAAATTTATGTGAAGAGATGTTGGAACCCACCCTGTTTAGCTAAGCACTAATGTTTTATAAATGGCACAACATACAGAAACACCATCCTAAGTCCGTGCCTAAAGCTACAGCTGCACTGGACCCTGAGATAATATTTAGCAAAGAGGCATTTTAAGAAAGTCAGCATGAGGGGGGGGAAATCTTCTCAGGTATGTGTATGTTATTAATCATAATTAAGGCATATTTGACAGCTTCTTGGCAACAGAGACGATGAGTTCCTTTCTCTGCCATCAAAACCCTAAAGGAATACTTGCTATTTCATTATCAACTTCACTGTCTTTATACCTATAATATCCACTTTGAGAATATGAGGTCTTAGAGAAACCTGAGCTCTGACGATTACTGTTTGCCCACTGCTGACACCACATAAGGTACAACATAAGCTGGGATCTTACTAAGATAAAGTACAGAGAACCATGCTGGGGTTAAAATGTGAGTTTCAGGAAAACACATGGCCTGACCCATAATGTATTTCCACTGAAGGGTCATCCTTCAGAGTTGTTGGTTTTTGTCTGTGCAGGTGGCTCTGCACTTTTGATTTCCCATTAAATTGGAAAGGGAGCACTTGGTTCCCACTGCAACGGCATCCTCTGATAAGATGGTGAGAAATGGGAAATGGATCCATTTCGAGAGATAAATTCATTTTAATAAAACCAAACAAGAGACTTGCTTCCATTTAATCATGCCCAATTTCATTAATGCATTTTCTAAAACGATGCTACTTTGAAAAGGTTCTTATGATGGCTGAGTAGTAGAGGAAGCATCACCAGGATTTGTGTTTGGTGCCTTTGTAGGTGATTTCAAGGAATTTATTCTGATCATCTACTGATCACAAGCCAACTTTCTCTCATGACCAGCTGGGAAATTTGGCCAGTTCTGTGCAAACCCTCAACTCATCTCCTGTTCCCTTTCACAAAAAACATGGGCTTAAATGACCTTTGCCTATTTGGGTACTGATTTAATGGCATAGATTGAGCTTTAGATGGTTTTCAAACAGTATGTTTCTCCTTGGAAAATCATCACAGCTATTCTCACATTTCTCCCTCTTCCTCATTCTCTCTCTTAAGCTGTCTCTTTCTTTCTCACTGCACCCCTCTCTGCCTTCAGTTTGACTCTTTGTTCTGCTATCATTCTCTCTGTGTCTTTCAGTCCTCTTCTCTCATAATGTCTTTCTTCATCAGTGCGGTCTGAGAAACATGGGGGCCAAATGAAGATAAACAGTTTTGTCTCCATTATGTAAATAAACTGAAAGAAAGTAAAATTTAAAATTGTAATTACTCAGTTTTCAGCTTAATTCTTCCCATAGAGATCTAGAAGTGGAATTTGTGATATTCTGGGGTTGGAAGGGACCTCACAGGGAAACAAACAAGTTAACTTCCATCATCAAGGCCAGGTGCTCTCCAGATCAGTTATTCATTAATGACTGGTTTTTGCCTCTACTAACTTAATATCATGACTATACCATACCTTTAAATATGGCCTTCAAGATGTTAAAATCACCACCTCTGCTGATTTGGGGTTTTATTGTCTATTCTGGGCCATATCTCATCTTAGTGAGATCCCATGGGATTCAGCAATTAGCATGAATAGAGCAGTGTAATAATCAAAAGTAATTAATGGCATCAAAACAGTCCTGCCTGCTTCTGAGAACTTGTTACACAAATCTAGATCTTTCTTTTTAAATGAGTACTTTAAAAAATTAAAATTAATGAGTACTTTATTCCTGTTAGAAAATTATCTACCACAAAATTCTACTTAGAAAACAATTCAGCTTGATATACTGACATGTTTAAAATAATACTGGGAAAGTGACTCAATATACCAACAGGCAATAAGTTCTTACTCCACTAATAATTAATAATTCTGATAACAAAAGAAATACTAACACTATTCTCTATAACTATATAAAGTACAGGAAAACCATGGTTCCTTAAAAAAATAAAATTGTAAAATAGGGATTCCGTCAAGTGTCAAATGAAAATTTAAGAAAAATTAGGGTTATTTATTTTTTCTTCCAGAACTCTCATTTAAATATTGCTGAGGAAAGGGAAAGGGGAGGAGATACTTCATTGTAAGTGTTCAATTTACCTTGAATCAATTTTTTAAAAATTCTAAAGTTTCTCATGGTAAAAGAGAAGTGTAGGAAAAGAAAAGTTTTCTTCAACCTTCTTAGGGTTCCTCGTTAGATCTGAGAATTAAACTGACAAAGACAGATTAACAGAAGAAAAGCAAACAAGTTTATTTAACATAAGCTTTTAAGTGTCTCTGGAGCCTTCAGAAGGAAATGAAGACCCAAAGAAACAGACATGAGTGTTTTTATGCAAGGTTTGATGAAGAGTGGGCAGTCGTGTAGAAGTATAATAGACCAGAGAATATAACGTAAGTATAGTAAACTGGGGAGAACAGCAAAGCCTGTTTGTTCAGATTCTTCTCAGCTTCTCTTTTACTCCTTTTCTCTAGGTTTAGGGAGGACACCTCTCACAGGAGGATTTATGCCTTCTTTGAGGGAAGAAGGCCAAGGAGAAGGTCAGTGTGACCTTCCTGCTTCTGCTGTTTTCTCAAACTCCTTCAGCTTAAAATATGCAATATGCAAAGGTGCCATATTTTGAAGCAGCATGTCCTGAGTCCCAATAAAAGTAAATATAGGTTTTAGTTTGAACAGATAAATGCAATTCTTATCTGAGAACTCTGGGTTCCCTTTAACAAGGCACTGTTCATCATGTCTTTGGTGAAGCTGATATTGTCTTCATATCAACAGGATATGCAGGGTAAAGGTTAGGAATGGGAAGCATGTTACTAAATGGTTAAGCTTTCCACTCGCGAGGGGAACTTTATTTTGAAACTAATTTTCATTTAGAATGTCCCCAGTTTTAGATAGACTGAAGCCTAGCACACATGAGCCTTTACAGTTCTCCACATCTGTAAGTCATTTCCATTTCTTTAAAAATTGGTGATGTTTGCTTTAATGCCAAAATCGCCCCTGACCACAAGGGATGTTAGCTTCAGGCAGCTTGGTGTCATTATTTAAAAAGCTAACACTTGAATTTTTAGAGTAAAACCAAAGGTGAGAGGAATGAGGTGACTAGCTGCTGTAGAGCTGAGAAGTTTTTTGGAAGCTCTTCTGGAAACTTCTATGTTTGGCTTTTCTATTTCTAGTACCACTAATATTAAGATAAACTTCAAGTCTGGGCAATCTGAATAAACCTCTGATGTCACCTGCTAATCTTGAGGACCAAATGGAGTATATGCATAAGTTGTCCTATCAAGGATTTAAAGTCTCTTTGGCACAGGATTATGAAAATATGAAAATCTAAAAAAATACTTTTTTAAGTGCACTTTATTTTAATCATATTTTCCATCTATTTTGTGTTCAAGAAATAAATGAGAATAACTTCTGAAGCTTAAAGCAACTTAAAGGGATTAACAATGAAAGACAAAGGGACTTGGATACCTTTTTTCTAATTCAGGGAAAGGGAAACATGGAAGTAACTTCCTTATTTCTTATAAGGAACTAGGTAAGTATGTATCTTCTAGCTTGCCCATATTACTGTCTACCAACAATAATATATTACATCCAGGTTGAAGATAACAGATGTAAGAAATAAAAACAGACTAAAACCTTAATATTAAAATATTTGCAATATTTTATAAAACTGAGATCTTTACATGGCCTTTGCAGGCATTCATATACTTCCTTTATAGTTCTAGTCATATAAAATGAGCATCCCTTATTAAGTTTCCTTCGAAGAAATCTCAAAAGTTATTGTAGTTATTAAATATTTAAGGGAAACAAGGATAGAAGATCACTTAACAATCACAAATGTAACTTACCGTTCATTTTGTCAAAGCTTAATATTTTGCCATATTTGGTTTCAGATCTTTTTTCTTAAGGAAATAAAACATTAAAAATACATAGTTGAGGCCTGTCAACTTTCCCAATCTATTTCATTGCCCTCTTTCAAAAATAACAACAACAAAACATTGATAATCAACTCTAATAGAACTAAAGCCACAACAGGTGCTCTTTAAAATGGTGTACCCATATGCTCTTGTCATCAACAGCTTGTAAGAGGACTCATTTCTTTATCTTAGGATGCATAATGGTTTGTCACCCCATCCCATAACACATTAAGAGTCTTTATATCTTTTTTTAATTTTTTTTTTTATTTTAATTTTATTTATTTATTTTTTTCAGTGTTACAGGATTCATTGTTTTGCACTACACCCGGTGCTCCATGCAGTACGTGCCCTCCTCAATACCCACTGGGGGGAAACAAGAGTCTTTATATCTTAAAGCAGTTAAGCTTTAGGCATCAGTGATAGGCAGATGCAGAAGTTTAAGACAAGTCGCCTTTTGTATCTCACATGGTTGGTATTTTTAAAATATTCCCATTACTTCTCTAATCTTCCTTACCCATTCCCCACTCTTTTGTCAGAGTGATCTTAAAAACCAAATCTGATCATGCCACTCCCAACTTTGAACTCCTGGGTACCTTCCCATCACATTAAGGAGAACGCCAAGCCCTTTACCCCACATGACCAACAAGGACCCCTCAGTTTGTTGCTTGTCCTCTGCACTAGCCACATTGATCTTCTTTCAATTTCTTGAAGGCAACCTGCCCTTTGTTTATTTCTTTCACTTGAAATGCTCTCTCTCCTCTGTTGTTAGCCAGCTCTGAGTCATCTTTTAGTTCTCAGATTAGAAGTTCTTTAATAGAAAAATTTTCCCTGGCTTCTCACATCTTATAATCTTATTAAATCTCTTGGGCTTTTAAAATCATAATTTGCATTCACATACTTATTTGTATTTGTTTAATGCCTATTTCTCTTATTACCCTGCAAGCTTCATGAAGATGGGGACCTTGATTTTTTTTTCTCTATTCTAAATTTACCAGCATAGTGCCTATTTATTACATAATCAGTAATTATTTATTGAATAAATGTGTGGGGATTTCCTGTTCCAGACCTCAGTATTTAAGGCTTTCTTTCCCAAAACTGTTTTTATTGCCCTAATCCTTCCCTCTTTTTCTCTACTAATTAATATGTATCTCCTCTTTACTTTTCCCCTCTACTTCCTTTCCCCACCCCACATCTTTTCTCCCATTTAGAGAAATAATAAACTAAGGGCTTGTAATAACAAAGTATGTCTTATGTTGATGATATTAATTCTAGTCTATCTCTACTAAGTATTGCAAAATAAATTGTCCCTATTACATGGCATATATGCAATGAAAGATTTATTTCAAATTTTAGAAGGATCTCCTTTGAAAATACCTTAAGAATACCCCCATGGGTTCAAGATGACTTTAATAAGCAAAATGGTCAAAATAAACCAAATAGCTATTTTGCCAATATGGAATGAGCCAAGAATGCTCAACTATAAGCTTGAAGACAATGCCAGTCCAACAACAACAACAACTAAAAAAGTGGTTTTGAACAGAACTGCAAGGATCATTAACTGCAGTCGAACAATCATGTTCCCACAGGAAGTTCTTACAAATATGATACACTATCTTGTCATCTAATATTCAGAGATACATTTGGAGGTTTAAAATTGGATTCTGATTCCTGATATGAAAATTTCTCCAGTCATAGTTTGAAAGAAAAAGAAACAGAAGCAGCAAACGATAGAACATCACCAAATTCCATGCTTAAAATTAAATAAGTCAATACTCTGAAAAACAATGTTTTTCAAAAAGTGATCAATGTTTTTACATACATTTTTCAACCTCCACTGTTTACCCTCATGAAGCCCATCAAATTAAACCATGTTTCCTTTTCCTGCAAGAACTCTGGATATGACTTCAATGCAATCTTAGAACTCATGCCTCTCTTTCTTCAAAACTGAGATATCCTCAGGGACTCCTGGGTGGCTTGGTCGGTTAAGTGTCTGCCTTCAGCTCAGGTCATGATCTTGGGGTCCTGGGATCGAGTCCCATATTGAACTCCTCACCCAGCAAGGAACCTGCTTCTCCTCTGCCTGCCACTCCCGCTGCCTGTACTCTCTCTGACAAATAAATAAATAAAATCTTTTTAAAAACCCTGAGATATTTTCAAAATTGGAATAATTGCATTGAGAAGGAGACAGAGAAGCAAACTGTTCCTACCCATAAAGCAGCTAAAGCTACAAATAGAAAACACAGTGTTGAATCCAAAATTCAAAATTTTGACTGGAGGATAGTGCTAGTAGCTATGTTCTTCCGGGACCTTTCTTTAGTTGTCCAGAAACCCACAATCCCCACTCTGTTCAGAGAGATACTCCAGAGCAAGGAATGACCAAGCTTCCAATTTCTTTACTATTGCTTCTAAACCAGTGATTAAAAATAGAAGGCTAAGAGAAAGGGATGAAGGATCCTTCAGTGAAAATATTAAGGCTCATTCATGCATTTATTCATTCAACAAACATTTATTGAGTTCTCATCATGAGCTCAAGCACTCTGATTACAAGGGATATAATGATGAGCAAAAGGTTCCCCACCTTCATGAAACCTGTTTAGGGATGGAAGATCAACACAGATCAAATAATTGCACAAATAAATACAAATCTACAAACTGTGTTAAGTGCTTGGAAGGGAAAGTATATTCTCGTATAGGAAAATACAGAAGGGAGAGTAGACTTTGTTTGGATTTTTGACAGAATTATAAATTAAAAAAAAATGAATAGGTATAAAATTGAGGAAAGGCACCTCCTTGGTACAGGGAATGGCAAGTGTAAAGGCCCTGAAGTAATGTCAATTCTGACACCAACCAGAATTGGTGCAGACCCCACAGGTTCAGGGCTCGGTCCAACGAGACTGCTCCAAGTCAGATTTAGTTGCAAGTATTAGATGCCAAGAGAATCCAAACTCTTGTCTAACTTGATTACAAATCAAATTCTACAAACTCCTCCCCTCTTCCGGTTTGATAATTTGCTGTAATGGTTCACACAACTCAGTGAAACACTTCATTTACATTTAACAGTTAATTATAATGAATACCAATGAAAAACCAGATTAAGAGGTACATAGCATTAGGTCCAGAAGTGTCCCAAGCACAGGAAGTTCTGTCCCAGTGGAGTTGGGGTATGCTGTCTTCCCAGCGCATGGACATGTTTACCAACCCAGAAGCTACCCAAATTATATAGTTCAGGGATTTTCATGGAGGCTTCATCATGTAAGTATGATCAATTATTAACTCAATCTTCAGTCCCTCTGTCCTCCCCAGAGGATGGGGAATGAGTCTGAAAGTTCCAAGCCTCCAGTCTTGCTTGGTCTTTCTGGTGACCACTCCCCATCCTGATGCTATCCTGGAGTCCCCAGCCATCTATCATCTCATTACCATACAAAAAGACAATCTTATCACTCCAGAGATTCCAAAGGTCTTAGAAGCTCTTCTGTTTGGAACTAAAGTACTAAGAACAAGTATTAGAACAGAAGATCCTCCTATTACTCCTACTATTCTGGAAATTATAAGGGTTTTAGGAGTTCTGTGCCAGGAACCAGAGATGAAAACCAAATATATATTTCTTATATCATAGTGTTACAATATGATATATATTCATTGCAGAAATACTGTGAAATACAGCAAAGCTCAAGAAATAAATAAAAATAATTAATAATTCTACCATGCAGAAGTAACATTTTGAGATACAGTCTTCCAATCTTACTTCTATGCCTACCTGTATACTCATCATCTTCCAATATTTTCCACAGAAAATAATATATGTGTGTATATGCACGTGTTTGTAATTTGTGTCTTTTAAATCCATTTTGGAAAAAATGAGAGAAATGAATAGAATGATGAAGAGATTAATAGATGATACACAGACAGATATAGAGACAGATACTTCCTGCTCCATTCTGAGTACTAGATGATTTAAATCTTAGGCTGCTTCTTTGACAATGTCAAAATTGTTTCTTTACAACTACTTTTATCAATAAATAATACTCTTGCTTGCTCAATCAGAAGCAATTGTTTAGCCAAGTGATGAATGATGACTTAGAGGTTATATGATTCCAGTCTTTCAATCTTGAGTCCTCAGAGTATTCAAGCTGATGGAAGACTGACCAAAGGTAACAAGTAAACACTCCCCATGGTCATATCACATGCTACCAGACCATACAGCACATTACATTTTAAATTGTTTATATAGCAAAACTAGATTGCCAGTGGAAATGACAAATCTCTTAGCTTTCTTGTTTCTGGTAGCATTCCGTGGAAAAGCAGAAAATTGCTCCCAAGTTACAAGACTCATTTTGTTCTGTTTTTAATTGCAAAGCAATCAAATTCAGTTCCCAGAGGAAGGGCATAATCAAGAACTACAATCATCTGTACCTCCTGAGGGAGGCTGTAGCAATAACACCTAGAACAGATGTCACTTGAAACTCATGCAGTAAAAACCCACGACTAAATTACTCTTTAACAGATACTCAACATTGCCCAACTCCTCTGATAACCAGTGGAGACGGTTTAAAAATACAAAAATATTTAGCATATTTAGTCCATCTGGTTTCATTTTGGCCACATTTATGTGGCCATTTTGCACTGAAACCCAGAGAAATTTGTGGCCACAGTGCTATACCCAACACCAGAGCAGAAGAGTATGTTGATGAGTTTCTAACATTACCATGAAGGACAAAGTGCTTACTTCTTCAGTTCCACCACCTGAATTCTTCTTCCTTCCTCTCTTTCTCTTTCCCTTTTTTCTTACCTTTATTTATTGATATAGACCTACATTTTGAGGGTTTACTATTTAAATGGATATTGTTTAAATTAAATAATTTAGTAGAACATTAGTTATATGGAAAAATGCTTACATTCTAGACCTAACATCAAATCACCTTCTAATTACCTATTCCTATTAGTCAGGATGTGCTCAGAAAGGTAACTTTATTGTAATATTAACTGAGCTCAATTTAAAAACTTTTATGGAACATCTTATTCTAGACACTATTCTAGGCATTAGGGATTCCAAAATAAAGAGACATAACTCATTCTCATAAATCTCCCAGGTTAGTAGATAACTCATAAACCCTAGTTAAATGAAATACCCTAAAATTTAAAAAAAAAATGCTTTGATTATTTTAAAATGTGAATGTTTCCTTGAATTTTTAATTTATAAATACAAGGGTCTTTCCCCCCATTGTTATGTTCTTTCTCATTAGCCTAATACCTGTTCTCTCTGATGATTAGAGATAAAAGTCAATTGTATCTCCTTGATAGATACTTTCAGGAGTGTCTGCTTAGCTCACATTCTCTTTTTCTGTAGAGAGAGATAGAGAACACAGCCCCCAAATTAAGCTTAGGCTATGAAACCTGACACTCTTGATCACAACTAAATGAGCCAGGAGTAAACACCGGACTCAAGCTGTTTCCAACAAGATTTAGTTTGTCCTCTTCTGGCTATAATGGACAAGTTTGGATCAGAACAAATCTCTCACTGAAAACACCTAGAAAGGATGGATAATAAAGAAAAAAAATCTGTTTGAAGGCAGAAGAACACTAATATGCATCAAGACTTGGGGAAGTAGGATCCCAGAGACACAAAAGTCTCAAAAAGTTGAATCACACACTTTTTGCCCCTAGGCAGATGCAGAATCTAAAGTGATGGCTGAGGAGCTTAGAAAATGAGCAGAACCTTAAGTAGTTTTACAGAACTATAGGGAGAATAGCAATTTAGAGTTCACTGGGGAAGAATGAACATGCTGTATTTCAGGCTGGATCAAAGTGATGTGTTCCTCGAGTAGGAAGCCTCTGAGAAGGCCCCCAAGACACCTCCTAGTACTCATGCCCTTAGGTAATCCCTTGAGCACAGGCTGGACCTAGTGCATTCTAATGAACAGAATTGGCCAATATTATTGGTATCAGTTCCAAGACTATGTTACAAAGAAACTGTCCCTCTGTCTTGCCCTTTCTCTCTAATTCTCTTACTTGCTCTGAGAATAGCCAGGCACTATATTGTGAGCTGACCTATAAAGGAGTTCTATATGGCAAATAATCAATAACTCTAGCAAATAGCCAGTGAAGACCTGAGGCCTGCCAACAGTCATGTGAATGAGCTTGGAAGCATGTCCAACCCTAGGGGAGACTTTTCAGATGAAACCACAGACTCTGCCAACACCTGAATTTCAAGCTCATGAGAGACTGAGAGACAAAGGCACCCAAAAAAGCCACACCTGGGTTCTGGATACACAGAAATACTAAAATAAGAAATGTTTGCTCTCTGAAGCTACTGAGTTCTGAGGTAATTTGTTACTCAGCAACAGACAACTAATATAGCCTCTAACTTAATGCCTTCCAGTATAAAAATAAACCATCTCTTAAGAACTACAAAATTGGGGCACCTGGTTGGCTCAGTGGGTTAAAGCCTCTACCTCCAGCTCAGGTCATGATCTCAGGGTCCTGGGATCGAGCCCTCCATCGGGCTCTCTGCTCAGCAGGGTGCCTGCTCCCCCCCCCTCGCTGCCTCCCTCTCTGTCTACTTGTGATCTCTTTCTCTCTCTCTCTCTCTCTGTCAAATAAATAAATAAAATCTTAAAAAAAAAAAAAAAAAAGAACTACAAAATTATCCAGAGTTTCAGATTAGCTCTAAATTTCTTTTTTTTAAGAGAGGGTGAGTGAGAGGAGGAGAAGGAGTAAAGGAAGAGGGAGAGAGAAACAATCCCAAGCAGGCTCCACACCCACCATGAAGCCTGAGTGGGACGCTTAACTGACTGAGTCGCCCAGGCTCCCCATTAGCTCTAAAATCTTTGTACATATTGTATGATATTTAATAAAAACATAACAAACACTTATACCTTGACAATTAAGAGGGGGATAAAAACCAGTTTCAGATTCACTAGACTTTCAGGCATTGGTATTATCAGAGCAAAACTTTAAAAGGACTAACATGTTAAAGAAAGTAAATAGTATGACAGAGAATTTCAGTATGGAACTACAAAGTATTATTTTAAAATAATCAAATAGAAATTATAAAACCAAAAACACAGTAAATGAAATTTAAAATTTAATGAATTAGTTTAATGGCAGATTAGATAGAGCTAGAGAGGAGAACTGGGAACTGGAAAACTGCACATGTATGCACACACACACACACCAGAAACATTAAAAAATAAAGACAGAAAATACAAAAAAATACTATGTGCAAGGATTTTATGGGTAAAATGATAAAACTATTAAAAGACAAAAAATAAGACCTGCAAAACAGAAGATCTTATGAACATATTTATTGTTGGAAACAACCTGAATATTCACCAGGAGAGAATGAAAATAAAATGTGCTATTTTCATTAAATGGAATATTGCAGAGAACTTAAAATGAATAAACCAGATTTATGTGTATAAATAAGGATAAATCTGAAAACCTTAATGTTGAGCGATGAAAAAAGATAAACAGCATCATAACATTGATCTAGAATCTATCACCATATTGTAACTATCCCATCAGAAGTCTAATTACTCTGGTGCTAATGAAACTTAAGGCTCAGGGTCCCTTATTTTTCTGGGCCCCTTTCAAAGACCTGAGAGAGGCTCTGGCAATGTGTTCATATGATCATATATTTTATAAAATTTGAGTAAGTAATAGTTCAACCACAATTGGTTAAGACAGTTGTCCCTTTCCATGCCAACTTCACCATCTATTTCTTTTCCTTTTATGTCAGGTAGCATTGTATGACCATGAACGTTTTGGGATCTGATTCACGATAATTTGGGGGGGGATACAGTTAGGTTAGGGTTTGTGAGATGTGTTCATGAACTTTACTACTCACCCAGTGCAGGAACTGCTCCTAGGAATACTCTTGCTGCCTATGGACCCTTAGGTGTGGTATCATGACTCAAAAGTGCCTTGTTCAAGATCAGATCAAAACATCAATGTGCCATATAGCACCAGGCACTAGAAGTATGGTGAGATTAAAAAAACAAGGTTTGAAACGTATGGAAGCAGAAGCTGGTCAGTGGAAAATTCTTTAGTCAGATATATAAAACCATAAATGAGAAATTTGGTTTTCATTGATGCCTTGTGAAAACAAAGTTCTCTCTTGTCAGCAATAGACTCAGAATGCAGCATATGCAATTACAAACATGCTGTTTTTCTTTGGGGAGAAATCTTACAAAGAGAATTTATCATAATTCTTGTGTGTATAAGGGAAAAGTCCATAGCAGTAGTATGAATCTTCTTGCTTGAAAAGTTTCATGCTTTATGAATTTTGACTACCAGGAATAAAAAAAATTTTGATCAACCATGCTAAAGGAAAAAATTGTCTTTGTATTCAGACTATTTAGTTAATGATATTTCTCTAAAAGCTTAGGGAAGAAATCTACTTAGAAGAAGCTACGTTAGAAAACTATACAGACAATATTATTAAATCATTTCATAGGAAATAGTATATGTAGCCAAAAAAATTAGAAAGTCATTTAATTAACAAAAATATTTTTCTATATTTATGTGATATTTGTGAGTTTTAAAAAATTTATAATTTGTTACAATTTCTTTTTTCATTATACACAAATGATCACTTTAAAAGACTACCAAAATTTTATAAATTTCTGGCATGCAAAACTAGATCCGCTCCTGATACCTGCATATTATTCATAATTTATATATAGTAAAATCTGAAAACACACATGGGAACAATACAAAACAACTTTGGGATCTTGTTTACTTTAGGAATGGGAAGAGTGGTATGGGTGACGGGTATGGTGCTTCCTCGGTGTTTGTAGCATTTACAATTCAGTAACTGGAATCTCTAAATTCTAGTGTGAGCAAGCATCAAGCTAAATCTGAAACATGGTCTCGCTAATGGAATTATCTTTTATGAAAATAGGTGGGATAAAATTTCCCTCGTTCTATAAAACAAGATATTTTATCTCTATTTTTATTAAATAGATGCAGTTAAATTTGAACACAGGTAAGAGTTTGCACATTATAAAATGCTGTCAAATGTTAGTTTAATGTTAGTTTGCAAAATGACAATCTATACGCAAGTGTTAAGAATGTTGATTATAGGGCGCCTGGGTGGCTCAGTGGATTAAAGCCTCTGCCTTCGGCTCAGGTCATGGTCTCAGAGTCTTGGGATCGAGCCCCACATCAGGCTCTCTGCTCAGATATGCTTCCCTCTCTCTCTCTGCCTGCCTCTCTGCCTTCTTGTGATCTCTCTCTGTCAAATGAATAAATAAAATCTTTAAAAAAAAGAATGTCAATTACATTATCTGACACTATGTGTCTGATAGTATTTATCTCACTTAATAATCCCAAGAAGCCAATGAGGGAGGTATTATTATCATACCTATTTTATATATCAGATCAAATATGAAACTTCTTCATGGGCCTATAAAACATTTACCTGCATTTATTTAATACCTTTAAAATATTTAAATAAGTGGGTCATGTGCTTCACACAAAAATCATTAGTATAGGTGTATGAAGTTACATTAAGTGCGGTAGGGGTGGTGGGCAAGAATCATACAAACAATTACTGAATAAATTTTCATTTTTTCAGTAGTTATTGCATCATACATATTGAATACATGTCACGATAAATCTCAAGTTGAAATTTAGGGAATAATACAAAATAATGTGCATAGGCTTTTAATTTCTCCCTTAAATTTTAATCCAGATTCCACACTATTCCTTCTAAAGTGAAAACTTAGCAAACTCAGAGTACTGTTATATCAAATTCAGAAGTTTCATTTTGGTGTTTATGTATGAACTATCTTATTTACCTAAAGCATTGTAAAATGCCATAACTTGTATCAGAAAATTTCAGCACTGTGGAATCCACAGTTCCGTTAAACATTCAACAACTATATTTGTGTAATGTAGGAATTATATGCCACAAATTGGGGTTTGAAAGAGGAAAAAATTCCTGCCCTCACAGAGCTTACAGATCTAAAATGAACAAGTCAATAAAGTAATAAATAATAAAGAGAGACAGAGAGAACTCTAATGTAAGACCAGGGGGACAGACACTTAGGTGGAGGCCTGAGGACACAAAAACTAAAAGAAAAAACCCCACCAGACCAGATTCTTTGAAGCCTTCCACACTGTCTCACTTCTAAAATGATCCACAGTCTAATAGTTTCATTATCAATGGCTTGAGTCAGGAGCAGGAACTCTGAAATATCACATCATGGCCACAAATGGAGGGGTCAGGGGGGATCTTTGGTGTAGCAAATGGGGAAAAAGTTGGACAGAAAATTTCCTGCTGGAACATGTTGGGAGTGTGTGGTGTTTCAGCCACAGGCTCCTGATGATGGAACTTTAGTTGCTGAACATGAAGATAATTTCAGCACCCTACAATTATGTGCCTAATTAAAATTAAGAAATTAGAACACAGTTAAAAGGAATAATATTTTGCTCACAGCTAATTTCATTAAAGTATTAATGAACAGGACTCTTTTTATGGCCAGAGGGCAACCACTTTCTACAGAGTACTTCCATGCTAGCTAATTTATTCATGCATGAAAAACAATCCAATGAGAAATGAGGGAGCTGAGAACTGCTGGTCCTAATTAAAATATTTAAAACACCATGTCTATTTTCTTCCATCTAGCCAAATACCTAAGCTTGAGCCAGCATGGTGCCAATTAACATGGAAAAAGCAAACACAAACACCCACGGTTTCTGATTAAAGTGCACATTATTGTACCATGCAATATATTGTTCAGCACATATATGTAAATGTTTAATTAACCCATGTCTAAATCTCAGTAACATTCAAAAATCGATACTTTATTCTTAAACAAGTGGCCATCTGTGTAGAGGAGATACTTACTTATTTATCACAGTGTTTTATTCAAATGTAATTTGAAGTAGTCCTGTCCATGCTAGACATGCTAAAGTGTTTCTTAAGGAAAAGAGCAGGGAGGAGATTCTTTGCTTGGCAGACTTCTCTTCAGATGGCAGCAAGATTGTTAGTCGCCAAAGACTTGTGAAAGGAGCTAGGTTAGCCTCAGGTGATATGCAATTTTTCATTAATAATGCAAGGGGGAGTCTGGACCTAAACCCATTTGTCAGCCTGGACAGCAATGACAATAACATTATACGTGCGCACATGCGCACGCGCACATACATTCACACACACACACACACACACACACACACACACACACACCTTTTCTCTTTGTTAACTAAAAACCTCTGTGTCAGAACAAATTTCAGAGACATCCCTGCCATGGGAGCATGTTGCAGAGAAATATCTGAAACTTGAGAAGGTAAAGATTTGAAAACCTCACAAATATTAACTGGAACTTTATCAGGATGTTAAAAACAATCATAAAAAGAAAATGAACATTTTAATAGCTGCTCTGGTTTATAACCATGTTCACTCCAGTTATGTCTGTCTTAACAATCCTGTGTTGTTGGAGGAACAAGGCTGAGCTAGGGAAATCAAAGCTGAGGGCAGTAAAGTGACGGGGTAGGTCATGCAGAGTCCATGCTGGAGCCAGAACCCATGTCCTTCAACCCCAAAATCATTCTACTACATACCACACTGATTTTGAACAGTCATTAATTTTCTGTTTACATGAGAGATATCATCTTAAGAAACTTAATTACTATTCAGTTAGCTATTAAAAATCATTTGTAGTTTGCTTTTCTTGGAAGGGACTCAGAGGGTGAGGATATATTAAATAACTTTTCCTCCTTCTAAGCATTTCTCACCATGTTTCAACAACTAAAATCCAGAAATTTCAGGCTAAGACCTTAGAAGCAATTTTGTCCACAGGGTTTCAAACTATTTGTAGCAACAGAATCCTTTTTTCAAACATAATCTTTCATAAAACACTAATATACTAACACAAAAAAGCAGAACCCTTTAACAGAGGGGTGGATCTCACTCCCCAAGCTGGCCACTGAGGCACCACCCCAGAACCTGCCTTCTAAAAACCAAACTGAGGGTTTAGGAGGGGTGGGGGTGGGGGGCTGGGCAAGCCTGGTGGTGGGTATTGAGGAGGGCACGTATTGCATGGAGCACTGTGTGTGGTGCATGAACAATAAATCTTGTAACACTGAAAAAATAAAATAAACATTTTTGGGGAAAAAAAAAAGAAAAGAAAAAAATAAAAAATAAATAAAAAAAAATAAAAACCACTGTGTTTATCAAATTCTTCATCAAACAGCTGGAGGAACTGGAGTCCAGAAAGGTGAGGCCACCAGTTAAGCACTTACGCAATACAAAAGATCTGAAATACGCCTACAGTAAACTTGACCCAGTGCTCTTTCCACGTACCATGGTCCCAAATGGAAACAACAGGCTATAACGCATGGAAAGCTACAATGTCAAACAGAGACAGGAGTGTTCATGCAAAATTACCAGCAACAAAAGGAGAATGTAGGACCATAAAGCAGGTTGACCTGGTATACAAACAAGAGGTGAGATTGGAAACAAGAGGCTTCTTAAGAGAGAAATCTGCTCTACCCCATGACTATAGGCTCTTCATTTTACTTCCAGGGCTCCAGATTCCTCATCTGAAAATGAGTTTACTATCTCACAGAATTGTTTTAAAAGCCAAATAAGAATCAATAAACATATCATTACATAAGTACTTTATCACATTACATTGCAATTGCTTCCTTGTCTATTTCTGCCACTAGACTCTGTGTATTCCAAGATAATGCCTATGCTTTACTATCTCTTTATCCTCAGTGCCTACCCAAAAAAGATGTTTAATTAGCACTGGATGGTGTTGTTGAATTCATAGTGATAGTAATAATGGCTAACGTATATTAAGCATTTATTATGTATTAGGCATTGACACTCAGCACTTATTATTTAATCCTCATAACAACCCCGTAAAACTGATATTATCTGCAATGCAAACCTGAAAACCTGAGACACAAAAAAGTGATTTGCTTGTCTAGGTTTCCAGAATTAATAAGTTATGGAGAAAAGATTCACACTGAGATCGTCAAACCAAGCTCTTAATCAATATATTCTTCAAAAGCAGAAAAATGCTGCTGAGAGTTATTAGCTAGGGAATAAAACAAATGTCATAGATGGAAAAGCATGTGAAACACACCATGCATCCACTGAAAAACATGAAATGCAAATTCCAGAAAGAGTTTGTCCTCACTGATTGTTCTAACAAGCAGAGGTTAGGGACGATTAGAGGACATCTCTAATATCAAAGAATGATGTTGTGGATGCCATGTCTCTGATTCAACGTATCCAAAAAAGAAACACTCTAAAATACGCAATAGCCAAAGGAAGAGAAGAATCAGAAGGAGTGGAGAGGAAGGAGTAAACACAAGGACATGGTCCACGATGCACCAGGGATTATCCTTGTGATCAATAACCTCACTGTTCTCATTTATAAACATACGTACACACACACCATACTAAACAGTACAATAGATGTGTCTGGTCATAGTGCAGACTGATGAGAGTCAACAGAAGATGGCACTAGTCCTCTCTCATACTGAACCACTGAATCACTATTTTAAACTATAAATAGAGTTGGCAAGGGTTTATGGAAACTTATTAGTGATAGAGCCATTGTTGATCATGAAGGAAAGTCATACACACATGTGTTTCATCCCAGACATTTTCAGGAACTTCTTTTTGGGCAATTATATTCAGATTATGGTCAGAGACTGAATAATGGGCTGGCTGGACCACCAGCCTAACCCTATGTAATAGTCTTCATGAGATTTTGAGATTTAATTGGTAATTAGCAACTACATTCATGTACACAGTCTCTCATTGAAGACAAAATGGGTTATATGTTCCTGGGTTGCTAATTTGCAGCTGGCACTGACTGAACCCTGGTGATTATGGTTTTCCAATTATTAAGACTTCAAGGAAAGAGCTAATATCTCATACTTTGTCCCCTACAACTTAGCTATATCCTACCAAATTTCTCAGTTCCTTAAAATCCAAATTTAATTAAATGCCCTTTCTTATAATGTCCCAACATGTAAGACAGTATTTCAAACATCTGGCACTTTCTAAAAAAAAAAAAAAAAGCCAGTATTAGATAACAAAAGGTTGGTTTGTTTGTTTTTAATTCTCTCCATAAGCAAGTTTGGTTTTTGAAATTTTCACTTTCAAGGAAAAAAAAAGCAAAAAAGCAGATTTCCAAGACAGAGTTTGCATTTTTATGCATCTTTAGCCAGACAAACATTAGTCCTTCCCCAGAAGTAGAGCAGCTATTCTGAAGAATGTAAATTTGATGTTTTCTCAATATGCAGATAGGCTGTTGTCACAGATCCCCATAGTAATGAACAACTTCTCAATATTTAATAAGCCTGGCATTCCTGTCCCCAGGCAGAAAGCACAGACGGTTGGTAGCCAGCTACTAACTGACCATTAAAATACAGAATCTCTCTTTAAAATGTGCTTCACAAATAGGTTATATCACCTGCAGTGGGCAGTGAGTGCTGTCCTCTGCCGGGAGGTGGCCTGTTCTCCCTGCCTGAAGAGATCTGGCAGGAGCAAAAGCAAAGTTAGCCTGCTCAATATTCAAACAGGGGCTACAACACAATCCTGTTTGTGGCAGGGCTTTTAGGGAGCCCATCAACAGCCCTACTTTTTGCAGAGAACAAAACGGACAGAGAACCAGAAAGCAGAGAAATTAGGAAATTAGCCATGAGATTATTTTTTTAATGTAAAAGAATGGAACTGTTCTGGAACTCTGGTTTTTGGTTTTGGTTTTTTTTTTTTTTTTTATGCTTGCTTGTACACAGGAGTGGTTTGTGCTGCCTCTCGTGTGCTGTGTGAGTATAAATATATTGCAACAATAATACTCACTAATTAGATGAAGAAGCCATTAATTTAGAACAATAGTTTTCAAACATTTTCGAAGTGGCTTTTTTAATTCAAGGAGTAAAACTAGTGTTTATATGATTATATGGAAATTCAGAAAATCATTAATACAATTAGATCATTTTGTGAATAACGGAAAAGCTAATATAATGAGTTCTCCTTGCTCTCTTATTGACCATTAAGAGATGTTTGACTGTAACTATAATTTAAGGTTAACACAAATATTCCCACAATCACAGTAAGCATACAGAGCTTTAATATTCTTGGGTAGGCCTACTACCACTCTTCACCATCACTTCATAAGGCGTGATTGCTTTTTCTTCTTCATCAACAGTAATAGGAATTACTGTGTTTTTTAGGACCACTTTCCATGAGGAAATTGGAATTTTTTTCTTCATCATTTCAGGAGAATTGTTGCATGCATAATAATGGGGGGAAATGATAAAGAGTCAACAGAAGATAAAGATGTGGATGATAGGTGGCTTTCTAGCAGATAACTGGCTCTTATAACCACCCTCCAACAGTACCCTAATCCACATCCCAGGAAAACTAAAAATGGCCCTTTGGGCCACTTTTCAGAAGCATTAATTCTAAAAGTATTTACAGTATGTGCTGCTGAGCAGTAAAAGGAACAAACCTGTTCTATGTTTTGTCAGGAGACAAAACCAAGACCAGAGGTAAATACTACAATGAGGCAAATTCGGGCCCTTCATGAGAACTTCATAGCAGAGGCATACAGCAATGAAATGAATAGGGTAACTCTTAAGGTAGAGGCACTCAAATAGAGGCTGAAAGACTATCTTTCATGGATGCTTTAATAGCTTTATTAAGAAAAAATGTAGTGTATTTTTTCTCAAAACTTCACGTGAAATCCCAAAATATAACGCAAATGAAAATAGCACTGCTCTGGTTGAAGTAAAAGATGGAGAACCTAGAACTCCATTTACTCACCTTGTTTTTACCCCCAGCGCTCTGCAGGCAACACCACAGGGCTCTAAGGAATGCAGTTTAAAAACGAGTGCTATAAAAAATACTCCAAAATTATGTGGGAGATCATACTGACCCAGCAATTCTCAAGGTTTCTGTACTGGGAAACACATGGCAAGTAATGGTTAACATGTAGAACTTGAACATACATGCAGATTCAAATATCCAAAACAATGTCATGGGGAAGTAAAGCATCACAAGAACTCCCAGGCTTCACATACGCTAACAGTACTTACAGGTCTCAGGGAGCTAGCTGTAACTCAGCCTGCCTCACCCACTCAAGACACCTCCCAAAACACAAGAGAGTTCGAAATACAGTATTATTACTGAGGTAGCCTTGAATCTACTCTATAATTTGTAAAAGTAATAAATTTTTTAAAAATATTCACAACTTTAACTATCTTTTCAATAATGACCAGTTCCTTAGGTCATACCTCACAACTGACCACTACACATCAGGGCATTGTAACCCTGAGCTTAAGAACCTGGATGACTGAAGTGGTACCCTCACCCAACCAAAGCACCAGAGCTAATTCTACACACTAGATAATGCTAAAATAAAGTGGATATTTTCATTAACTTACACAACTGTTTTGAAATATCCAAACGCTTAGGATTTAATGTATAAAGGCAAACAGTGGTCAATTCCTCTCTGTTTAGTCAGAGGTTTAGGCCTCATCCAAAAAGTAGCCTAGTGAAATTTTATTGTCCCTCCTTTGAAATTATTTCAAAATATTCAATATTGTGATCAGCAGTTTATTTATGTGGTAGAATTTAAAACAATGAAGTACTTCTTAAAGAATTTTTTTGAGTATTTAGGATTCACCAGACATGGCTGTCAATGTTTTACAAGCATTAGCTCATTTAAAATCCCATGATGTGGCTATTGTTGCTCCTACCCCCTTTTTATGGATGTGGAAACTGAGGCTTAGTGGAGCTAAGTAGCTTATCAAGCTCTATACAATAGCGAAGCTGCAGAGCTGGGATTTGAACCCAGGAAAATCTGACCCCACATCTCACAAGCTTAACCTTTATACTAGGCAAGAAGCCGGAAAAATCCTACCGTCCAGAAGGATACTAAAAAGGTAGTTCACAAAAGAACTGATTCTCAAGCTGTTTTATGAGCTTCTCATCTCTGTTCCATGATGTCAGTGAGTGACAAAAGAAAAAAAGACATAAATAAAGAATGGAGTTGAGGAGTTGGCAGGAAGGGGTATGGCTAAGCTACTTTTCTTGCAAAAGGCAAACAATGTAAAGAATTCTGATTACTTCACCCAAAGGTCAAAAGAGATTTTTTTTTTCTTTTGAGAAGATAAAGATGAAATGTGTTGGATCACCCTGGGGCTAAAGAATAATTAGAAACACCCCTCCACAGCTAATTGATGAGTCCAGGGGCGCTAGCTCCCTGCTGGACTCAATGCAGTGCTGGGGAGCCTCTTGGAGGGCCAGCCTTGAGCAAAACACACAGGAGACCTGTGGCTCAGCAGCAGCAGGGACTGTTGTCAGCTTTATGATAACTACAGCAATAATATCATTGACAAAATATCTAGAGAGTTGTTTAGAATTAGAAAACATCCTAGCCATCATAGAGTTTGATCCTCACAATCAACCTGTGAAGCATACATTATCACCTGGTTTACAGATGAGGAAATTGAGACACACAGAAGTTATTAAGTGCTGTACTCAAGGCTTCTCAGCTGGTTAAAGGCAGAGTTGGCACTCAGATATGATGTCAAAGCACCTCCCTTTCATCACACCCCTTGATGCAGATGTTACTCATTCACTAGATGGGTAGTAGTCCCTCAGGGACAGTGTGCAGGATATGTCCTGGGCTCACATCTTAACTCTACCATTTACTAGTTGCTGGATGACCCTTCACAAGTTACTTAACCTCCCTAAGACTCTGTTTTTCAAGCTATAAAATGGGAACCATATTAGTACCTGCATCGTAAGATTTTTATGGTAATTAATTGAAATTGAAGGAATTAATGTACAGAAAGAGAAAGCAAAGTGACTACTAATACTAAGCATTCAGTAAATGTTAGTTTTTATTATTAATCATTAATTCATTTAATAAACTTTTCTCACTTGGTTATTCTGAACCAAGCCTGTGTGCTTGGGTCTAATGATATGTGATAAATAGATATGATATGTGGTAAACTCTGCTCTGCTCTGCAGTTTCTCACAGTCCTTGGGAGGTACAAAGAGACATTTGTAAGATAAAGAAGAAGTACAATGGCAAGTTATGATACAGGATATCACACAGGCACATAAAATGGCTTTTTATCTAAAGCAACCAAAACAAGATGCTCAAAAATAATTTGTAAAAACAGCAATTTTTAATACCAAGAATGATGCTACAAATTTAAACATAGTTCTAAATTAAATATCGATGTCACAATACTTCGTAAAAACAAACAATACAACTCTGAAGAGCACCTGGGTGGCTCAGTGGGTTGGGCCTCTGCCTTCGCTTGGATCATGATCTCAGGGTCCTGCGATAGAGCCCTGCATCGGGTTTTCTGCTCAGCAGGAAGCCTGCTTCTCTCTCTCTCCGCCTGCCTCTCTGCCTACTTGTGAACTCTCTCTCTCTGTCAAATAAATAAAATCTTAAAAAAAAAAAAAATACAACTCTGAGATTTAGAATTGAAGACCTAGTTTAAATCTCAATTCCATAACCTATCAACTATGTGATTTTAAAAAATAATTGAACTTCTCTAGACGTCAATTTATTCATCCCAAAAACTGATATATAATAGTAATGTACTTCACAACATTGTTATGTAGATGAAATGATGTATGTGAAAGTGTTTTGTAAACTTAAAAAATGTCATTATAATTACTGCTAATTATAGGGAATGAGGAAGACACAGAAGTGGAGGGAAAGGAGGAAGACAGGGAGGGAGTAAAGCTTGAGCACTTGCTGCAGTGTTTGGGCAGCCACAAAGAGCAGAACTCCTGTCATGCTCCCCGGGTCTAAGGTGTGCACAAAAGATGATGTTTTTAACTGAATAAGGGAGGCAAAGACTTTGCCGAAATTTTAAATCTACACAACTAGTTAGTTCCCTCCCTTTCTCCTTACTCCAGGCCCTAAGTATTATTCTGATATCTGAGCATCTTTACCTGGGGAAACCACACTACTCACCTATGAGTATTTGGAACTAGAGACTGCAACCTGCCTCCATCTTGGGAGGCCTTTTGTCCCATGGCTCAATTCTTAGTTACAGAGAATGCCACTACCAGACTCAGGTAGGTAGACACCGGTGGGTTGCCCATCCCAAGCCAACTGCAGAAATGTTTCTCTTCAATATAATTCTTCCAGAGGCCCAGCCAAGCAACACTGAATTGAGCCGTAAGAGGTGAAGTCAGAGTTTGCTAAGTGGAGAAATACAGTGAATGACACCTGCAGATGGCAAAACCTGGGGAAAGACACGGTGTCAAAACAACTCTGGGGATAGAGAGAATGATGAGCAGAGCAAGGCATACAAAGGAGATGGAAAGAGTAGGGAAGTGAAGGGCCACATGTGCCAGATGAAGGAGTTTAGGTTTTATTATGGTGAGTGTGGAAGACCCATGCAACATATAAAGAGAGGAACATGACTTGTCTGAAGAAGTCATTCTGGCCATTGAGCAATAAAGAACAGAGTAGAAGCTAGGTGGGACTAGCTGGCAGGAAGGCCACTTACCTAAAAGGCCCATAGTGAGGGCACAGACTCCATACCAGTGTGCCTAGGTAGGAAGGGGGAAGATTCAAAAGCTATTTAAAGGGCAAAATCAACAGGATTTGGAGACTGGTTGGTTATAGGAGAGTGAAGCAAGAAGCAAAATCAACAGATACTCCTTTGGGTGATTGGACTAATGGACTATGGTTTTGTCAAAATAGTTAATTTCAGTAAAAATAGTATCTCCTTACATTGTAAATGAGATTTCTTATTTTTATTATAAATCTCATTTGACACTTCCATGAAGTTGGAGTTCATGGATTAGGTAATACCTCTTTTTTATGGATGGTGGCTGAGCCTCAGAAAGACGAATGCTTGCTTGAGTTCCTGCAGACAGCTAGAAGATAGAAGAAATAGCATTAGCCCCATTAATTCAGGGTTGACAAATAAGTCTCAAGTTGTATGCCAATTGGTAATACCTATGTGAAGCACTATGTTTAGATTCTGATATTGAGTATGGCCTTGGAAAGCTAGATACTGTGACAAGTTGGCAACATATGTCATGACACTAGGAAAGGAGACTGGTGGTATGTCAGACGTTTACCAGCCCTGCATCAGACTTTGCTGACTCATTAGAAATGGACAGAACAAGAAAACAGACTGGCTGGGATCTAGCAAAGAGCCACTAAAAAATGACCTTATAGGGTACAAATCATACATTGTACCAACTGACAATAACTGACACCAAGATTGAAGGCGATCCAAACATGCCTAAGTCCTTCTACTCTCATCCTCATCTCATCACTTTCAAATGGGAGGCTCCCTTTTTCCAGACAAGCATAGTCCTGTTCCAACATTTCTACTGCCAAAGGTGTACCCCCACTACCATAGCTTCCCTGAAGTTTCAGGCAATACAACGTTTTCTTTATGCCCATCAGAAGACCTTTTCCTAGAAAGCAATCAAGAAGAGAGGAAGAACAGAGACTGGATTTGAGAACTTCTGCTTTCTGTTTTAAAAAAGATAGTATTAATACCCCAATCTCAGAGGTTTGAAAGGATTAAATACTATATAGTCTTGCATGGCATATAGCAATCATTCTAAAAAAGCTTTAAAATTCTTATTTATACAATAAACTGATGGGATGAAGAGAGGGAGTATATTGGTCAAACAGGCTTTTGGTGCCCTTAAAGTCCTATCTCTGCTTAGGGATAGTCTTTCAGCCTCAGGTGACAAACGTTTCCATAATCTAATGGCTGCACCATTTATTTTAGACAAAATGAACCCAAATTATTTACAAGTGGTGCTTAATGTTTAAAGATCAAAATAAAAATTGTTCCTAAATCCAACTGTCATACTCTAAGGCTAATCAATCACCTCAACAAAATCAGTGATAAAAGCTGCTTCCAACCTAAAATTCCATGAGTCAATAAATTTTTTTTCTCAAAAATGCAAAACATTCTCATGAACAATATGCAGAAGCAGGAGACTGAGCCTAAGAGTTAACGGAGTTAAGAGTGCAGACTTTGCAATCAAAGAGACATGAGTTTGAAAAAAAAAAAAAGAGAGAGAGAGACATGAGTTTGAATTCCAGTTCTTTCACTCACTATATGGACTTGGGAAAGTTATTTGATTGCTCACAGTCTTAGTTTTCTCATCTATAAAGTAGGTAATGGCTACTTTAGAGGGTTTGATCAAACTAAAATGAAGTAATGTATGTAAAGCACTTTTAGCAAAGTGATACATAGTAGGTACTACAAATTGCAGTCATTTTATGTAGATGTATTAAAACAATATGAAAAAATGATGAAGTCTACCAACACACTGACCAGAATCAGTTGACATGACCTTGCCTTTCCCATGAGTTTCCCAATAATAATATTTCCTGTCTTCCCAGAATAACAAGTGTAAACTATAAACTTCTCAAGAATAAATTCTACCCATTATCTATATTTTTGATAATGTGCATAATAAACATCAAAGGGATGAACAAAAATTCAGACGAGTTGGCCCAAACATCTTGGTATTATGAGAGTTACTTTATAATTATTTTTTAAATTATTTTATGAGGGTCATTGTTTTCCATATAAAAGAACAAATTAAAGTTCTCCTTTGACACTGAAAAATCCCGTCAGTCACAGGAATTAAGAAACCAATGAAACCACTATTTTTCAAGCTCCTGGTACATACCTAGCACAGTTCTAGGCATGGAGTGGATAGAAGATAAGTGTAAATATGGCTTCAATATATAATTTATTATCTCACTAAGGAGAGGAGATTGGACAAAGGGATTCCATTCAAAACCATAATCAATAGACCATAATCAAGGTCCAGTAACCAGAGCTTACCCCACAACCAGATGGGTGAAACAGCATAGAGCCAATACTTGGAAAAAAACTGCGTTTTCCAGTCCTTATCAGAAATGCCCAGTTAAGGAGTCCTTTTGAGAAGAAATGAAGCCATATTCTGAAAGCCTGAGGCCGTTGACTATAGCTGAAGAGAACATTAACAATGTCCTTTGGGCTATTTATCTTTATTGGCACTATTTTTACAGGCAAACGAGAAGAATTATTTGTTCCCATATAGAATCCAATTACTAAAACTTTCAGAAACCCCTTCACTGCCACTATCAGAATCACAATCACCACACACACAAACACACAATTGCACACACGTGACACACACAAATCACAGCTCCAGAATTCTTTACTGTGACTCTATGGCTCAGCAATACCATATGTGGGATTCTTGTTACCACCCACTTTTTCTTGAGAACCCATTGCTATACTCCTAAGTAGGAAGCATTTTCCCCATCCCACTCCATTCTGCTATCAGAAAATCCATTAGACAACCTTCTCCCTCAGAACAAAAGGGCTTCCAGGATGTTTCACAAGCTCTTCTCTGTGGGTTTGAAATTATACACAGCAGTGCCAAAGGTAAGGCATTTCTAGAGATTTTTTTTCTTTTCTTTTCTTTTTTATTACAGTACTGGGTGTTATTTTATTTTTTTTCCTGCTCCCTCTCCCTCTTGTGGTATATATTTGTGGCCTACAGCAATCACTTTAGACTTTTTAGACACGTCCGGATAGAGATAGATGACACAAGTGATCTACTTATCTTCCTTTCCCATCACCAATAAAAGTGACAGCCCGCCTAATTAGGCCTAATAAAGCAGCTGCAGAAAGAGTGGCGCAGCGGCGATCTAAAGAGAGATGGCACTGACCCGGAGATACAGGTGCTGCCTTAAGGCATTGCTGCTATTACTTTATCTCCAATACATTACAGCTCTGCTCATGCCATATTCAAATGCAAGTAGCATGTTTTTCTCCTCAATTCTTAGATCAAGAACAAAAAAAATCCCATCTAATCAAAAAAGGCACTGACAATTTTTCAGCCCCACATTAAAAGCAAAGAGTCATTCAGAACAGTGCACTCCATATTCTATTTTATAATATCACTTTAAGCTATTGCTTTGAATCTCAGACATTTCTTTGTTAAGAAGGAAAATCAAAAATTCATCAGAAGAAGTTCTTTCTTCCCCCTCTTTTTTTTCTTCCAGGGCTAGCATGGGGTTTGGAGCTGGAACCAACATTTGTAGAAGTTAGGGGTCCTTAAGCAATTATTGGCGATGAGAGTTTGACACGCTTGAGAGTTGTCAACAACTGACTTTAAACAAAGTGGAAGGAAAGAGAAATAAATGGTGCTCTCAGCAAAATTAATATACAGTCCTGCAAATTAATGATGTCGTGTATTTTTTAAACAAGGGAAAATATCTGAACTTTGCATGAAACAGCATTTTAAGTACATCTTTGCAAAAATTATCAGATTGTCAAAAGGCATCAAAGTGAATTGAGTCTGCAACTATTCATAATATTTCCACATATGCTAAATGCAAAATTTATCTTACTTTGTTCGCCTGTTCTGTAGCAATTATTTAAAGCTATTAGAAAGGGGGAAATATCCTTGATCTAAAGCGCCAGCGCTTGTTTCACAGTAGTTATTATAGGAAACACAACCCCCTACTTTGCCCTTATGTGCCCGCACACACACACACATGCACATGCACACACACTCCCACACGTAATCCATTCCTTACTACTGACCAGATTCTAGTCAGCTCTGTGCATTCTATCTTACTTTCTTTAACTTATTCCTACAAATAACCTATCCATTCACATGGATTTGATTGCTACATGAATGCAAATAAGTTTCTCTAATCTCTACTTCCAACCATTAGTTCTACCACTCTTCTGTATCCAGAATGAAACCCATGATCTTCTTCCCACCCTTGCCCAATCTGAACCCCGGTAAAACATTCCTCCTCTCCAACATTCTCCCATTTCCAGAGGTAGGCATAGCTCTCTGTTGATAAATTGTAATTTGTCCTAACCCCTCTTTCTCCTCTGTGCTTTCTAAGATGAGGATGATGTCATAATCACAGCCATCATCACAAGGGCCTGCAGCTGTTCTGCAGGATGACATAAATGGTTACATATAGTGGTTAATTTAATTACCTAACAATTCTGAGGAATAGACATATTTTGTCCACATATTTTAACCAGTGAGGGAACTCTGAGAAATAATGTAATTTGAACAAGGCTGTACAACCAGTAAATGGCAGAATGGAATTCATGCCTGCTGACTATCCTAGCAAATCTGTTTAAAAAAAAGGGGGGTACTTTGGAATTGGTGGCCTGTTGTCTCATTTCATTGTGTGCATCCTCACAATTATACATACCAATCACTTCTCTGAATACTGGAATCAGCCCTTAGCCAAGCTTTTCATCTCTAGTATCCATCCAAATTTATCATATAAGAGCAATCCCTATTTCACCACATACAAGATTCCCAGATCTGCTCCCCATCAGCTTAGAACACTGGGAGAGTTCACTTACCCAACCTAAGTCCCAATTTCCTATTCTACAAAAGGGGGTTTATGATGTGCTCACCTTGGAGGCTTCTGGTCAGGATCAATGAAGCTGCATGGAAAGGGTCTGGCGCAGTACCTGCCATCCAGCATGCCCAATTACTAGCAATTTCTCTTGTTATCGTTATTCCTTTCTGTCATATCATGCCTTACAACTCCTTGGAAGCATCACTTAAGAGGCCTCTTGAGAGGTTAATTGTCAAAGCAAGGAAAGACTGGGTTTAGAATTTCACAGATGTCACTTGGATTTTAGTTTGCCATTTATTATCTTGTGATGTTGGACAAATCACTTGCCTCTCTAGTCTTTGGCTTTATCAAATGTAAAATAGGTATGATAGCACGGAATGCTCAGTGCTGGTATAAGTCCTAACTGTGATCACAGAGAGCTCCTAGTACTATGTCTGACATACAAACCATTTCATTTAACCAGAAAAAGAAGGAGCTATTGTAACATTTACTGTTTTACATGCCAGGCATGAGCTAAGAACTTCACATACATTCTCTAGACTAACCCTCCAAACAACCCTATGAGGTCACTCCCAGAATCTCTATTTTTTAGATTGAGGCTTAGAGTGATTATGTAACTTCCCTAAATTACACAGCTAGTCAGTGGCTGAGATTTTAACCTAAACTGCCTCTCTCCAGAAACTGCACTCTAAATTTTCTTAGATAATTATAGTTCCTGTTTCCTCCCTCTATGAAGACTTCATTGACTAATAGTTGCACTCTATCCCTCATCGACCAGGAACACACACACTCACACATACACATTTAGTCATACATGATGTTTAATAATAGGAAAAACTAAACACACCTAAAAAAATCAGAACTGTGGTTGCTTTTGGGAAGAGTTCAGGAATTCCCTGGAAAGGACACAAGAGAACTTTATGGGGTGATAAAAGTTTTGTGTATATCTTAATTCAAGTGTTGGTTACACAGGGGCCAAAATTTATCAAACTGTACACTTCAGATTTATGCATTTTAATATATATAAACTATACTTCAATTTAAAGAGACAAAATGAGATAAATTATATAAAATTAGCAAGTGTCAAGCAGACAATGTATGGCACTATATATTTCAGACATCCAGTAACTATTTAATAACAATGCCCACCAAATGCTAAAACACTGTGGTTTGGGATGGAAATAGCATGGTGGTTGATCATGACTATCATTTATGTGATAGCCGTAACTCTTACTGTTTAGTAGGGTGACAGGGTGACTGGACACAAAATGGTAACTTACCAACAGAAAGTGGACAGTAAAAGAGCTGAAGCTGAAAGCCTGCTATGCCCATGGACAGGTAGCAAGGAGTAAAAGACACACTATGGGAATGGTGCCATCAGAAAGGCAGAAACTAGAATGAAAGGATAATCATAGGAAAGAGAGGGGAGTCCAGGTAAGCCTTAGCAATTGAAAAGAAGAAGGAGTATGCCCTGACAGGCAGGTAGAGCACACCAATGTGTGCCAGTGATGGCCTACAGAAGACGGTCCCTCAGCAAATACAAGGGCCCTGTTACAGAGCAGGCACCCATTTACCCAAACCATGGGACAAGGTAAGGCCTTGGCAATAAAACTAGTCCAAGCAACAGGTTGGGGCCGCTAACCTAGTGCTGGCTGATGCTGGGTAGAACAAGGAGTCCATGCTCACCTCCTCTGTTCAGGACTATACCCAGAGGCAGAAGCAGGGAATCATAAAGGACTCCAAGCATGGGGAGAGAAGAGATATGGGGTCAAGGCAAAGCAGATCACAACATATACACTTTGTAGGCTTTGAGAGTAAACAGCTGATCTGCAAGAAGAGCCACTGGCCAATAACATGTATACTCAGATTAACCATGGAATTCCATGGGAATGGTAGTACATCTTGGGACTTGCATAGGGTTCCTGATATATGTGTTCTGTGTTCAAACTAAAAACAGTTACTTGGAACTGAGATGGAACTGGGTTTAAAATCAGCTCTGCCACTTACTATCTGACTAACCTTGTGGGTCTTAGGGTTCTCCTCAGTAAAATGGGGATGATAATAGTACCTGCCACTTAAGTCTATTAAGAAGATTTAATGAAGTAATGCTTGTAAAATTCATAACAGTGACTGACACATAATAAGTGCCCAAAATGTAAAGCACTGTTATTAAGAGATGAGTGACAATTCAAGGCAGAGGAGTCAGCACACAATGGGATATGCTTTAGTTTCATACAAAACATAAATGGTAAAAACACTGGGGTGGTTACTCATTATTTTATTCATGCCGTCTATACAATATGGTCAATAGGAGAATTTCCATTCCATAACAGTAAAAGCTGGTGTTTTCTGCACTCTGACAGAAGAAATCTCTAGCCTACAAAATTTCCAAATTTACCAGAATCAATGTCCATAATGACAGACTCAAGCCCTAAAAAATTCAGATGTACCTGATCCTGAACAGAATTTCCTAGTGTCCTTTGCTGCAATCTCACTATTCTTGTGACTCAGTAATATATTTTGGTAACAAAACAATAAGAATCCCATCTCCTGATCATTCAAGAAAACTCCATCATAGGAAGAAGACAATTATAGATGACTCATATTTTCAGCATCAGTTGTTATTAGTTTAACATCACTTAGTTGTTCATCAGCTCTGATTTCTGTCAGCCAGAAAATTCTGAGGAAGATGGGAAACCAAGCTTGAAAATAAAATAGCTTTGTTTAATTTGTGGTGATGATGCTATCGCAGATGGCTCATTCCCAAAATATATCCCTGCGTCTCAAACTAAAAGTTGGTGGCCTACCCATTCCTTCTTAAGAACAGTCAATGGAAATTAGTTTACCAAGAGATTTCAAATTTCTCAAGCTTCCACATTAACCCTTTTATATTTCTTCTATAATTTCACAACTACAGTAATATGTAATAACTAAGGGTTCTATTACCCCTCCCAAATCTGCTTCAATTATGAAACAATATGAAAAAAAGAAATGTTGGGCTGCACAATAAGGGGTCACTTTATACACTGCACATATGTTGGGCGTATTGTCTTCTCTTACGCACAGGGGATAATGCTCTGCACACAAGAAGCTCTCCATAAAAGCAGTTGAACGATAAAAATAATGGATTGTACAGCAAAAGCAGAAAGCACTAAAATTATAATTGTCATACTGAATAAAACAGAGAGTGCCCTTTGTGGCTGTTGGAAGTCCTGTATGGATGAATGTTAAATCAGAATATTAGAATTAGTTATTTTCTCATCCTTTTTTGCCCCCCATTCTCTGCTATTGGCTTAAGATCTTTTCAATAACTCAATGACTCATAGGTCAAATGATCCCTTCCCAGATAAACTTCCAGCCTCCACAATAAAGTTTCTAAACACACTTGTCATACGAAGAGTCTAATAATTTCACAGTTTTGTTTAGTCTGATGACCTTATCCAGAAGCAATTAGAGAGCTGTTTTAGTATTTGGTTTATTTCAAAATGTGTAGGCATGCTTTGAGTCCTGAAAATCCCTTTGTAATAACTCTTGGGAAGAATTCCTCAGGCCACTCAGGCTTAACTTGCAAATGAGTGAGTGTCTTCCTTTAGCCTTGGTACCAAAAATGGCCAATCCCACAAGTACATTAAGTACATGACCAATCTGGTTGAAGGACTAATACAGTAAAGTAGTACTGCTTTTCATTACTGGTTGGATTCTACTTTGAGTGGCAACTGCCTTTTGCATTTCCCACACTTGGCATTCTGCTCCTTCTTTTGAATATCCCTTTTTAGGTAACTGATCAGCAAACCAAATGCAAAGAAATACCTTTGCTAACAAAAGGTATTTTGTTACCAGTATTGCTGGCTCAGCATTTCTCTATCTCAGGATCAACTGGTAAAAAACTAAACTAAAGCCTTTAACCCTTAATGAAATGATGTACTTTCCCATATAGGCCCTCCTCTCCTTCCAAGGAATGTGCACATACCCAAACACACAAAAGTGACATTTATCATCATCCTTTTAACGAGAGATCATGAAAGCTATGGCAAGAAAACAAAAACAACAACAACTTCATCTGTAAAGAGGCATAGGAACTCCAGGCAAGCCTTTCCTATATTGAAGGCCATGTATTTAGACACCCTAGGTTCTAGAACTGTTCAGTGAACCCTAGAACAACATGGAAAATAGGGAGTCCTAGGGTTTAATTCATCAAGGGATTTTATATTGAGAGGATCTTCCATATCAGAAAGAGCAGATTTTGTCCAGCATATCTTGTCCCCCTCCTTCACCTTCCAACACCAGTATCACTTCTTACCAGAGAGGAAAAAAAATTTTCTTTTTAAATATTGACTTTTTCAGGCACTGCCAAGGTCAACTGGTCAGTTGTTAACCACATCTGTTGCTGCCATCTTATGCAGATCTCGAACTATGCTGCTTGCCCAAAGCATCTCCAGGGCAATAGCAAAGCTGCAGTAACACTCCTGAGCTGAGATTCTAGGCATCCAAGCCAGGAATACAGGAACAATTGCCTCCTTCAGTGTAGGAGTCACCATTTAACCTCCTAGTGACATATCTCAATGACATCTCAAACCTCTACATTTTGAGTCATTACCCCTCACTACAAAGCTGCCAAGTCAACTTGCCTTGTGAAGCTAATCATCATCATCACTAACAATTAATAGTTACTACATGCCAGGCACTGTTCTAAATGAGTTTACATCCATTACTATCACTACTACCACTAATAGCAAAATACTTAGATAGCATGTATTATTTGTCAGGCACTGTCTCAAGAATTATGTATGTGTTGGGGCACCTGGGTGGTGCAGTCAGTTAAATGTCCTGGGATTGAGCCCTGCATTGGGCTTACTCTCAGTAGGGAGACTGCTTCCCACTCTCTCACTCCCCCTGCTCATGCACTCCCTCTGTCAAATTAGTAAATAAACTCTCTAAAAAAAAAAGAATTGGATATGTGTAATCCTCGCAATATCCCTAAAAAGTAGGTATTATTATTGTCCCTGTTTCACAGATGAGGAAACTGCAGCACAGAGTGGTTAAGTAACTTTCCTGATGATACATTTAGCAAATGGAGGAACTGACCTTCTAACATAGGCTACCTAGCTCTAGAGCCTGCTATCTGCATATGCCCTTGAATCTCATAGGAAAGATAGACCCGTAACAACCAATCAAAAGTCCTGGTTCCTTTAGAGAGGAAATCAGTAAGAGCTTCTGAGACCTGGTGCACCTTCATGGAGAAAGTGAATTCTTGGGTTGAGTCTTAAAGGACCAGGAGGAGTACATCAGGGAGGAAAGAAAAGGAAGAGCTTTCGTGATAGGGGGAACAGTGCAGACACAAACCTGGTATGAGAAGGAGAGAAGAGTTTACTCAGGAAACTCCAGGCAGTTCTATAAAGTTAGAGCAAAGGATGCAGTGGGGAAGAATTAAGAGACAATAGTGAAGGGTGCTGAGTTTAGTCCACACCTCCACACCATCACTGCTATTTGTCTAAAGTTAGACAGATGCTAAGAACAATGGCAGCCTCTAAAGGATATGAAGCCAAGTCACACATGAGCTTCTTTTTCAGGAATATCCCTTGGCAATCACATAGCCAAGAAAGTGAAACTAATCAGGAAGCTATCAGCATAATCCTGGTGAGAAATGATGAAGTTTGAACTAACACAATGTCAAAAATTACAAACACAGGAGAAAACACTCAGTCTTGAACATTTTGATATTGCTTTAATAATAATTTTTAAAAAATGCCTGTGTAGACCTGTAATCCCCAAAGTTCTTTTCCCTTCGAGGACTAGACCATAGTTAAGTGTACATGGACCTCATAAGTATACTGTTATATTGTGAAATCAAACATAAATGAGCTCACTATTTCAAGTTCCATTACACTAGAATTCAACTGCTTCCATTACACTAGAACTCAACTAGACTCAATTGCTTAGCTATTTCCATTATTTAATAAAAAATTTAATTAGCCAAAATATTAACAGCCCATGTCAGTCTCATAAAAAATATCTTTATCATCATCCTCCTCCTCTTACCATGGGAATTTATTTATTATTTTGATTGTGTTATATTAGTCACCATACAGGACATCATTAGTTTTTGATGTAGTGTTCCATGATTCATTGTTTGTGTATAACATCCAGTGCACCATGCAATCCATGCCCTCCTTATTAGCCATCACCAGGCTCACTATCCCCCCACCCTTGTCTGTTCTAAAATCCTCCGTTTGTTTCGAGGAGTCCAAAGTCTCTCATGGTTCATCTCCCACTCCGATTTCTCTCCCTTCATTTTTCCCTTCTCCTAATGTCCTCCCTGCTATTCCTTATGTTCCACAAATAAGTGAAACCATATGATAATTGACTTTCTCTGTTTGACTTACTTCACTTAACATAATCTCCTTCAGTCCCATCCAAATTGATGTAAAAGTTGGGTAAGAACATCTCTATCATGACTCACCTGGGGCCACAGTTCTTAAAATACTGTCCATAACCTACCAAGAAGTCACAGGCTGACTCACCTCTTACATCTGTGCAGATAAGTGATACCACGTGTGGCTCACACTAGATACTCAAAGGTTTAGTGAAAAAAAAAATCAAAAATCAGTGAGTGGGTGACACCTATAATTGGCCATGAAAATTTTTCATCTAAGACCTACATATTATCCCATCATGTTCTCACAAAAGTCTATGCCATTTTACCTCTTTTCTTTGGCAAGGTGTCTTAAGGGATATCTTAACTATAAAACAGTGGTTTAGGTGATTCAGTTATGACACACCACAGACCAAAAGAGTATGAGAAATACTGCTAAAGAACTTGGGAGGTTTCACAGGAACCACTCCTGATAAGCTTTATAATCACAAGGAGTTGGACTGGGGGTCATTCAAAACAGTTGATAACTCAAAAATATTCCATAAGTCATTAGGATTTTAGAAGAGTTTGGAAGAGATTGGCTCTGAAAGCTGAAGAGATTTACCTAAGATCACACAGCCAATCAGTGGCAAAGCCAAGACCAGGACACACATAATTCTTAATTCTTAGACCTGTCTTCTTCTCATTATTCCATGCTGCCTACTCACTTTGTGTGCAAATATGAAAATACAACTTGAAACTTGATGGTAAAGATAAGCCAAGAATATGCAAATAATGCTGAAATGGTAAACAAGCTTCAGAAATCCTAATGTTAATTCCTATTTTGCCACTTGCCAGTTGTGTGGTCACTTGGTTTTTTTGTCTCAGGTTTCCTGTTTGTAAAAGGTAGTAAATTCACCAGTTCTGCTTCTCACTGTCTAAGAGACTCAACAGTTTCTTTGCCACAGTTGCTTTCTCCCTACTTAGAAATCTATTCATAGAGGTGCCTGGGTGGCTCAGTGGGTTAAAGCCTCTGCCTTCGGCTCAGGTCATGATCTCAGGGTCTTGGGATCGAGCCCTCTGCTCAGCACGGAGCCTGCTTCTGTCTCCCTCTGCCTGCCTCTCTGCCTACTTGTGATCTCTCTCTGTAAAATAAATAAATCTTAAAAAAAAAAAAAGAAATCTATTCATAGCATCCCTATCTCAAGTCTCTGTCTCCAGCTCAACCTACAATAAGTTTTCCTTCTTTCTTTTCATAACCAAATTCCTCAGAAGAATCTATACTCACAGCTATCACCGACATGCTCTGGGTCAGAAGCAGCCACACCAATTCTTAGCTGTGTGACCTGGGACAAGTCACTTGACCTATGTGAGCCTTGATTTCCTCATGTGTCAAATGGAGCTATTGATAGTTCTACCTCCAGATTTCTGGGAGGTTTAAATGAGACAACCAAGGTAAAGTACATAAGTATTCATTCAACAAAGATTTATTCAGCACCTCTTACGTACCAGGCAGCATTCTCAGCACTTGGGATACAATAATGAACCAAAATAAATGTGAGCTCTCAAACCATGAGCACAGAGAAGTCTACTTTTGAGAGTTTTCCTGCACCTTGTCATTCCCCTTTGGACACTTACAATAAGGTAAACAGAGCATGCCTCTTTGCCTTAGAACTTGTAGGAGCTGAGCACAATAGTGTAGATGAAACTACTGGGAAAACTACACAAATCAACACAAATGGAAGGGATTTTTATTAGTACTCTTCAAGCATTAAGCAAAGATTTAACAAACCAATCCCAATATTGCCTTTCCTCTGGGATAATGGAATCTATGATGAATTGGAATCTTCCTCAGGTATTAGGTTAAGAAATTAGAGTGCAACCCCAGTAAATTACCATACTTTCTCTTCAAGCCTTTAGGCTAGAGAATCTGCAAATCTGTTTAAAGTGAATTCTCCCTTAGTGGGATTTCCGTAACCCTCCTCGATCTGTCTTCTCACATTGACCTCCTCACACTCTGTTTTTATACATGTCTCATCGCTTCCACATGGCCATAAGCTCCCAGAGACAAGGTATGTATCACACTGTCACCATCTCCCTCTCCCAGACATGTGCTTTCACACAGAGTAGGCCTGCATAAAGGTTTACTGATGGCTAGTTACCAGGTGAAAGGGAAAGGCTGGGCCCTTCAGAGGGCAGTGTATTTTAGTACCCATCCCTTCCACCATGCTCACTACGTTTTTCTTTTAAGCTCATCAGTGTGCTTTATAAGTAAATAGAAAGTGCTAACCTTAGCATATTCAAAAGAACGTTTTAGCATTCAGCAATTAGGTTATCTCTTGGTTATTTATTTCTTTGGCTTGTTATTAGCTCTGCGTGGAATATTATTCTAATTATGTCAGCCCAATCAGCAGTATTGCATGTCCAGGCTCATTTCCATTAGTTTGAGCTTTGTCTTTCACACTGTGATACTAATTCAATGAGACATCAAACATTTAAATCGACCCGGGATGCCGAGGTCAGGCAGTTTTGCCCTTCCACTCTATTAGCACTTGGGTGTAATTGTGTTTGTCACTCTCCACATGACGAATAGTATCAGGGTGACTATTGGAGCACAAATGAGCAATGTGCTAATATATTATTTTGTTCTATAATATCAATATGTGTTTATTCAGTGCTCATGTTAGCCAACTTGAAACGGTCACTTCAATACAGCCATATAAATGGCTATACTCCCAGCAAAGCGGTTACTTGGAAAATCTGCTAGACTTTCAATGGAATTCGGTTGAAGAGGGAAATAAAAATGGTTGCTGGGAAAAGGAAGCACAAAGGCCTCAAAATTCAGAGCCTCTTAACCAACACCAGCAAGAACCTGCAAACCACCAGAGAAAATGGCAACATTGTTACCTCCTCAGTGTGCTCTGCAAAACTCTTTCATTCTCTGATAGTTTAAAAAAATCAAGATACTGCCTATTTTATTTGAACAAATATACATTTGACCTGTAGTTAGCTCAAGCTATTGATCTCTATGACACTGTATTCGAAAGTGTTGAAGAAAATGGCAAACAGTAAAAATGAAACCTTTTGGAAATTTGTTAGTTTGCTTTTGTTTCCACAATAGATACTGGACAATGAATTTTATCCCTCAGACCTCCAACAAACCTTATCTGTGCTATAATTTACATTTATCAATATGAGACTTAAATTTGAATGGTGATAACACAGTGTTACCCATACTTTTGCACTTTGATTTTATTTATTTATTTGACAGAGAGAGATCACAAGTAGGTAGAAAGGCAGGCAGAGAAAGGAAGAAGCAGGCGAGCCTGATGTGGGGCTCGATCCCAGGACCCTCAGATCATGACCTGAGCTGAAGGCAGAGGCTTAACCCACTAAGCAACCCAAGTACCCCAGTTTTGCACTTTTATATTTCACATTATATCTAAAAAATGACTAGGAAAACTGGTTTGGCAAAAAGTCCAAGCCAATATGCTGGACTATCTGACCAGTAGGCACTGTTGATTCTAAAAACAATTCTATTTCTGGGTCCCATTGCCTTTTCACAGTCAACATAAGGCAGATTTTGTTACTCCCATGTTGTAAAGTAAAAAACTTAGGCCTAGAAAGGACCTGATGTCCAAGTTCAAGAACCCATAGCTTGTCAACAACAAAGCTAGGACAAAGTATGGGATTTTAGGTTCTTCCATGTCATGACCTGGTCTAAAACCCTGAATTGTCAGCCCAAGTTTGGGTCACCCCTGCTCTGGTACCATCTCTTATCCAGGCTCTCCCTCTATCTTGGCTCCCAGCATAATCCATATAATCTGTGTATGGCACTCTGCCCAGATTGACTTATCTATCTTCTCCAAATCATATTCTTCAGCTTATGCTTGCATGTGCAAAGATATGCATTGAAAGAAAGTAGGAGGATAAATCATCCCTAACCTCCACTGACAGTTTCCATGAATTACACCCATCTATGTTAATTGAAAAATCACTCTTTATAAATACAGATAAACCTAAAAAGACACAATTAAGTACTTTTTAATAGCTTTTTTAAAACTCACAATTACTTTAGGTGACCCTTACGTGTATTTTTGTTCTATTGATTTTGCCATTTTAAATACAGATGCATCTTTTAATCTACCCTGAAGACTTAGCTAAGACTCTCCCATTTTCTGTTTGGGCCTCAGTTTGCAAGATAGAATTGCCTCTAATGTACATATCATCAAAATTTAGTGCTTCCACAGTTTAAGATCAACAGTTCTTTTTTAAAAAATTTTTATTTATTTGACAGAGAGAAACACAGCAAGAGAGGCAACACAAGCAGAGGGAATGGTAGCGGGAGAATCAGGCTTCCTGCCGAGCAGGGAGCCCGATTTTGGGCTCGATCCCAGGACCCTGGGATCATGACCCGAGCTGAAGGCAGATGCTTAACGACTGAGCCACCCAGGTGCCCCAAGATCAACAGTTCTAATAACTGGTTCACTGTGGGGAGAAATGGAACTTTTAATTTTGAAATTACAGTTGGAACAAGACACTGAAAGCAAACTAACATATAAGAAAAAAAAAAAGTAAAACAAGGAGAGCAACTGTGAACTGGAAAGTGATGTCGGTAATTTCCATTACAGAAGCCATAACTTCTGGTGGCAGAGTCAGGATTTTAACAATTGGTTTTGATAGAAACAGGATTTGGTTTAGAAATAAAAAGTCTCTGCTATTAAACATGTGATGAGTATAATAAAAAAAAATTTTAATGCTATTACCAATGACTTTTCAAGGAATGGGGACGGAATTCATATACTTCAACACTTTTTTTCACATTTCATATTTAGCCATAGTAATATCTGCATAATGAAAGTAGCACATCAGACTTCTGTTCTCAAATATTCAATTTGAGCAGAAATAAAAGTGGAAATAAGAGACCAACTCCAAGGTGAAGAGAAGCCCTTTAAGATGCGGACACAAAACCTCTGAGTTCACAGCACTTTGGAAAGGTGACAGGAGCAGCAAATAAACCACTGGATTAGAATAGAGGCTGGCAACATTTTAAAAGGAGTGGACCGAAAAGCTGACCCCTTTCTTTCTGGCATGCTGTTCCTTTGCCGATCACATCTTTGCAAAGTAGGAAAGATGAACTGTCACCTGCCAATCGGGAGGGAAGGGCTGCTGACCCTTGTTGCTACTGGTGGCCCAGCCACCATGTGCATGTTGAAAAAATTCTGACTTGAGTGCCACTCAGGCAGTGATGGGCCAGATTCAACCTCATCAACATTGAGAACTGTGATCAAGGAAGTAGAATTCATCAGGTCCCCTTCAACATAATTCTGATGGCATGATAATGAGACCTAAAGAAAGGGGGGAAAGGCTAACCGACCACATTTGAGAGGATCAGTGATTATGTCCTATTCTTCCTCGCCCTCCTATCAAAAAGCAATCAGACACAAGAACTATTGAACAAGTTCCCTTATGGGGGAAGGTTGTATATGGTACCACAGCAGACTGGAAATAAAGAGAAAAGAAACTATAGTCAACATAATATGCAGAAGTAGCCATTTATTTATGCGCTCCTTCCATTTATAAAAGATGTGTTTTAGCCTCTGGCTGCATGTACATAATAATTAGTGCTAATGAATATAAATGATACTCACAACGCAACCTGTTTACAGAGTCTCCCCCATGTCATTCAGGGAAGAACTGAGTTTGGAAATTAGATGTATGCTGTGTTCTTGGGCTTGAAGATGACCCAAAGGTTATAGAAGCTGAGGATGATGAAATCAGTTAGCAATTAACAAGGCAAGATGACGATGAACCCACAGAATTCAGCACTTGCAGTTTCAGGCACTGTTACAAAGGAGGACACTCTTCTTTTCTTCGCGGACATTTGTCCACAGAGTAACATGTTTATTTTTGTGTAACCCAGAAGCTGAGAGATGTTGAGAGTGGAAGTTTGAGGAACAACTTTAAAATCAAAAGAGGTCTGACAAAAAGAACAGAAAACGTAAAAAAAGGTTAAAATAATTACACTTTCTTAGCTGATTGGGACATTACCTCGTGGGAAAAGGAATAAACTACAGAGCTATTTGGCATTTACATGACAAACCGAAAAAATGTCTCTAACCTCAAGTTTGCTTTTTAGTCATTCTTGATTACTTGTAACACAGCTGAGAATCCCCAAATAAGCTAAAAAGAACTGAAGTGGACATCCCGAAGTTCCTCTCCAAAGCTCACTTTATTTACAGGATCACCACTGTGTTCATCTTCTAATACTACTTATTCTTATATCCAAACAAAGAAGGTAATCTGATTTCCTACCTCAGAGCATGTCTGAAGCCAGAAACTCAGACATGCGAGAAGTTAATAGCAACACGACAAACACAATGGCAAGAGCTAATATATGATACAAAAGAGACTGAAAAACCCCAGAAATCAGATATAAGATTTCTTGAACATGATATCCAGGAGCTATCTAGTGCAAGGGAAAGGAACTTCACATAACTCAATAAAATACATCTGTGAACTTTACAGTACAAAAATGGGCTAGATTATAAGTGAAAAGATCACTGATATTTGATATGCTGTTTAATAAGAAATAAAAAGCACCAAAAAACTTAGAAAATATTTCTGTCTGCAGTTACGTGTGTACAACAAAGTTTATGTGCTTAAAAATGCCAGTCTCAGCTATTTAGAAAATTCATTTATAGGATATCTCATTTTCCTGTAGACCCAGGATCTAATGCTTTGTGTTCTGACATTCTTGAGAAAGCATTACTCTTTCACCATTAGATGCCAGCTCCTGCCTTTGAAGATATTGCAATCCAGGATATTTCACAAGTGAAAGGACCCTGGGAGATCAACATTCTCAATCTGCAGAGGAAACAACTAAGCCCAGAGAAGGGACAACCCAAGGTTCCAAAATAACTTGGGTACAGAGGTGACTGGAATCAAGGACTCCTGGATCCAAGCCTCCAGCAGTTTCTATGAAATTAAGTTAAAGGACATATTTGGCCCCTGCAAGCTGACTCCCTGCCTAGCTCATCCTTTTGAAGGAATCAGAAAGAGCCAAGTAAGGTAGCAGGAAAGACCTGGAGAATTGGGCAGTATGAATAAGAGGAAGCTGAACTCATTTCACTTGCTAGATCCTACAACAAACCTTCACACAATTACTCCTATCCTTCTGTTTCTCTAAAACTATGCCTCAAATTTGCAGCATCCAGGAAGCCTACCCACAGTCTCCTCTGACTAGCCATATGATATTTGCCTCATGATTTAAGCTTCAATTCCTCATCTGAAAAAATTGGAGATACTAAGACCTACTTCCTAGGATTGTGAAATTCAATGAGATAATATGTGAAGATCCTAGAATAACATCTGACAAATAATAAAAAAAATAAAAAGAATATGTGCTCAGTTAAAGGTTGGTGTTAGTACACTGCAACAGTAAATGTGTCTCTACAAGTTGCTGGGTGTCTGTAGGTGGGTTACTTTAGCACAAATGATATTATATTAACTTTGTTACCTTGGTGTTATTTTGGTCTCACCCGCCATGAGCTCCCTAAATACCAGGGCTCCTCTGTGCATAGGTCTTTGCATGTGGGTTGAGGTAGTTCCCTCTTTTTCCTCTCTTCCCTTGCTAGACACAGTTTCTTGTAGGTATAGTGGGCACAGGCCAACTACCAGCAGCTGATTATGCCTGAGCTGATAAATAGTAACTAACACTCTAACGGTTGTTAGAATCATTTACAAGGCAATTTCACATATAAAAGTTCATTTGATCCTTGCAATTACCCTAGAAAGTGAGCAGGACACTTACTGTTATTCTCATCTTAGAGAAGAGGTGAAAATACAGGCTTGGACAGGTAGAATAACTTGTCTCTCACCTTGAGTGGTACTGATACAGTTTTGGAATCATAAGCACTCTTGTCTGGCTCAGTTTTCAATGGAGGATATTAATCATTCCCCTAGATGACCTTTAAAAATATGACTGTGTTACTGGTGGGAGATTCTGTGTTGTGTGAATGGAGGTCTTGGTTCTTAGATTCCCATGAAAGATTTACATGAGTATCTGTGCTCGAATAAAGATAGCCAGAAGGAAAATAGCAAGCACAAAGCAGTTTATTAAGGATAGTACACTCTAGATGGGAGAGCATGCGGGCCCAGAGGCAGCAACTGCACTGGGGTTAGGGGTGTCTTTTCTTTTTATGTTTACCTAAGTTATGAGTCATCACTAGGGTGGTCTCCAACTGAGTTTCCAATCATCTCAGGGATTCTTCCTACTGGTCAGGAGGGGTAGATCGAGGCCCTACAAGGGTCTTGATGGAACTGTCATAGCTGTCTTCCGCCAATGGGTGTGGGGATGTCAAAACCACAAAATAAATATATTATAATGAAGTTATAGGTTATTGTAGGACACAGGCTGGAAAGAACAGTGCACACTCTGCACCTGCTATTCTTGATCTGATAGCCCTAAGGAGTAGGAAGCCACAAAATCACTGTTTACCACCATCCTTGCCTCCAGCTCGTATCTAGTTAACTGCCTCCTCTATCAACTCCTGTCATGCAGTGTCCACTCAGTGAAGAGTTTCTAAACATATTTCTCTATGATTTTAGCATTTGCAACTACTGTCTTCTCATAAGTTTTTTGCCTCATTGACAGAAACCATATCCTTCACAGAGGTTGGCAAACTCTGGTCAAATCTGGGCATCTAGGTGGCTCAGTCAGTTAAACATCTCCCTTCCATTCAAGTCATGATCCACCCAGAGTCGGACTCCCTCCACCCCTACTCATGCTTTCTCTCTCACTCTCTCAAATAAATAAAATCTTAAAAAAAAAAAAAATCTGGCCCACAGCTTCTTTTGATATGTTCTATAAGCTAAGGATTTTAAAGGGCTATGAAAACCAAAACAAACAAACAAGAAAATGCACCAGAGATGTATATGGTCCACAAAGCTAAAAATATTTATTATCTGACCCATTAAAGAAAACATTTGCTGGTCCCTGAATCAGACTGTGGTTCTCTCCTGCTTTGGCAGCCTAAAAATTTAAGAGCCCTATCTGTGGCCCTTTCCCAGCAACTGAACAGAATTTCATGCAATGTATTTTAGAAATCTCATTCTGAGCTCCATTTTGTTCTCAAAGGAAATATTTGATGTGACTTTTTTGATGTTCAAGAAACCAGCAATGATGTCTCTAAAACACAAACCACTACACTCAGTTCCTTTTTTACCAAGTAATACTTGTAGCAGACATCATCACCTTGTCCCTTACTCCACTACATCCTTAAGCCCTTCCTCTTTCACACGATTCAGGCTTATGGGTGCTTCAAAATGTCCTACCTACTATTTTCTTTTACAAATTTTTAAACTTTTATTAAGTGTTTTATCTTGTACCATAATAACCATTCTTGAAAATTACTGAATCCTTTTGAGAACAAAAATTTAAGGGCCCTGCATTAACTTCCTTAGAACTGCCCAGGTAGCACAGAGCGATCTGGAATTGGGTTCCAACTCAGCTCATTCCATATCCCAGCCTTCTTACTACTATCCATCTAAAAGGTAAGTAGGTTTTAAATGGAAAAAATTAAAGATGGAACCCTGTTACTTATGACCCTCCCCAGTGGTAGCCCATTCTCCTAGTAGGCCTATCCTGAAGGAGTCATCTAGGCTTTCTCTTATACTGCTATAGAAAGCACACACACCACTCAAGCATTCTTGAGTTTTGGACTGTTTGGGATCTAGCTCCTCACCATTCCAAAGGAAGAGAAGTGGGATCAAAAAACCCTACTCATAATTATATGGAAAGAATCGCTGGGATTTGGGATCAAATGGCTGGGATTTGGGCTCTGCCCTCACCACTCACATAATCTTTGACCAGTCACACACCATCTCTAACTCTGTTTTCTTGTCTGTAGAAGAGGCTTACTTAACTTCACATTCTCCTGGAGCTGTCATGAACTGCACAGGCAAGTGTGGGTAATAAATAAAGCACTTGGTAACTTTTGGAAGCCCTGTACCCCTGTAAGAGATTGTTATCACAGCCATAGGTGCTTGGAATTAGAGTAATCATTCTCCCACCACCCTTGCCATCAGCTCAGCTACTCTAAGAATTTGGACAAGTGGGTTTTTCCAGAAAAAAGAGAGGAAGTTCTGTATTTTTCTTCACTTCATCCCCGAACTACATGGACCTGCAGGGGCTGGAGGGACCCCTTATTTACAGAAAAGTCAGAAGACAACACATACACACCAAAGGGCTTTAAATGACACCCTACCCCTCCATGGAGAATCTTTTATTTTAAAGAAACAGGGCAAAAAAGCCCTTACCCATGCTGCCAATTAGATGAGACAGAGAAGTCTAGAATACAAAGTGATACCAACCCCACTCTGGCTCCAGGGAATGGCCAAGATAACCTTACACATTATCCACTTCAAATTTCCATGATTATGTCTTGCATATATTATATACTCCCACACAGAATAAACATATTATTTGTGGGTTTTATTTTCCCTCCCCAAGCTTAGTAATTAAGCCCCTGTGTATTGCATCCGTTCACTTGAGAACATGCCTTTCATTTGACAGATCAAAAGATTAAGCATATATTTTTCCTCTTCTCTCAGACCTCTCAGCCATTGCCTCTGAGGAATATTGACTTCTTTCCTTGAAATTGCTATTTTGTTGGGTAGTTTTCACCTCAGGACTGAAGAACACCTTTCACCTTCAGGCCTAGTCACAGCATAGCCTGGTTCAGAAGAGATACGTGAAACCACAAAGGGCACCATCATTTGCAAGCAGAAGAGGCTGTGTAGCATCATTTCGGGACTGCTGCTAAAACTAAAGAAAAAAGTTCTAGCTAGCAGCAAGGGCTGCTCCAAGGCCTCTTTTTGGCTCCATGCACTCTTGCTTTCTTGGAAGTCCTACCTCTCTCACATTATATCAAATACCCAGCATTACACATTTAAGATTTATATAAAATTATATGAATTGAAATGAATTGCAGTTGACAGTTAAACATGTTTCATTTTATAAAAGCTTAATTAAATTTATCAATACCAATTTTATAGTTCTAGATTTTTCATTCATTAATTTTCTTCCAGAAATCCAACATTTTATTAAGCTCTTGCAAATTCCAAAGTCTCAGGCTCTGGTTTATGGATCCAATGGTTATTAAATGGTTCCGCTGCCAATTATCACTGCTTGGGCTTTAAGAGAAGGTTTTGAAAAGGGCATGAAGATATGAAGAAGGCCTAGAGTACATGGAATGGAAGGGCACAGGAGTGAAACTCTTAGCTATGACAGTAAATGCCTTACTTCCGGTTCACCTAGGACCAAGCTTTCTACCAAACATTGGGAAAAACTGTATTTTAAGTTGCTGTATCTTTTACTATTGAAATTATCTTATAAATCTTCCCAAATTTGGCAACATAATATAAAAATACTGTACAGAGCAATGTGCTAGGGGCTATGACTTCCAGCTAAAGTTCCAGGCCTAGATGTACTGACAAGCTCCTTTGTAGCACTGTAGAAATGCCTTGTATCTTGGGCAGTACAGATTTCCTGAGCCTCATTCATCTATAAAGCAGGCATAATTCCACCAAATCGTCCATAGAGTTGTTGTAAGCATGAGAGATTATGAGGTGGGTGAAAGTTCTTTGCAAATATTTAAGTGCTATAAAATGCAAAAGAATATTACGAGGGAGATCAAGATGAGCTAGTCATGCTAGGACTCTGATATATATACTATGAATTCATAGGATATATGATTTTTACAAGAAGGTATGTGTATGCTCACGCAGATTCACTGATCTTTGTTTTTTGTTTGTTTGTTTTAGAGATATTTATTTATGTGAAAGAGAGAGCATAAGCAGAGGGATGAGGCAGAGGCAGAGGGAGAAGCAGGCTCCTCACTGAGCAGGGAGCCCAATGCAAGGCTCCATCCCAGGACCTGGGATCATGACCTGAGCTGAAGGCAGGCGCTTAACTGACCGAACCACCCAGGTACCCCCTCACTGCTCTTTGTAGAAACAATTCCTCTGCTCTTTCTTTTTTTAAATTTATTTATTTTTAAATTCAAGTCTGATTAACACTGTGTTATATTAGTATCAGGTGTACAATAATTCAGCAATTCCATACATTCCTCAGTGCTCAATGAGTCCTATACTCTTAATCCCCTTTATATATTTCACCCATCCCCCCCACCTCCTCTCTGGCAATCATCAGTTTATTCTCTGTATTTAAGAGGTTCCTTTCTTCTTTGTTAGTTTGTTTTGTTTCTTAAATTCCACATATGAGTGAAATCATACAGTATCTGTCTATCTCTGACTTATTTCACTTAGCATTATACCACTTAGGTCCATTCATGTTGTTGCAAATGGCAAAATTTCATTCCTTTTATAGCTGAGTAATATTTTATTCCATACATGTCTTCTTTATCCATTCATCTACTGATGGACACTTGGGTTGCTTCCATATTCTGGCTATTGTAAATGATGCTGCAATAGGCATAGGGGTGCATATATCTTTTCAAACAGTATTTTTATTTTCCTTGAATAAGTATCCAGCAATGGAATTCACTGGATCATATGGTAAATCTTTTTTTAATTTTTTGAAGAGCCTCCATACTATTTTACACAGAGGCTACACCAATTTGCATTTTCACAGAGTGCACAAGTGTTCCCTCTTCTCCACATCATCATCAACATTTGATATTTCTTGTTTTATTTTAGCCATTCCAACAGTGAAGTGATAGCTTATTGTGATTTGAATTTGTATTTCCCTCATGATTAGTGACACGGAGCATCTTTTCATGTCTGTTGGCCATCTGTATTTCATCTTTGGCAAAATGTCTACTCAGGTCTTTTGTCCATTTTCTAATTGGATTATTTGTGGGTTTTCTGGTATTTAGTTGCATAAGTTCTTTACATATTTTGAATATTAACCTTTTATCTGATATATCATTTGCAAATATCTTCTCCCATTCAGTAGGTTGACTTTTGGTTGATGGTATCCTTCACTGTCCAAAAGCTTTTTATTTGGATGTAGTCCTAATAATTTAATTTTACTTTTGTTTCCCTTGCTAGAGGAGACATATCTAGAAAAATGTTTTTACAGCTGATGTCAAAGCAATTACTGCTTATGTTTTCCACTAGGAACTTTATAGTTTCAGGTCTCACATTCAGGTCTTTAATCCATTTTGAGAGAGAGTGTGTGTGTGTGTGTGTGTGTGTGTGGTATAAGAAAGTGGTCTAATTTCGTTTTTTTGCATGTAGCTATGCAGTATTCCCCAAGACCACTTGTTGAAGATATTGTCTTCTTCCTATTGTATATTCTTGCCTCCTTTGTCATAGATTAATTTACCATAAAAGCATGGGTTTATTTCTGGACTCTCTGTTCTGTTTCATTATGTATGTGCCAATTTTTGCACCAATACCATACAGTTTTGATTACTACTGCTTTGTAGTGTATCTTGAAATTTGGGATAATGATACCTCCAGCTTTGTTCTTCTTTTTTAAGACTGCTTTGAGTATTCAAGGTCTTTTGTGGTTCCACACAGATACTAGGATTATTCTAGTTTCCTGGAAAATTCTACTGGTATTTTGATACAAACTGTATTGAATCTACAGATTGCTTTGGATGATGGACAGTTTAACACTATTGGTTCTTCTAATCCCTGAGAATGGGATATCCTTCCATTGTTTGTTTAATCTTCAATTTCTTTCATACAGAGTTCTGTATATAAATTTATATTTATTATTTATTTGAGAGAGAAAGTGCATGCAGGGGGGAGGGGCAGAGGGAGAGAGAGATTCTTAAGCAGATCCCGGCATTGAGCATGGAGCCCAATGCAGGGCTCAATCCCATGACCCTGAGATCATGACCTGAGCTAAAATCAAGAGTCAGACACTTAACCAACTGAGCCACCCAGGTGCCCCTGTTAGGAGTTTTTTGATTAGTGTTTCAATTTCATTGCTAGTAATCAGTCTGTTCAAATCTTCTATTTCTTCCTGTTTCAGTTTTGAAAGAGTATATATTTCTAGGAATTTATACATTTCTTCCAGGTTGTCCAATTTATTGGTATAACAATTTTCACAATATTCTCTTAATATCCTTTGTATTTCCATATATTCTCATCATTTCTGATTTTTTTTTTAATCTGAGTCCTCTCTTTAAAATTATCTGGCTAACGAATTATTGATTTTATTGATCTTTTTAAAAAAACAGATCCTGGTTTCATTGATCTGTTCTATTATTTTTTTAGTCTCTATTTCATTTATTTCTGCTCTAATCTTTATTATTTCCTTCCTTTTAGTGGCTTGGTGCTTTGCTGTTCTTCATCTAGCCCTTTTAGATGTGAAGTTAGATTGTTTGAGATTTTTCTTGCGTCTTGAGGTAGGCCTGTATTGCGATAGTCTTCCCTCTTAGAACAGGTTTATTTCCATTGCAAAGATTGTGGATTTTCAGGTTTTCATTTTCATTTGTCTTCATGTACTTTTTTATTCCCTCTTTGACTTACTGATAGACTCATTCATAGCTTATTCATTTTATTAAATACTGAATTTTAGTGTGTACTATGTGCTTTTCATAATTACGATATGTGAGCAAATTTTTACTTTTGCCCTTTTATGTGATTCTTCCTGTTTTTAAAGAAAAATAAATGAATTGTCCACAAATGAATTTTTTTATTTTTTATTTTCACATTTTTATTTAAATCTAGTTAGTTAAGATAGTGTTTAATATTAGTTTCAAAGTAGAATTTAGTGATTCGTCACTTACATATAACATCCAGTGGTCATCATAAAAAGTGCCCTCCTTAATACTTACCACCCATTTAGCCCATCCTCCACCCATAGCCCTCTATCAACCCTCAATTTGTTCTCTATCATTAAGAGTCTCTTATGGTTTGCTTCCCTCCCCCCTTTTTTTCTTTTCCCCTTTCCCATATGTTCATCTGTTTTCTTTCTTAAATTCCACATATGAGTGAGATCATATGTATTTGTCTTTCTCTGCTTGACTTGTATTTCACTTAGCATAATACATTCTAGCTCCATCCATGTCACAGCAAGTGGTAAGATTTCATTTATTTTGATGGCTAAATAACATTCCATTGTATATATACATCACATGTTCTTTATCTGTTCATTTGTCAATGGACATTTCGGCTCTTTCCATACTTTGGCTATTGTTGATAACGCTGCTAAAACCAACAGGGTGCATGCAGATTCAAAAAGTTGAATCTGTATTTTTGGATCCTTTGGGTGAATACCTAGTGCTGCAATTGTTGGGTTGTAGGGTAGTTCTATTTTTAACTTTTTGAAGAATCTCCAAACTGTTTTCCACAGTGACTGCACCAGTCTACATTCCCACCAACGGTGTAAGAGGGTTCCCCTTTCTCCACATCCTCGACAACATCTATTGTTTCCGTGTTGTTACTTTTAGCCATTCTGACTGGTATGAGGCAGTATCTCATCATGGCTTTGATTTTTACCTCCCTGATGATGAGTAACATTGAGCATTTTTTCATGTGTCTGTTAGTCATTTGGATGTCTTCTCTGGAAAAATGTTTGTTCATGGCTTCTGCCCATTTCTTAACTGGATTATTTGGTTTTGGGTGCTAAGTTTGATAAGTTCTTTACAGATTTTGATACTAACCTTTTAACATATATGTCATTTGCAAATATCTTCTATTCTCTAGGCTGCCTTTTAGTTTTGTTGATTATTTCCTTTGCTGTGCAGAAGTTTTTTATTTTGATCAAGTCCCAAAGTTCACTTTTGCTTTCCCTTGCCTTTGGCAATGTGTCTAATACTTTTTGTACTTGTTGAGGGCTTATTTGTGACCCAGTATGTGATCTCATCTGGGGAATGTTCCATGTGCACTCGAAAAGAATGTGTATTCTGTTGCTTTAGAATGAAATGTCCTGAAAGTAATGAAATGTTCTGAAATATTCCATTAAGTCCATCTGGTCAGTGTGGTATTCAAAGCCATTGTCTCCTTGATTTTCTGCTTAGATGATCTGTCCATTGTTTTAAGTGGGGTGTTAAAGTCTTCTATTATTATTGTTATCAATGAATTTATTTTTGTTATTAACTGATTTATATATTTTGGTGCTCCCAAGTTGGGGGCATAAATATTTACAATTATTAGATCTTCTTGGTGGATAAACCCCTATATTATGATATAGTGCTCTTTTTCATCTCTTATTACTACAGTAATAAGAGATTTTTGCTTCTTGTTTAAAAGAAGTTTAAACAAGTTTAAAAGAAGTTTGTCTGAAAAAAAAAAGTTTGATATAAGTATGGCTAGTCTTGCATTCTTTTGATGTCTTAGCATAACAGATGGTTCTCTATGCCCTCACTTTCAATCTGCAGGTGTCTTTAAGTCTAAAACGAGTCTCCTGTCAGTAGCATATAGATGGGTCTTTTTTTTTTTTTTTTTTTTTAATCCATTCTGATAGCCTACGTCTTTTGGCTGGAGAATTTTGTCCATTTACTTTCAGAGTGATTACTGATAGAAATGAATTTAGCGCCACTGTGTTACCTGTGAAGTTGGTGTTTTGATGTTCACTGTTCCTTTCTAGTCTTTGTTGCTTTTGGTCTTTTTTCCCCCACCCAGAGTTCCCTTTTAATATTTCTTGTAGGGCTGATTTACTGGTCATGAACTCATTTAGTTTTTGTTTGTCTGGGAAACCTTTCTCTCTTCTTCCATTCTGAATGGCAGCCTTGCTGGATAAAGTATTCTTGGCTGCATATGTTTTCCATTTAGCACAGTTAGTATATCATGCCACTCTCTTCCAGCTTACAAGTTTCTATGGACAGATCTACTGTGAAGCTGATCTTTCTTCCATTGTAGGTTAAGGACTTTTTTTTTTCCCTTGCTGCTTTCAGGATTCTTTACTTGTCTGTGTATTTTGTGAATTTAACTATGATATGTCTTGGTGATGGCTGGCTTTTTGTTGAATTTAAGGGGAGTTCTCTGTGCTTCAATTTTGATATCTGTTTCCTTCCCCAGATTAGGGAAGTTTTCAGCTATAATTTCTCAAATAAACATTCTGTCCCTTTTTCTCTCTCTTCTTATCAGACTCCTATGATATGAATGTTAATACAGTTTAAGGAGGTACTAAGCTCCCTAAGGCTACATTCATGATCCAATACCTTTCCCTCTTCTTTTTAGCTTCATTATTTTCCATAATTTTGTCTTCTGTATCACTGATTCATTCTTCTGCTTCATCCATCCTCATTGCCATTGCATCCAGCTTTGCAACTCAATTATATAATTTTTATTTGACCTGAATGGTTTTTAGTTCTTAGTTTTTTGTTCTGTTTTTGTTTTGTTTTTTGGTTTGTTTTTTTTTAGTTTTTAGTTCTTTTATTTCTATTTCTGTAGTAAGGGATTCTTTAGTCTTCTATGGTTGTTTTATGAGTTGTTTTAAATTCTAGTCCAGACGTCTTACTTATATGTGTATTGATTAAACCCCTGGCGATTACGTCTTCCTGTTCTCTCTTTTGGAGTAAATTCCTCCATCCTGGCATTTTGTCTAAGTCAGTTTTGGTTTTTTGTTTGTTTTGTGATTGTTGGGAAAGCTGGTTATATTCCTGCTTCTAAGAGAAATGGCCATATTAAGGACAGGTCCTATACTCTCTTGGGTCTGGTGCTTCAGGAGGTGTCAAGAGAGTGTGCATTCTGCTGTTGTGTTTTGACTGCTCTTTCCCTCATGTCAGTCCTCTGCAAGGTTTCTCCTTGCCTTCAGTGGGACATATTTGGACCCTGTCCACTGTGTGGCAAGTTTGAAAAAGGTATGTTTTGTTCTGGTTGTTAAAAGAAGCTAGATGCTGGTTCCCCTGGACCTAAATCTTTGCAGTAGTGTATGATCAACAGATGTGGTGTGTGCAAGGGGTTTTTGCTGGTCTTCTGGGGGAGTGGCCTGCTCTGCTGATTCTCAGGTGAACTTGCCCTAGTGAAGATGTTCCTGCAGGGCACAGGGGGGTGGAGCTTGGAGTAAGTGGCTCCAGTCTCCATTGGAAGATGCTGTGTTGCTCCCTGAAGTCTGAGCTTGCTGATGGGTAGGGAGGAAATGGCAGTGTTCCACTCTCTTATCCCCAGAACAAAGAGTTTGCACTTGCTGCACTTCTCTTCAAGAAGCCCTCACAGAAGAACCCTTCTTGTGTCCCCAGCTTCAGTCAGATCTCTACTTTACCCGTCTGTGTCCAAGCTATCTTTCTACCAAGCAGCACAGTTTTATGTTTTATCTCCTATGTTTTATCTCAGGCACACAGCTGGGTTTCAAAACTCCAAATTTTAGAGATCTACATGACAGACTTGTGCTGATCCTCTGGGGGAGGGTCTCACCATGCTGTGATCAGTGCCAGTCTGTTCCAGGAAAGCAGCTATATGACCCCACACATACCAAATACCATATGATTTATGGTATTTATATGGTGGTTCAGTTTATTGTGAAGCAGCAAAAAGCTGGTACCATGGTTTGCTGCCCTCAGTAGAAGTTTCTGTTCCTACGCTAGTGAAGGAGGTAGCTCAATAGGGTCCTCCGGGTCTTTTATCCACAGAGAAGCCAAGCCACCTGTTCCAAATACACTCCAAGAAGGGGAAATGTTTCTTCCACTGTGACCCAGGGGATTCTTAGACCACAGTGCCTACTCCCGGGCCTCTACATTCATTTCCTACAGAAGCACTGCTAAGTGCACCAGGCATGACCCTAGAGATTGGAGTGGACTTCTAAAACTTCAGATTTTGAGCTCCACTGCTTACAAAGACTTGTGGTATTCAGCTCCTCCCCTTCTCCAAGTCAATGGTTTTGGGGAAGAGTTGTTCTTATGCAATCGCCTGCATGCTGCTTCACTCTCTCCTCCCTCAGTGATCAGGGGTCCATCCCTCCACAGTACCTGCAATTCTTTTCTCCCCCAAATCAACTCTCTGCAGCTCCCACCTTCTACAGTGTGGCATTTTTCTACCTCAAGTTGTACAGTTTGTTCTCTCAGTCCTCAGACTTATTTCCTGTGTGTTTAGAGTGATCTTACATTTATCTAGCTGTGTTCCAGGGACAAGGTAGGCTCAGGATCACCCTACTCCTCTGTCATTTTAAATAACATGCCCACAAATAGATCTTTTTCAATTTTAATTCCAGTATAGTTAACAATATAGTGTTATATTAGTTTCAGGCATACAATATAGTAATTCAACAATTCTATATATTACTCAGCACTCATCAAGGTGAGTGTACTTTTGGAGCACATGAGTGGCATAGTCGGTTAAACTCTTGGTTTCAGCTCAGGTCTGATCTCAGAGCTTGTGAGACTAAGCCCTGCATGAGGATCCATGCTCAGTGGGGAGTCTGCTTGAGTTTCTCTCTCCCTCTCTCTGCCCATTCCCTCTGCTCTCTCTCTCTAAAATAAATAAATCTGAAAAAAAAAAAAAAAGATAAGTGCATATTTTTTTTTTAAAGATTTTATTTATTCTTTTGTCAGAGAAAGAGAGAGAGTGCGCACAAGCAGGTAGAGGCAGGCAGCGGCAGAGGGAGAAGCAGGCTCCCAGCCGAGCAAGGAGCCCGATATGGGACTTGATCCCAGGACCTTGGGACCACAACCTGAGCCGAAGGCAGCTACTTAACCAACTGAGCCACCCAGGCGTCCCAAGATAAGTGTATTCTTAATCCCCATCAGCTATTTCACCCATTCCCCTCACCAACTTCCCTTTTTGTAACCATCTGTTTGTTCTCCAGAGTTAAGAGTCTGGTTTCGGGTTTGTCTCTTTATTTCCCCTTTGTAAGTTTGTTTTGTTTCTTAAATTCCACACAGGAGTGAAATCATATGGTATTTGCCCTTCTCTGATTTATTTTACTTAGCATAATAGTCTCTAGCTCCACCCATATTGTTGCAAATGGAAAGATTTCATTTTTTTTTTTTTGAAATGACTGACCATTCATTATTTAGTAGCAGGTTATTTAGCCTCCATGCATTTATGCTCTTTTCAGATTTTTTTTCTTGTGATTTTTAGTTTTGTATCACTGTGGTCAGAAAAGATGCATAATATGATTTGATCTATTTGAATTTATTGAGCTTTGTTTTGTGGTCTAATATGTGATCTATTCTGGAGAATGTTCCATGTGCTCTTGAAAAGAATGTGTATTCCATTGTTTTGGGATGGAATGTTCTGAATACGTATGGTGAGGTCCATTGATCCAATATGTCATTCAAAGCCACTTTCCTTATTGATTTTCTATATGGATACTCTATCTATTAATGTAATGGGGTGGTAAAGTCCCCTACTATTATTGTATTACTGTCAACATCTTCCTATGCGTGTTACTAGTTGTTTTATGTATTTAGGTGCTCCCATGCTGGGTACATAAATATTTACAATTGTTACATCCTCTTGTTGGATTGTTCCTTTTACCATTAGGTAGTGTCCATCTTTGTCTCTTATGCTCTATTAAAATCCATTTTCTCTGATATTAAGTATTGGTACCAAGCTTTCTTTTTGCTTCCATTTGCATGGTATATGTTTTTCCATACCTTCACTTTTAGTCCTCACGGATCTTTAGTCTGAAGTGATTTGCTTATAGGCAACATATAGATATCTCTTGAGTTTTTATCTATCCAGTTATTCTATGTCTTTTGCCTGGAACATTTAGTCCATTTACACTCAAAGTAATTATTGACAGGTATGTATTTGTTGCCTTTTTGTTACTTGTTTTATAGTTGCTTTTGTAGTTCCTCTCTTTTCTTGCTCTCTTCCCTTGTGGTTTAAAGGTTTTCTTTAGTGATATGCTATTTATCCCTTTCTATTTATTTTTTTTGCATATGTATTATAAATTTTTAACTTGTATTTATCATTAGGTTCATATATAACATCTTATGCATATAGCAGTCTATGTTAAGTTGATGGTCATTTAAGTTTGGACCCATTCTAAAAGCACTAAATTTTTACTCCTCTCCTTGCCCCCATGTATTAAATATATGCTGTCATAATTTACATCCTTTTATTTTGTGAATCTCTGACTGATTTTTATAGATATACTTAGTTTTACTGGTTTTGTGCTTCCTAATTTTCTTACGCTTGTTTATGTTCCTTCCTTCCTCTTCATTTCTCATATGCCTGGTTTAGTGGTGAACTCCTTTAACTTTCATTTGGGAAACTATCTCTCCTTCTATTCTGAATAATATATCCTTGCTGGATAGAGTATTCTTGGTTGCAGGGTTTTTTGTTTTTTTTTTTTCCTTTAAGCCCTTTGAATATATCATGCCACTCCTTTCTGGCCTACAAAGTTTCTGCTGAAAAATCAGTTGACAGTCATGGAGTTTCTCTTGTATATAGGTATTTTCTTTTCTCTCACTGCTTTTAAAATTCTCTCTTTATCACTAATTTTTGGCATTTAATTATTATATGTCTTTGTATGGACCTCCTTGGGTTGATTGTCAGGGGCTCTCTGTGCCTCCTGGATCTGGATTTATGTTTCCCTCTCCAGATTTGAGAAGTTTTCAGCTATTATTCCTTCAAATAAGTTATCTGCCCCTTCTTTCTCTCTTTTCTCCTTCTGGGATCCTTTTAAGGCAAATGTTATTATGCTTACAATATCACTGAATTCCCTTAACCTATTCTCATTTTTTGTTGTTCTTTCTTTTTGCTATTCAGCTTGGCTGTTTTCCATTAGTCTGTCTTCTAGGTCACTGACCCATTCTTTTGCCGCCTTTGATCTGCTACTGATTCCCACTAATGTGCTTTTAATTTCCATTATTAAGTTCTTCATCTCTAGTTGGTTCTTTTTTATATTTCCTATCTCTTTGTTGAAAATCTGAGATCCTCCACTCTTGTCTCAAGTCTAGTAAGTATCTTTGTGACCATTACTTTCAATTCTCTACCAGGCATACTGCTTATGTATGTTTCATTTAATGCTTTTGCTGTGGTTTTTGTCCTGTCCTTTCATTTAGGATATATTCCTCTATCTCATTTGGATCTCTCTGTTTGTTTCCATATATGAGGAAAGTCAGCTACATCTCCTGATCCTGAAAGGAGTGGCCTTATGAAGCAGAAGTCCTGTAGTGCTCTGTAGCACAATGTGCCCTGTTCATCAAAACCAGATGCTTGAGAAGTGTATCCTATGTGGGTTGTATGCACCCTATTGTGTCTGAGCCACATTTGCCTTCAGGCCAGTTGGCTGCAATGGCCCACTTTGCCTGTTGTGGGCAGGGTTTGGACCCGATGCTGTTAAAAAGCCAGTCTAGAGCTGATGTGGGCTTGTAGCTTGGTGGTGTCAGCAGTCAAACCAGATGTCTGCTCTCAGTCTGTCTGTAGGGGCTGCAGATGCACTAATTGACAGGTCCTCTCTCTGCATTGCCAGCTATAGGGTTCAGCAGTTAGGGCTATAGATGAATGGTGTGTGGTTATCTTCCGTTCTCAATGGGGTAGGAGTCACTTTTGAGAGGCACCAGTCCCTACTGGTGCTGCTTATAGAATGACATGTGGGAGGAACTGCTCTGAAGGGATACCTGCTTAGTAGGGCAGGTTGGATGGGACAGATCTGCAGGAAAGCATAGATGTGGGAGGTATGACATTAGCAAGTTAGGTGGAAGGTGTTTGCTGGTTCCCTTAATTGTCCTGTTCAGTAGCCTGGGGTGCGTGAGTGTGGAGAAAAATGGTGCCACTGGCCTTTTGTTCTTGGAGAAATCTCCTAAAGATCTCTGCTCCTGCAGCACACATTCTGAGATTAGTAAATAAATCTCCTTCATGTATACCCTAGGGCTTTTCAAACTGCTGCTTCTATGCTGTATCTCAATGGGGTTGTTTGTTACGCTACGTTTTTCAGTGCAGGGACACAGTTTTCTACTACCCTCCAGCTCTTCCAGAGCTAAGCCTACTGATTTTTAAAGTACCCAGAGTTAAACCCCATTGACTGTAAAAAAATCACGAAGTTAAGTTCCACTGGTTTTCAAAGCTAAATGTTAAAAGGACTTGCCTTTCCACCACAGGTCCTGTGTGGGGTGCCTGGTGTGGGGTCTGCTCCTGTCCCTTCTTGGTGCTTATGGTGTCCTTTCTATTTGTGGTTAGTCTCCTGGGAGCTTGGTTCCTGAGTGGTCGCATCTCCATCCCTCCAATGCCTTTTTGATGTGGCCTCCTCTCTATAATTAAATGTGGAAAATCTGCCAGTCTTTGGGTCATTTTCTGGGCTGACTGCACTGATCTGGCTGTTACCTAGGTATGTCCATGGAACAAGGGAGGTATAGAATCCTCCTATTCAACTATCTTCCCAGAAGTCTTCCCCTACTCTTTGATACTAATAGCATAAGAAATCTTCAGCAGGGAGAAGGGAAAATAACCATTATGAAATACAACTAAAACATCTGTTTCCATAACAAAGGCCTGCCCTTGAGAGAAATTACTTTATCAGACAACTTGAGCCCCCTCTACCCTTTCTGTCTCACATCAGGGGAGGAAAAAATAAGGCTAAGAAACAATTTTGAGGGGAATCAAGCAAAAACCTCTGAAATTTAATCATGTTATAGACTGCTTCCCCTCCCCAATACTTATCATCCTATCAACAAGGCTCCAATATAATGACGATGGATTATAATTGAGAGCGGCAAGACACCAATTCTATTTAAAATGGAATTTCTAGGGATACTCAAAGACAACAGGGGAGACAGAAACAAGGACAGGAAACAAAAGTAAAGCCTAATACCTACATCTACAGTAAACATTAAACACAACTTCTAATTAAACGGAAAACCTCACTGTAAAAGCCTGTTTACCTCAGTTCCTTTTAACCGATGGATCACGTCCAGCTTTCAACAAAAAATTACAAGGCCGGTGAAAAGGTCAAAACAAACACAGTCTGATGACACAAAGCAAGCATCAGAAGATACTCAGCTTTGACACTGATATTGGAATTAACAGCGAATTTAAAATATGTTTAATATGTTTATCCCTAGTGAACATAGATGCAAAATCCTCAACAAAATATTGGAAAACCAAATACTGGCAAATGACACAGTAAAAGATCACACACCATGATCAATTGGGATTTATTCCAGGGATGCAAGGACAGTTAATCATCTATAAATCAATGTGATATACCATACTGATAAAGTAAAGGACAGGGGCACCTGAGTGGCTCAGTCATTTGGATGTTCAAGTCTTGATCTCAGTTCAGGTTTCAATCTCAAGGTTGTGAGTTCAAGTCCTTCACAGGGCTCCATGCCCTGTGATAAAATAAAGGAAGATAAAAGGAAGATAAGATAAAATAAAAAGGTAAAATAAAGATAAAAAAAAAAAGATAAAAAAAAAAAAAGGAAGGGTGCCTGGGTGGCTCAGTCATTAAGCATCTGCCTTTGGCTCAGGTCATGATCCCAGTATCCTGGGATTGAACCCTGCATCGGGCTCCTTGCTCAGCAGGAAGCCTGCTTTCTCCCTCTGCCACTCTTCCTGCTTGTGTTCCCTCTCTCTATGTCTCTCTCTGTCAAAAGGATAAAAATCATATGATCATTCAATACATATAGAAAAAAGCATGACAAAATTCAACACCATTGAGGAAAAAAAGTCTCAACAAACCAGGCATAAAAGGAATGTATCTTAATATAATAAAGGCCATATATGACATGTCCACAAGCAACATCATACTCAATGGTGAAAAGCTGAAAACTTTTCCTCTAAGACCAAAACAAAGATGCCCACTCTCACTACTTTTACTCAACATATAGTAGAGGCCCTAATCAGAGCAATTATGCAAGAAAAAGGAAGAAAAAAAGAAAAGTCATACAAGTCAGAAAGAAAGTAAAAAAACAATCTCTATTTGCAAATAACATGATAACTATATATATAGAAAACCCTAAAGATGCTACTAAAAAACTGTTAGAATAAATGCATTCTGTAAAGTTGCAAGATATAAAATCAATATAAATCAGTTGCACTTCTATACACTAACAATGACCTATCTGGAAGAGAAATTAAGAAAACAATCCCATATACAAGTGCATCAAAAAGAACGAAATATCTAGAAATAAATTTAACCAAGGAAGGGAAAGATACGTACACTGAAAAGTATATGACACTGATGAAAAAAAGACAAAAATAAATGGAAAGTTATTCCAATGTTGAGAAAATTACTGCCTATGTTCTCCTCTAGGATTTTGATGGATTCCTGTATCACACTGAGGTCTTTCATCCATTTAGAGTTTATCTTTGTGTCTCCAAAGGTAAGGGAAACAAAAGCGAAAATGAACTTTTGTGACTTAATCAAGATAAAAATCTTCTGCACAGCAAAGGAAACAGTTGATAACAAAGAGGCAACCCACAGAATGGGAGAAGATATTTGCAAATGACACTACAGATAAAGGGCTGGTATGAAGATCTATAAAGAACTTCTCAAATTCAACACTCAAAAAACAAATAATCAAGTCAAAAAATGGGCAGAAGACATGAACAGACACTTCTCCAAAGACATACAAATGGATAACAGATACATGAAAAAACGTTCACCATCATTAGCCATCATGGAAATTCAAATCAAAATCACATTGAGATACCACCTTACACCAGTTAGAATGGCAAAAATTGATAAGACAAGAAACAACAAATGTTGGAAAGGTTGTAGAGAAAGGGGAACCCTCATACACTGTTGGTGGGATAGCAAGTTGGTATAGCCACTTTGGGAAACAGTGTGGCAATTCCTCAAAAAGTTAAAAATAGAGCTACCCTATGACCCAGCAACTGCACTATGGATTATTTACCCCAAAGATACAGATGTAGTGAAAAGAAGGGCCACATGCACCCCAATGTTCATAGCAGCAAAGTCTACAATGTTTACAATAATCAAACTGTGGAAGGAGTTGAAATACCCTTCAATGGGCGAATGGATAAAAGAAGATATGGTCCATATATAAAATGGAATATTTCAGCCATCACAAAGGATGAATACCCAACTTTTGCATCAACATGGATGGAACTGGAGGAGATTATGCTAAGTGAAATAAGTTAAACAGAGAAAGACAATTATCATATAGTTTCACTTATTTGTGGAACATAAGGAATAGCATGTAGGACATTAAGAGAAGGAAGGGAAAAATGAAGAGGGGGGAAATCGGAGGGGGAAATGAACCACGAGAGACTATGAACTCTGGCAATCAAACTGAAAGTTTTAGAGGGGAGGAGTGGAGGGATGAGTGAGCCCAGTGATGAGTATTAAGGAGGGCACGGATTGCATAGAGCACTGTTATACACAAACAATGAATCATGGAACACAACATCAAAAACTAATGATGTACTGTACGGTGACAAACAATAATAATAAAAAACTAATGATGTACTGTATGGTGACTAACATAATAAAAAAAATTTTTTTTAAAAGATACTCATCTTCATCGATCAGAATAATTAATACCATTAAAATGCCCACACTAGCCAAAGCAATCTACAGATTCAATGCAATTCTTAAAAGAATTCTAAGGGCATTTTTCACAGAAATAAAACAAACAATCCTAAAATTTGTTTGGTTTTTTTTAGGATTTTATTTATTTATTTTTTGACAGAGAGAGAGAGAGAGACAGTGAGAAAGGGAACATAAGCAGGAGGAGTTGGAGAGGAAGATGCAGACTTCCCGTGGAGTAGGGAGCCCAATACAGGGTTTTATTCCAGGACCTTGGGATCATGACCTAAGTTGAAGGCAGACGCTTAACAACTGAGCCACCCAGGTGCCCCTGAAAATGAAAAGTCCACAGCAGTGTAAGATTTGGCCTTTGCCCTCAAGGTGTTGGGAAAACAATCTTTGTAGAGGCAGGTGAACACACCTGAAATATTTAGCGATGTTAAACACTGTACAATTAAGCCATAAATTATAGCATAGCATAAAAACACAATTAAATTCTGTAAAAGTCAAAACACAGATGGTTTTACCAACCATCAGGATTAAAAAAACGCTACCTTGGAGTACATGGGTCATCAGTTGGTTAAGTGTCTGCCTTGGACTCAGGTCGTGATCACAGGGTCCTGGGATTAAGTCCTGAATCGGGCTCCTTGCTCAGTGGGGATCCTGCTTCTTGCTCTCCCTGCGTGTGCTTTCTCTCTCTTCCTCCCTCCCTCCCTCTCTCTCTCTGACAAATAAATAAATAAAATCTTAAAAAAAAATGCTACCTGATGATGAAAGCAAGCAATCGACTGAACTGTCCACTTCCAAAACACAGTTACTTTGATAAATGTTAAGTAGTCCTCTGAAGGCTTCTGTCACCAATATGCTATTAGATAAAACCCTTCAAGGGATTTCATTTGACCAAGAGAAAATAGTGCTTTAGAAAGAAAGCATCTGGGGTGCCTGGGTGGCTCAGTTGTTGGGCATCTACTTTTGGCTCAGGTCATGATCCCAGTGTCCTGGGATTGAGACCCACGTCAGGCTCCCTGCTCGGCGGGAAGCCTGCTTTCTCCATCTCCCTCTTCCCCTGCATATGTTCCCTTTCTCTCTGTCTCTCTCTCTGTCAAATAAATAAAATATTTTTAAAAAGAAAGCATTTAAAACAGGCTCCCCAGGATCATTTCTGGATGTACAAATTCCACAGTGGATTATTTCAATTTTTCTCATTTTTAGTGTCTAAAACTGAGATATCAAGGTGAAAGACTTGAGAGTTCAAGGCAATTTAAGTACTACTATAATGACAGTATCACAATTGGATTTTTTTTTTTTTTTTTTTTTTTTTTTTTACATTTTTCTATGTGCAGTCTTGCCTCCTGTTGCTCTGGGATTTTTCAGAATGACATAATCACAGACACCTGTGTTATTTCAATACTCTATGCAAAAGCTCCAACCTACGGAATTTTTTAAAGTACTATAAGCAGGATTAAAGCCTTTTAACATATGCATGGGTATAGTTAACAAATGATCAACTCTAAATATTTTCTCATATGAAGTTGACTTGAGTAATCAATAAATGTAATTTGAACTGCTTTTCTAGGAGTTGAGTTACCCATTCTCTCCTCCTCCCTCTACCCATTAATGAATTTACTTTCAAAATGTCTGAAGAGATGGTAGGTACATGGATTCCAGGATATAATTTGTTCCCTTGCAAAGCTGACTCACTCTTTTGGGCCTGAATCTGCAAGCTTTGTTCTTTTAACATCACATTCACACAACCCATCGCTCCAACAAGTAATGATGAGCTGCTGAGAGTTCATCTACCACAACCTATACTGTAGCAGACTTGGTAACTAAAATTTGAAGACAACTTGCACTTGCTGTTAGAGCTTCTGAGGTGGAAACCCTTAGAAATGGAGTAAAATACTGCTCTAGTAAAATGCTTCTCTTGGTTTCTGAATATTCATCTTCATGACAGCTATTTGCCATGAAAGTTAAAATTCATTTCCATTGTCTTCTTTGTTCAACATCTAATTAGCACACACTCTCTGACCTCATTATTCCCCATACCCATATCTAACTTTATAGTGAAGAAATCAACTTTTGATGCCCTTTGCAAAGACACACTTCCCAAGTGCCTTGAGGTGCTTAAAGAACTAAAGCTAGTAACATTATCAAAAGATATTTTTTATTTTTTACTCTAGCCCAAATATATTGCATGCATTTAAAATGGTCTGTGTAAAATCTGGTATTTTTTTGTGATTCACTTCTTAAAGTTGTTCCATTTTTAAATTTCTCAACCTGATTTTCAACCTCAGTTCTGTTTTGCATTCACTTTATATGGTGTTTCTTCACCATATTTATTGGCATTATTACTTTTAAGCTGCTTTTATAATTATACTATACGTTCCTTCTGCAATGAATTTTCTTTCCTTCAATATATGTATACCAGAATTTAAAAGTTGGTTACCATAGCATTTGTACATTTACTTGCCTCTACTACTGAAAATCAACTCAAATAATACTTTCTATACATTTCTCACATAGAAAAATAGCATAACAGAGTTATCAAATGGCACTAATATCCTAAGATCGAAATGACCCAAAAAATGAAGGGAGTTCTTTTTTTCCTTTATATTCGAACCACAAATTTAACTTAATATTGATTTGGAAGTGTTTTATGGTATCACTTATCTCTCAAATTCTCCCCTCGTGATCCAGTAGTTGTTTGTCTCTCTTTTTCTCAGCTTCTTTATTCTCCGTCATTTGGTCTTTTATATCGCTGATTCTTTTTTTAGCCTCATTTATTCTAGCAGTGAGAGCCTCCATTTTTAATTGTACCTCGTTAATAGTTTTTTAATTTCAACTTGGTTAAATTTTAGTTCTTTTATTTCTCCAGAAAGGGATTTTATTTCTCCCGAAAAAAATTCTCTAATATCTTCTATGTTTTTTTCAAGCCCTGCTAGCATCTTGATAAGTGTCATTTTGAACTCTATTTCCGACATATTACTAATGTCCGAATTAACTAGGTCTCTAGCCATTGGTACTGTCTCTTCTTTTTTTTGAGGTGAGTTTTTCCGCCTCCTCATTTTGTCAAGGTAAGAGTAGATAGGTGAGAGAGAAAGATTCTCTGGAGTTCCACAGTTTTCACTGATTGATTAACTAGGTCTGGACTGGATATTCTCGCTGATCTTCTAGGGGAGGGGCCCATTGCTGTGGTTCTCAAATGTCTTTGCCTGAGGCGGAATTGCACCACCCTTGCCAGGGGATGGGCCAAGCACTTGGCTCAGGTTCCCTCTCGGGAGTCTTTGTTCCCTGAGCACTTTCCATACCGCCCTGGAGGCCAGGAATGAAAATGGCTGCCTCCCAGTCTCCGGCCCAGAGGAGCCCAGTGCTGGGTGTCACGCTCCTCTGCACACCCTCAGACGAAAGTGGTCAATCACTCCCGGCTCCCTTGTCTGCGGCCCGCACTCTGTGCTCAGCTAGCCCGTGGCGAAGCGCCTCTATCTGTGCTGCACGTGGCCCCGTCTGGAGTCCCCAAACCCAGCAGATTCCTGCTGCGCGCTCCCGCGCCACTCCTCCCGGAGGAGGAAGGAGCGGGTGTCTCTGGAGCTGCCTCCCGTGGGGTCCCCGCTTGAAGTGCAGCAGCCCTATATGAACTATATGTCTCAGTTCATATAGTCCAAGGTAAGCCTAAGCAGGCACGGCGTTGGGCGGCGCCTTCTCTGCCACTGGCTTCTCTGCCCCAATACCTGGGAGCTCTGCCGCATTGGTCCCTCAGTGACCCCACGGGTCCTGAAACCACACTGTTCCCGTGAGGACTGAACCCCTCTTAGCCTCCGGAGTGATGTCCCTCGGCGGAGCAGACTAAAAGTTCCGGATTTTGTGCTCCGAAGCTCTGTGGCTGCTGGGAGCCGGCCCCTCCCCCCGGGGTCTCTCTTCCCGTTGCTTTGGAAAATAGAGTTACCCTACCACCCAGCAATCACACTACTGGGTATTTACCCTAAAGATACAAACCTCGTGATCCGAAGGGGCACGTGCACCCGAATGTTTATAGCAGCAATGTCCACAACAGCCAAACTATGGAAAGACCCTAGATGCCCATCAACAGACGAATGGATAAAGATGTGGTATATATATACAATGGAATACTATGCAGCCATCAAGAGAAACGAAATCTGGCCATTTGCAACAATGTAGATGGAACTGGAGGGTATTATGCTAAGAGAAATAAGTCAGTCATAGAAAGACAATTATCACATGATCTCTCTGATATGAAGAATTTGAGAGGCAAGGCGGGAGTTTGGGGGGGGGAGAGAAATGAAACAGGAAGGGATGGGGAGGGAGACAAATCGTAAGAGACTCCTAGACTCATGAAATGAACTATGGGTGGCTGGGAGGCAGGGGGATAGGGATGGGGTGGCTGGGTTGTGGACACTGGGGAGGGTATGTGCTATGGTAAGTGCTGTGAAATGTGTAAGCCTGACGATTCACAGACATGTACCCTGGGGCAAATAATACATTATATGTTAATAAAAATTTTTAAAAAAATAATGATTTGGAAGTGGAGAGAAAAATATAGCTTCTTTATTTCATCTAAAGCTGATGTTTTCCCTCACAACCTCCCATCTACTACTTAGTGAGGAAAAAATAACTTAAAGTGTAACTGAATTTAAACTTAAGCTTTTCAGAAAATGTGCTGTCTGTCAACCTTTCTTTCTTGCTATGTTTCTAACAATCTAGTTGTCTGGAGAGAGTGGGATCATACACATCCTAGTGAACTTGAGAGAAAGAAATCCCTTGGAGATGTGCTCGATGGCACTTTTGTGTCTCTAGGGTAATGTCCATCTGTTGGGTATCTGGCCAGCCTCAGTACTAGAATGTGAGCTAGTGAATCTGTGGTCCATTCTCTTGGCTAAGCTAATACTCTCCATGATGCAGCCTCAGTGACAAAGGTACATTGCCCTTCTAGGCTAAGCCTCTCAGGCAAGCCCCTACCCACTTCTCTCTGTCATAGTAAAAGCCCAAGTTTATTTGATGGTGGTGCACCTCAGTACATGGAAACCTGTGCAGTGACTTCATCCCAGGGTCCCCAAGGGGACTTTGGTCGGAGACAGAGGGGAAGTAGGAAGAATTCCTTTGGCTTCAGTTATGTTCATTTACATAACATGTGAGTATAGATGTTTTGATTCTTGATATTGTGGACACCTGAGCAACCACACCTCCAGCTCCATACTTGACTTCAATTATTGCCCCACTTGATAGTATAACTTTTTCTTGTTTGCCCTAGCAATCATTCCAAGATACAGTTTCTAATATTTGCCTTGAATGCCTCTCCCTTCACCAGAAAAATCTTAAATAAGAGGACCTTGAAATACACGTAACAGATATAAAACAGAATCTCATTGATTTATAATTAGCAATGACTTCACTACAGAATATTTAAGAAGAATTTCCACCTCCATTATTTTTCTCATAATATATACAATAACTCCAGGAAGCTAATTATATCACCAGTAAGACTTAAGACTTACTTAGGGGTAGGAGCAAGATGGTGGAGGAGTAGGAGATCTAAATTTCATCTGGTCCCAGGAATTCAGCTAGATAGTTATCAAACCACTCTGAACACCTACAAACTCAAAAGGAGATCAAAGAGAAGAACAGGAGCAATTCTATGAACAGAAAAACGACCACTTTCTGGAAGGTAGGACATACAGAGAATTGAATCCAAGGCAACATTCAAGAAGACAGACCCCAGGGAGAGGGGCCTGCTCCCGGCAAGCAGTAGAGCAGTAGAGCAGTGGAACACAAAACTGTAACTTTTAGAAGTCTGCTCCTCTGAGGGATATTGCTCCAGAGGCTAAGCAGGAGGTAGAGCCCTCACTGGGACAGTGTGGTCTCAGGACCCTCAGGGTCACAGAAAGACCAGAGATGCCTGAGTGTGGCAGAGCTCCCAAGTATCAGACTGGAGGAGCCAGCTGCAAATACAGAGCCTGGGAGTGCACTCTCACCTTGAGGTTGCCATAAACTGTGATTCCTGGCACAGTCAGGCCACTGCTATTTGAGCAGGGACCCCACAAGAGGCAGATCCGGGGAGACCTCCCCTTCATCCACCAGGAGGAGTGGTGCAGGAGCACACAGCAGGAATCTGCTGGGTTTGGAGACTCCAAATGGGGTCATGTACCAGAGATAGAAATGCTCTGTCACAGGCTGGGTGAGGTGGGAAGTGTGGCCAGAGACCAGGGAGATAGGAGTGATTGACTGCTTTTCTCCAAGAGCAAGGGAAGAAGAGGGGGACCCTGAGCTCTCAGCTCCTCCAGGGCCAGAGATCAGGAGGCAGTTATTGTCAATCTCGTCCTCCAAAGCTGTATAGAAAGTTTTCAGGGAACAAAAGCTACTGAGAGCAAACTCAAGCAGATTAATTAGCCTGGCACCTGGCAAGGGTGGTGCTATTCCAGCTCTGGCAAAGACATCTGAGAATCACTGTAAGAGGCCCTTCCCCCAAAACATCAGCAAGAATATCTAGCCAAGACCAAGTTTACTGATCAATGAGAACTGCAAAACACCAGTGCTATGTTAATATACCACAAAGAATTCATGGCTTTCCCCCCATGATTCTTTAGTCTTTCAAAGTTAAATTTTTTTAATTTCCACTATTTTTTTTTCTATTTTTTTAATTTTTCCTTTCCTGTCATAACTTATTTTAACTATTTTATCTTATCAATACTTTTTAAATAATCTTCTATAATTTTCACTTTTATATTCACATTCTATCCTTCATTGTATTTAACCTTGTTTTTTTTTACATAGAAGTTTTTCTTTCTTTAAAATTTTGAGATACAGGTTCTTCTTACAGACCAAAATATACCTTAAATCTAGCATATGGCTTTGTTCTAGTCTCCAGCCTGATCACATTCTCTCCTTTTTTTTTTCCAACCAACTTATCAATTCCTTTCTTAAAATCTTTTTTAATTTTCATCTTTACAGTCATATTCCATCCTTTCATCATTTGTGTGTGTGTGTGTGTGTGTGTGTATAAGTTTTCCTTTCTCTAAATTTTGGGAGACACTTTCTTCTAACAGACAAAAATACACCCAAGATCAAGGGTGTGGCTGTCTCCCTTCTCTTCACGAGCCTAACCATATTTTTTTTTTTTTCGCTTTCTTCTCTCCCGCCCCACCTTGGTTTCAGGTCTCTTCTGATTTGGTAAGTGTATATTTTGTTATCCTTTTAGCATTTTGCTCTCTCATTTATCTCTTCTTCTCCAGACAAAATGACAAGGCAGAAAAACTCACCTCAAAAAAAACCAAAAACAAACAAACAAAAAAAACCCAAACAAAAACAAGAGGCAGTACAAACTGCTAGGGACCTAATCAATACGGACATTAGTAAAATGCACAACAAGAGTTCAGAATGATTATTATAAAGAAGTAAGCTTGGCTTGAAAAGCATAGAATATACTAGAGAATCCCTTTCTGGGGAAATAAAACCCCTTTCTGGAGAAATAAAATAACTAAAACTCTAACTATGTTGAAATAAAAAAGCTATTAATGAAGTGCAATAAAAAATGAGGCTCTTACTGCTATGATAAATGAGCAGAAGAGAGAATTAGTGATACAGAAGACCAAATGATGGAGAATAAGCTGAGAAGGGAGATAAACAGCTACTGGATCACAAGGAGAGAACTGGAGAGATCAATGATGATATTAGATGAAACAATAATAGAATAATTGGGATCTTAGAAGAAGAAAGAGAGGGCAAAGGTATATTGGAGCAACTTATAGCAAAGGACTTCCATAATTTGGGGAGGAAACAGGCATCAAAATCCAGGAGGCTCTTGGCATCCACATTCATCAGGGATATTGGTCTGAAATTCTCCTTTTTGATGGGGTCTTTGCCTGATTGGGGGATCATGGCAATGCTGGCTTCATAGAAAGTGTTTGGAAGTTTCTCTTCTGTTTCTATTTTTTGAAACAGTTTTAGGAGAATAGGTATTTCTTCCCTGAATGTTTAGTAGAATTCCTCAGGGAATCCACCAGGTCCTGGACTCTTGTTTTTTGGGATGTTTTTGATCACTGCTTCAATCTCATTACTAGATATTGGTCTATTCAGGTTCTCTTATACCAGGTAGAAGGGCCAAAATCAACAAGACAGTAAAAAATAAATGGTGGAGAGGATGTGGAGAAAGAGGAATCCTCTTACACTGTTGGTGGGAATGTAAGTTGGTGAAGCCACTTTGGAAAACAGTGTGGAGATTCTTCAAGAAATTAAAAATAGAGCTACCCTATGACCTTGCAGTTGCACTATGGGTATTTACCCCAAAGATGCAGATGGAGTACAAAGAAGGGCCACATGTACCCCAATGTTCATAGCAGCAATGGCGAAAATTGCAAAACTGTGGAAAGAACCAAGATGCCCTTCAACAGATGAATGGATAAAGAAGATATAGATAAAGCCTGGGAGGCTCAGTGGGTTAAAGCCTCTGCCTTCGGCTCAGGTCATGATCTCAGGGTCTCGGGATCGAGCCCCGCATCGGGCTCTTTGCTCAGCAGGGAGCCTGCCTCCCCCCTCTCTCTGCCTGCTTCTCTGCTTACTTGTGACCTATCAAATAAATAAATAAAATATTTTTTAAAAATATATATATAAAAAAGATATGGTCCATATATACAATGGAATATTATGCCTCCCTCAGAAAGGATGAATAACCAACTTTTGTATCAACATGGATGGGACTGGAAGAGATTATGCTCAGTGAAATAAGTAAAGTGGAGAGAATCAATTATCATATGGTTTCACTTACTTGTAGAGAATAAAGGAAAACATGGAGGACATTGTGAGAAGAAAAAGAAGGGTGAATTGGGGGAAATCAGAGGGGGAGATAAACCATGAGAGTCTGTGGACTCTGAGCAACAAACTGAAGGTTTTGGAGGGGAGGGGAGTGGGGGGTTGGGCGAGCCTGATGGTGGGTATTAAGGAGGGCACGTATTGCATGAAGCACTGGGTGTGGTACAAAAACAATGAATCTTGGAACACTGAAAAAAATAAAATAAAAGTAATTGGAAAAAAAAAATCCAGGAGGCAATATCTAAATTAAAGAACCCCCTCAAAATAAATAAAAATAGGTCAATAACCCATCATCTAACAGTAAAACTTACAAGTCTCAGAGACAAAGAGAAAATCCAGAAAGCAGCTCAGGACAAGAGGTCTATAACCTATAAGGGCAGAAATATTAGATTGGCAGCAGACCTATCCACAGACACCTAGCAGGCTAGAAAGGACTGGCATTATATATTCAGAATATTAAATGAGAAAAATATGTAGCCAAGAATACTATATCCAGCTAGGCTGTCATTGAAAATAGATGGGAGGGGCACCTGGGTGGCTCAGTCGTTAAGCGTCTGCCTTCGGCCCAGGTCAGATCTCAGGGACCTGGGATCGAGCCCCGCATCGGGCTCTCTGCTCTGCGGAAGCCTGCTTCTCCCGCTACCATTCCCTCTGCTTGTGTTCCCTCTCTAGCTGTGTTTCTCTCCGTCAAATAAATAAAATCTTTAAAAAAAAAAAAAAAAGAAAACAGATGGGAGAGATAAAAAGTTTCCAGGACAAACAAAAATTAAAAGAATTTAAAAACACCAAACCAGCCCTAAAGGAAATATTGAAAGGGGTCCTCTAAGTAAAGAGAGAGCCTAAAAGGAACACAGACCAGAAATGAACAGAGACAATATAAAGTAACAGTCACCTTATATGCAATACAATGGCACTAAATTCATATCTGTCACAAGTTACCCTGAATATAAATGGGCTAAATGCCCCAATCAAAAGACACAGGGTATCAGAATGGATAATAAACCAAGACTCATCAATATGATGTCTACAAGAAACTCATTTTAGATCCAAAGACACATCCAGATTTAAAATGAGGGGGTGGAAAACAATTTACCATGCTAATGGACATCAAAAGAAAGCTAGAGTGGCAATCCTTATATCGGACAAATTAGATTTTAAGCCAAAGACTATAATAAGAGATGAGGAAGGACACTATATCATACTTAAGGGGTCTGTTCAACAAGAAAATCTAACAATTGTAAACATCTATGCCCCTAACATGGGAGCAGCCAATTATATAAACCAACTACTAACAAAATCAAAGAAACACACTGATAATAATACAATAAGAGTAGGGGACTTTAACAACCCCCTCAATGAAAGCGACAGATCATCTAAGCAAAAGATCAACAAGGAAATAAAGGCTCTAAATGAGCCTTTATTGGACCAGATGGACATCACATAGATATTCAGAACATTCCATTCCAAAGCAACAGAATACACATTCCTCTCTAGTGCACACGCAACATTCTCCAGAAGAGATCACATCCTGGGTCACAAATTAGATCTCAATGGGCACCAAAAGATTGGGACCATTCCCTGAATATTTTCAGACTACAATGCCATGAAACCAGAACTCAACCACAAGAGGAAATTTGGAAAGACTCCAATACATGGAGGCTAAAGAGCATCCTACTAAAGAATGAATGGGTTAACCAGGAAATTAAAGAAGAATTTTAAAAAATCCATGGAAACAAATGAAAATGAAAACACAACTGCTCAAAATCTTTGGGACACAGCAAACGTAGTCCTGAGAGGAAAGTATATAGCAATACAAGCCTTTCTCAAGAAACAAGAAAGATCTAAAATACACAACCTAACCCTACAGCTCAAGGAGCTGGAGAAAGAATGGCAAACCCAGCAGAAGAGAAATAATAAAAATCAAAGCAGAAATCAATGAAATAGAAACCAAAAGAACAGAACGGATCAATGAAAGTAGAAGCTGGTTCTTTGAAAGAATTAATAAGATTGATAATCACCTGGCCAGACTTGTCAAAAATTAATCAAATTAATTAAATCCCAAATTAATTAAATCATTATTAATTAAATCAATATCAAATTAATAAACTCATGAAAGAAAGAGGAGAGATCGCAACCAACACCAAAGAAAAATAAACAATTATAAAAATGTATTATGAGCAACTATATAGCGACAAATTTGACAATCTGGAAGAAATGGATGCATTCCTAGAGACTATAAACTACCAAAACTGAACCAGAAATAGAAAACCTGAACATATCCATAACCAGTAAGGAGATTGAAGCAGTAATAAAAAATCTCCCAACAAACAAGAGCCCAGGGCTAGATGGCTTCCCAGGGGAATTCTACCAAACATTTAAAGAAGAATTAATACTTATTCTCATGAAATTGTTCCAAAAAATAGAAATGGAAGGAAAACTTTCAAACTCATTTTATGAAGGCAGCATTACCTTTATCCCAAAACCAGACAAAGACCCTACTAAAAAGGAGAATTACAGACCAGTATCCCTGATGAACATGGATGTAAAAATTCTCAACCAAATACTAGCCAAGGAATATTCACCATGACTAAGTGGAATTTATTCTGGGCTGCAAAGTTGGTTCAACATCTGGAAATCAATCAATGTGATACATTAATTAAAGAAGCAACAAGAACCATATGCTACTCTCAATAGATGCTGAAAAAGCATTTGACAAAGTACAGCATCCTTTCTTGATCAAAACTCTTCACAGTGTAGGCATAGAGGGTACATTCCTTAACATCATCAAAGCCACCTATGAAAAACCCACAGGAAATATCATTCTCAATGGGGAAAACCTGAAAGCTTTTCCCCTAAGGTTAGGAACACAGCAGGGATGTCCATTATTACCACTGCTATTCAACATAGGACTAGAAGTCCAAGCCTCAGCAATCAGACAACAAAAAGAAATAAAAGGCATCCAAAATGACAAAAAGTCAAACTCTCACTCTTTGCAAATGACATGATACTTTATGTGGAAAACCCAAATGACTCCAACCCAAAAATGCTAGAATTCATACAGGAATTTAGTAAAATATCAGGATATAAATCAATGCACAGCAATCAGTTGCATTTCTATACACCAACAACAAGACAGAAGAAAGAGAAATCAAGGAGTTGATCTCATTTACAATTACCCCCAAAACCGTAAGGTACCTAGGAATAAATCTAACCAAAGAGGCAAAGAACCTGTGCTCAGAAAACTATAGAGTACTCAAGAAAGTTAGGAAGACACAAAGAAATGGAAAAACGTTTCATGCTTATGGACTGGAAGAACATATATTGTGAAAATGTCTATGCTACCTAGAGCAATCTACACATTTAATGCAATCCTTATCAAAATACTATTAACTTTTTTCAAAGAAATGGAACAAATAATCCTAAAATTTATATGGAACCGGAAAAATACCTGAAGAGCCAGAGGAATGCTGAAAAAGAAAACCAATGTTGGCAGCATCACAATTCTGGGCTTCAAGCTCTATTATAAAGCTGTAATCATCAAGACAGTATGGTACTGGCAAAAAAACAGACACATAAGTTAATGGAACAGAATAGAGAGCCCAGAAATGGACCTTCAAGTATATGGTCAACTAATCTTTGACAGAGCAGGAAAGAATGTCCAGTGGAAAACAGAGTCTCTTCAACAACTGGTGTTGGGAAAATTGGAAAGCCACATGCAGTACCATTTCCTTACACCACACAGAAAAACAGACTCAAAATGGATGAAAGACCTCAATGTGAGACAGGAATCCATCAAAATCCTGGAGGAGAACACAGGCAGCAACCTCTATGACCTCAGCCACAGCAACTTCTTTCTAGAAACATCACCAAAGGCAAGGGAAGCAAGGGCAAAAATGAACTACTGAGACTTCATCAAGATCAAAAGCTTGTGCACAGCGAAGGAAACAGTCAAAAAAATCAAAAGAAAACTGACAGAATGGAAGAAGATATTTGCAAATGACATTACCATATAAAGGGCTAGTATCCAAAGTCTATAAAGAACTTATCAAACTCAACACCCAAAAAACAAATAATCCAATCAAGAAATGGACAAAAGACATGACCAGACATTTGTGCAAAGAAGACATCCAAATGGCCAATAGACTTGAGCAAATGTGCTCAACATCACTTGGCATCAGTGAAATACAAACCAAAACCATAGTGAGATACCACTTCACACCAGTCAGAATGGCTAAAATTAGCAATTCAGGAAATGACAGATGTTGGCGAGGATGCAGAGAAAGGTGAACCCTCCTACACTGTTGGTGGGAATGCATGCTAGTGCAGCCACTCTGGCAAACACCATGGAGGTTCCTCAAAACGTTGAAAATAGAGCTACCATACAACCCAGCAATTGCACTACTGGGTATTTACCCGAAGGATACAAATGAAGTGATCCAAAGGGGCACATGCACCCGAATGTTTATAGCAGCAATGTCCACAATTTGGGAGTAGGCTATCCCTAGGCTATCCTCTTTCCAAACTATGGAAAGAGCCTAGATGCCCATCAACAGATGAATGGATAAAGAGGATGTGGGGTGTGTGTGTGTGTGTGTGTGTGTGTGTGTGTGTGTCTGCACGTGTCTAGTGTGTGTGTGTACACAATGGAATACTATGCGGCCATCAAAAAACAAAAAATCTTGCCATTTGCAATGATGTGGACAGAAGTAGAGGGTATCATGCTAATCGAAATAAGTCAATCAGAGAAAGACAATTATCACATGATGTCACTGATATGAGGAATTTGAGAAACAAGAGAGAGGATCATAGGGAAAGGGAGGGAAAAATGAAACAAGATGAAACCAGAGAAAGAGACAAACCATAAGAGACTCTTAATCTCAGGAAACAAACTGAGGGTTGCTGGTGGGGAGGGGGATGGGAGGCATGAGGTGTCCGGGTGATGGACATTGAGGAGAGTATATGCTATGGTGAGTGTTGTGAATGGTGTAAGACTGATGAATCACAGACCTGTACCCCTAAAAAAACACATTATATGTTAATTTTTACAAAAAGACTTAAGACTTAGGAGACAATGTAAGAAACATAAAATAATTATTTGTTAGTATATTATTCTATGTGAAACATTATCTAATGTGCTTGAGAATACCTAAAAGCAGTTTCACTCATTAATATAGTATATACTGAACCAACACTTGTTTGCCATCTTTATATTCATTACCAGAGAAGGAAGGTTTGTTCACTTCAAAGGAAACTAGAGATAGATCATAACTTAGCTAAGTTTTAATCACATTACAAATGACTAGAGCAAAATCAATGAAGTCTTCCATATTACAAATTATAAATCGATGTACATTTTCTAAACTTAAGTCAAAGTGAAAATTTACATATGGTTTAGCTATGAATGCTGAAAAAAATAATTAAAGAAGTGATTTTCTGAGACCATATAATTTTTTTTAATTTGAGACAAAGTTCTTGATGCAGAATGCTTGGGCTAGGTTAGTAGTTCTTACTCTGCCAAATTCCTGCCTACCTTTACAAAAATGAAAAAAAGAAAAGATCCTTTGTCCAGAATTCCCTCAATCCCAGGTACTATTTTACAGTATGTGATACTATAATATCTTGAAGCATCTTTTTTTTTCTAGCCAATATCTATTACTTGGAGATACCAGGTTTGCTAAGAATGATTTTTGTTTGTTTGTTGTTTTTTAAAGATTTTATTTATTTATTTATTAGACAGAAAGAGAGAGAGATCACAAGTAGGCAGAGAGGCAGGCAGAGAGAGAGAGAGGGAAGCAGACTCCCCACTGAGCCGAGAGCCCAATGCGGGGCTTGATCCCAGGACCCTGATATCATGACCTGAGCCGAAGGCAGAGGCTTTAACCCACTGAGTTAACCCAGGCACCCCCATCTTGAAGCATCTTAGAAACAGTCTAGTCTAAACGAGCATTGCCAGCAAAGCCACTGTTTCAAGTGGCTTTTGGAAACACAGTACAGCCATTCCTCTTAAAACTCCAGCAGAAAATGAGGCAGGCACGCTTAATGTCTAGTCTTTAGGACTGGATCCACTACAGGACAAGGATTACATCTTTCTCAGGTAGCTGGCATGAAAATTCTACAGAGTGCCTCACAAAAAAAAAAGTGAAACAAATTCATCAGCAAAATATACGAAAATTTCAATTAAGCAATGTGTTTTGGGAGTAGGCTATCCTTAGATGTCTATGACTACAGAATTACTTAAATTATGGGGCAACCACATAATGAGCTACACAGGATTCATTAAAGATCATGTTTCAGAATGTTAACAGACACTGGAAATACTCTTTTGTAAAATATTATATGAAAAGCAGATCATAAAAAAGTACAATCAATTTTTGTTTTTTAAAAATATATACTCAGACTAAAAAAGAGTCCAAAATGCTAACAATGATTATTTTACAAAGCCTTTTCTTTTTCTGAACTTTTAAATTTATTATTTTGATGTGAAAAAATATTATAATGATAGAAAATCGACTAATTTTAGTGTTAATATAAATCTTAAACAATTATAGGGTTTAACTATATTTTCTAGTTACCTAAAAAGTAAGCAAAGCAGTTTGGGATTAAGTATATTTTAGTCCCTATCTTGCTTACTAGTCAACACAAACCCATCAGTCTGATGATCTGCAGTGGAATCAGTCACCCAATCAATCAATTAATTTGGCAAAACACCCTTAGCATGTTTTTTATGTGATATCCAGAACAGTTAAGATAGAAGTTTTTACTATCTTCTTTTTTTTTTTTTTAAAGATTTATTTATTTATTTATTTGACAGAGAGATCACAAGTAGGCAGAGAGGCAGATAGAGAGAAAGGCGGAAGCAGGCTCCCTGCTGAGCAGAGAGCCTGATGCAGGGCTCTATCCCAGGACTCCGAGATCACGACCTGAGCCGAAAGCAAAGGCTTAACCCACTGAGCCACCCAGGCACCCCAGAAGTTTTTACTTTTATTCTATTATTACAATGGTAAGCTGATATACATCTTGACATAAATTAGAGGCAGGTGAACAAAATTTTATCTTTCCTTCTTATTAGGCATCTCACAGGAGCTAGTGATTATAAAGTTAAACATCACTCACTAATCATTACTCTATGAATGCAAGTGTAGAGGGTTTAATATCCACTGGTTCGGGTATCCCAGTTTGTGTAATGACTAAATTCCTAGTTTACACTGATTACTTACATAGTAAATATCTATGTAAAATAGTATGTAAGTACATACTATTATGTAGTATACATTTTTTTTTCAAACATACAAATTCTTTTTTTTTATTTTTTTAATGTCACTTCCTTTATTTTTTTCCTGGGCATTATACAATTACAACCATTTAAAGGAAAGAGAAACAAAACATGAAATAAAGAATATGATATAATAGAAATTATAATCTTAGATTTTATTTCACCCACTTTTACAGTATTTTTACAAAAGGAATTTATTTTTAATTGTTATTTTACTATTTATAGAATCCTTATGATATGAATAAATATCTTTTCCTTTGTTTTATCATGGATTCTTCTATGTTCTATCTTTCCAGAACAAACTACATAAAGCAGAAGGGTTTTGTTTCTTAAATATTTGATAGGAATCTCCAATTAAACTGCCAAGACCTTATATATGTATGTGGGAGGGTGTGTTTTTGTGTAAGCACTGTCAAACATAAAAGTTCTACTTAAGTTCGTAGACCCACGTCTAGATTTCTTAAAAAATTATTCCATTTACTGTTTTTGAAAAGGTAAAATACTTAAGTGCTTCAATCGTCAAAAAGTACAAAATACCATACTCCCTTCCATCCATGTACCCACCTACACAGTTTCTACCCTCCTCCAATAGACAACCACTGTTACCAATTTCTGGTTTATCATTTCAGAGATTTTTAAGATGCACATACAAGCACAGTATATATTTTTCTATTATACTTTACTTTAATTCCATTTCCTTTTTTAATGATATACCTCAAAGACCTTTCCAAATCAGTATATAAAGAGCATACCCATTCTTTTTTAGTTGTATAGTATTCTTTTGAATGAATGTACCATAATTTATGAAACAGTCCCCTATTGATAGAGTTCTGGGTGGCTTCCAATCTTTTGACAAATAATGCTACAGTAAATTACCTTGTAAATAATTTATTATACAAATGGTAAGGTAAGTTCCTAGAGGTTAAGCTGGTGGGTCACAGGGTATGTGCATTTATAACTGCCATATCATTGCCAAATCACCCTTCAAATAGTTGTCTGAGTTTCCACTCTCACCAACAGTGTATGAAAGTGCCTGTTCCCCTACATCCTTACCAACACAATACATTGTTATCAAACTTTTACCTTCTGCCAAACTAGTAAAAAATGATACCTCAATGTAGTTTTTTAAGATTTTATTTATTTGAGAGAGAGCAAATGGAGGAGGGAGAGAGAGAGGGAGACAGAGAATCCAAGCAGGCTCCATGTCCAGCACAGAGCGCAATGCAGGGCTCAACCCGACAACCCCAAGATCACAACCTAAGCCAAAATCAAGAGTTGGATGTTTAAACGACGGAGCCACTCAGACACTCCTCTAAATGTAGGTTTTGTTGTCGTTGTTTTTAAGATTTTATTTGAGATAGAGAGAGAATGAGGGAGAGACAGCATGAGCGGGGAGGCAGAGAGAGAGAGGGAGAAGCAGGCTCCCCACTGAGCAAGAAGCCCAACATGAGGCTCGATTCCAGGACCCCAGGATCATGACCTGAGCTGAAGGCAGATGCTTAACTAACTGAGTCACCCAGGCATCCCTTAGTGTAGTTTTAATAGACCTTTCTCTTATTATGTGTGAGGTTGAACATCTTTACACACAGTTTAAAGGATCATTTTTGTTTCTCTTTCAGTGAAATCTCCCATAAGTATTTTTTTGTTGAAATTAACTTTTTAGGGGCACCTGGGTGGCTCAGTGGGTTAAGCCTCTGCCTTCGGCTCAGGTCATGAACTCAGTGTCCTGGGATCAAACCCGCATCGGGCTTTCTGCTCAGTGGGGAGCCTGATTCCCCCCTCTCTCTTCCTGCCTCTCTGCCTACTTGTGATCTCTGTCAAATAAATGAATAAAATCTTAAAAAAAAAAAAAAAGGAAAAAGAAATTAACTTTTTATACATTAGGAAATTAGATCTTTGCAGTAAGAGCTTAAAATATTTTTCACAATTTGTCATCTTTTGATTTTGCATAAAATTTTTGCCATATGTAAAACATATACACATATTAATGTGTATAAACACACAAACTTGAATGTACTGATCTTTTCTCTCAAGGCTCCTAAATTTTGTCATAATTTACTAAGGCTTCCTTATTCTGAGATATAAATAATTCTTTCTTGCCTTTTAATTTAATGGGCTCATTTATTCACATTAAAATTTCTATCCACTTATATTTCTCTTGGCATAGAGTGTGAAGTATGAATCCAACTTTATTTTTTCCAGACACTGCTCTGTTGTCTTCACCATTATTTGAATAGTTCATTTTCCCCCACTGACTCTGTCATTTTTTCATATATTAAAATAAAAAAATTTTTGAAAAACAGAAAATGTGAACAGACTGAACCAGCAAAGAAGTTGAGTCAGTAATCAAAAAACTCCCAACAAACAAAAGTCCAGGACCAGATGGCTTTCTTTACAGGCAAATTTTACTAAACACTTAAAAAACAATTAATACTTATTAAACTATTCCAGAAAATAGAAAAGGAAGGGAAACTTCCAAATTCATTCTATAAGGCCAGCATGACCCTGATACCAAAACCATATAAAGATACCACTAAAAAAGAGAACTACAGACCAATATCTCTGATGAACACAGACACAAAAATTCTCAACAAAACACTAGAAAACTGAATCCAACAAGACATTAAGAAAAATCATTCATCACAATCAGGTGGGATTTATTCCTGGGATGCAATGGTGGTTTGATATTTGCAAATGAATCAACATGATACAATCAACAATAAGCAAAATGATAAGAACCATGTGATGTCAAAAGACACAGAAAAAACATGTGACAAAGTATAACATCCATTCATGATAAAAACCCTTAACAAAGTAGGTTTAGAGGGAACATACCTCAACATAATAAAGGCCACATAGGAAAAACCCAAAGCAAACATCATCCTTAAAGGAGAAAACGGAGAGAGTTTCCTTAAGATCAGAAACAAGATAAGGATGACCATTCTCACCACTTTTATTCAATATAGTACTGGAAATCCTAGTCACAGCAATCAGACAATGAAAAGAAATAAAAGGCATCCAAACTGGTAAAGAAATAAAACTTTCACTGTTTGCCATGACCTGATACTCTATATAGAAAACCTGAAGACTCCACCAAAAAACTACTCTGACTGATAAGTGAATCCAATAAAGCTGTAGAATCCAAAATCAATGCAAAGAAGTCTGTTGCATTTGTATATAGCAATAAGCAGCTGCCGGAAGAGAAATTAAGAAAACAATCCCATTTAAACTGCACCAAAAAGAATATGATATCTAGGAATAAACTTAAGCAAAGAGATGAAAGACTGTACTCTGAGAACTATAAAACCCTGATGAAAGAAATTAGAGACAATACAAACAAATGGAAAGACATTCCGTGCTCATGGAAATGTTTATATTGCCCAAAGCAATCTATAGATTTAATGCAATTCCTATCAAAATACCAACAGCATTTTTCATAGAACTAAAAAAACAATCCTAATATTTGTATGGAACCGTAAGTGATCCAGAACAGCCAAAGTCATCCTTAAAAAGAAAAACAAAACTGGAGATATCACAATTCCAGACTTCAAATTATATTACAGAGCTATAGTAATCAAAACAGTACGGTACGGGGCCAAAAATACACATAGATCAATGGAACAGAATAGAAAACCTAGAAATAGGGGCACCTGAGTGGCTCAGGCGTTAAGCGTCTGCCTTCGGCTCAGGTCATGATCCCAGCGTCCTGGGATCGAGCCCCACATCGGGCTCCCTGCTCTGCGGGAAGCCTGCTTCTCCCGCTACCATTCCCTCTGCTTGTGTTCCCTCTCTCGCTATGTTTCTCTCTGTCAAATAAATAAAATCTTTAAAAAAAAAAAAAAAAAGAAAAGAAAACCTAGAAATAAAACATACAGTTATATGGTCAATTAACCTTTAGCACAGGAGGAAAGAATATGCAATGAGAAAAAGTCTCTTCAACAAGTAGTGTTGGGAAAACTGGATAGCAACATGCCAAAGAATGAAATTGGACCATTTTCTTACACCATACACAAAAACTTAAAATTGATTAAATGTGAGACTCAAAACCCTAAAAATCCTAGAAGAGAGCACCTGCAGTCGTAATGTCTCTAACAATGGCCAAAGCAATATATGCTAAATTTGCCTTCCTGAGGCAAGGGAAATAAAAGCAAAAATAAACTTTTGGGGTGAGATCTGGCAAGATGGCGGAGGTGTAGGACTCACAGAAAGCACCAGGTCCCAGAAGTCCAGCTAAAGAAGCAGAAAACCACTCTAAAAACCGGCAAACACAACAGGAGAGAGAAGAGAATAAGAATGGCAATTCTAGGAGCAGAAAATCAACCACTTTCAGAAAGGTAGGAGTGGAAAAAGTGAATTTAAAGCAACGGGAAGAAAGACCCCGGGGGGAGGGGCCGGCTCCCAGCAGCCACAGAGCCGCGGAGCACAAAATCCAGAACTTCTAGTCCGCTCCACTGAGGGACATCGCTCTAGAGGCCAACCGGGGGTTCAGCCCTCACGGGAACAGTGTGGTTTCAGGACCCGTGGGGTCACCGAGGGACCAGGGGAGCCCGAGTGCAGCAGAGCTCCCAGGTATTGGGGCGGAGAAGCCAGTGGCAGAGGAGCCGCACAACGACGCATAGGCCTACCTTGGACTATAGGAACTGAGACATATAGTTCAAATAGGGCTGCTGTACTGCAAGCGGGGACCCCACGGGAGGCAGCTCCAGAGACACCCCCTCCTTCCTCCTCCGGGAGGAGTGGTGCGGGAGTGCCAGCAGGAATCTGCTGGTTTGGGGACTCCAGACGGGGTCGCGCGACACAGAAACACTCCGCCACGGGCTAGCTGAGCACAGAGCGTGGACCGCAGACAAGGGAGACGGGAGTGATAACGGCTCTCCTCTAAGGGCCTGTGGAGGATCGCGGCGCCCAGCACTCGGCTCCTCAGGGCCGGAGACTGGGAGGTCACCATTTTCATTCCCGGCCTCCAGGGCAGTACAGAAAGTGCTCAGGGAACAAAGACTCCGAGAGTGAACCTGAGCAAAGTGCTTGGCCCATCCCCTGGCAAGGGCGGTGCAATTCCGCCTCAGGCAAAGACATTTGAGAACCATGGCAACGGGCCACTCCCCCAGAAGATCAGTGAGACTATCCAGTCAAGACCTAGTTAATCAATCAGTGAAAACTGTGGAACTCCAGAGAATCTTTCTCTCTCACCCATCTACTCCTACCTTGACAAAATGATGAGGTGGAAAAACTCACCACAAAAAAAGAAGAGACAGTACCAATGGCAAGAGACCTAGTCAATTCGGACATTAGTAATATGTCGGAAATAGAGTTCAAAATGTCACTTATCAAGATAGCAGGGCTCGAAAAAAGCATAGAAGATATTAGAGAATCTCTTTCAGGAGAAATAAAAGCCCTTTCTGGAGAAATAAAAGAAATAAAATCTAACCAAGTTGAAGTTAAAAAAGCTATTAACGAGGTACAGTTAAAAATAGAGGATAAATGAGACTGAAGAAAGAATCAGCGATATAGAAGACCAAATGACGGAGAATAAAGAAGCTGAGAAAAA
>CM053609.1:34971472-35020008 GCA_028646535.1 Procyon lotor | reverse complement strand
TTTTTTTTTTTTAAAGATTTTATTTATTTGACAGCGAGAAACACAGCGAGAGAGGGAACACAAGCAGAGGGAATGGTAGCGGGAGAAGCAGGCCCCCTGCCGCGCAGAGAGCCCGATGCGGGGCTCGATCCCAGGACGCTGGGATCTGACCTGGGCCGAAGGCAGACGCTTAACGACTGAGCCACCCAGGCGCCCCTCTATTTTTAACTTTTTGAGGAACCTCCATACTGTTTTCCAGAGTGGGTGCCCCACTTTACATTCCCACCAACAGTGTAAGAGAAGTCCCCTTTCTATGCACCCTTGTCAACATCTATTGTTTCCTGTGTTGCTAATTTTAGCCATTCTGACAGGTGTGAAGTGACATCTCATTGTAGTTTTGATTTATATTTCCCTGATGATGACTGGTGACCATCTTGTCATGTGTCTGTTAGCCATCTGAATGTCTTCTTTGGAAAAATGTCTATTCATGTCTTCTGCCCATTTTTTAACTGGATTATTTCGTTTTGGATGTTGGATTTGGTAAGTTCTCTATAGATTTTGTATACTAATCCATTACCAGATATGTCATTTGCAAATATCTTCTCCCATTCTATATGCTGCTTTCTAGTTTTGTTGAATGTTTCCTTCACTCTGTAGAAGCTTTTTATCTTGAAGTCTTAATAGTTCATTTTTGCTTCTGTTTCCCTTGCCTCTGGAGATATGTCTAGTAAGAAGTTGCTATGGCCCAAGTTAAAGAGGTTGCTGTCTGTGTTCTCCTCTAGGATTTTGATATAATCCAATCTCACATTTAGGTCTTTCACTCATTTTGAGTTTCTTTTTGTGTTTGGTGTAAGAAAGTGGTCCAGTTACATTCTTCTGCATGTTTCCCAACACCATTTCTTGAAGAGACTGTCTTTTTTCCATTGGATATTCTTTCCTGGTTTCCTGCTTTGTTAAAGATTAGTCAACCATAGATTTGAGGGTCCATTTCTGGGTTCTCTATTCAGTTCCATTGATCTATGTGTCTGTTTTTGTGTCAACACCATACTTCTTAAAGAGAATTTGAAGATGTTTTCCTTTATCACTATTCTAGACAAATGAAACAGCATTAAGATGTAATGGTATTGTACAATGGTATTGTAGAATTTCTCTGTGGCACCATCTAGCCTTAACATTTTTGGAGGCTGGTTCTTGGACAACTTCCTCTATTTCTATGATGTATTGTTTAGATTTCCCCTATCTTTTAAGTATTTTAATAAACTACTAATTTGCGTTAAGTTGAATAGATCGTTATTTTAGTTTTCTCCTTTTTTATAATTCTCCTTTTTTATTTCCTATCTTTTGTATTTGCACTTTCTCCTTTTACTGAATATATAAGCAGCAGCTCATTTTTCCAAAGCTTTAGGATTTATTAGCTTTACTGATCTCATTATTTTGTTTATATTCTTTCCTTCTGTATTGTTTTTCCTTTTCTGACTTTTAAGTAGAATTCTTATAACATGTTATTTCTACTTTTACCATGTACGTGTGTGTGTATACACACACACACACACACACATATATTTTTTTTTCTTCTGAGAATTGCTTTAGTTATATCCCATAGTTTTTGATATGTAATATTTATATTATTTTCTTTTTTAAAATTGTTTTTAAAGATTTAGTTTCGCAAACACATTTATTTTATTTGGGAAAACAAAACAAAAAAACCAAACAAACAAAAATTTTGTTTGTTCATTTGAGAGAAAGAAAGAGAGAGAGAGAGAGAGCACAGCAGGGAGAGGGAGATGAAGAAGCAGGCTCCAGGCTGAGCAGGGAGGCCGATATGGAGCTCATTCCCAGGACTTTGAGATCATGCATGACCTGAGCCAAAGACGGATGCTCAATCCACTAAGCCAGCCAGGCACTCCCATATTATTATTTCCTAGCTATCCTAAACATTTGATTTTACATTTCCTCTTTGATTCAATTGTTGCTTAATAGGGAATATATCTAATTATTAAAATAGTATAATATTTACATATTTTTGTGTTATTCTGTTATAATCTGTATTTCTGTTATCATCTCCACATTTGTCTTACTCAGTCTTAATTATTCTGTTAAATATATTCAGTGCTTACCTCAAATTCTTTTATTAGTATCAACCTAGCCATTTTGTGGTTAAGTAAAATTTGTCTTCTGGTAGTTTCTTCAGGAAGGGCTCATGACAGTGCTATGCCAACCCTTACTGGAGCCTGAGGCAAAAGAAAAAAATCAGTAATAATGATCTTGTCTTTAAAATATGGTTTTATCATAGTTGTTTTCCATTAATTTTTATTTTAATATTAAACTAAATATTATTCTTGATTACAGAACTTTTTGGCATCCTCTTAAATTTCATGTCCAAGTCACCTAATATTCCTTGGGTTCCTGCATGTTCAGCCTTTTACATTAGAAGAACAATTGGCTGGCTTACTCTTTCCTTGAGAAACTTTTTTCTTCCCCCAAATGTTTATTTTATTTTTTCAGTGTTACAAGATTAATTGTTCATCCACCACACCCAGTGCTCCATGCAATAGGTGATTTCCTCAATACCCACCACCACCCAACCCCCCACCCCCTCCCCTCCAAAACCCTCAGTTTGTTGCTCAGAGTCCACAGTCTCTCATGGTTCATTGCCCCCTCTGATTTCCCCCTATTCACCCTTCCCTTCCTTCTCACAATGCCCTCCATGTTTTTCCTTATGCTCCACACGTGAGAACATAAGATAATTGACTCTCTCTGCTTGACTTACTTCCTCTGCATAATCTCTTCCAGTCCCATCCACGTTGATACAAAAGTTGGATATTCGTCCTTTCTGATGGAGGCATAATATTCCATTGTATATATGTACCATATTTTCCTTATCCATTCATCTGTTGAAGGGTATTTTGATTCTTTCCACAGTTTGGCAATTGTGGCCATTGCTGCTATGAACATTGGGGTACATGTGGCCCTTCTTTTCACTACATGTGTATCTTTGGGGTAAATACCCAAGAGTGCAATTGCAGGGTCTTAGGGTAGGCCTATTTTTAATTTCTTGAGGAATCTCCACACTGTTTTCCAAAGTGGTTGCACCAACTTGCAATTTCACCAACAGTGTGAGAGGGTTCCCCTTTCTCCACACCCTCTCCAACATTTGCTGTTTACTGTCCTGTTGATTTTGGCCATTCTAACGGGTATAAGGTGGTATCTCAGTGTGGTTTTGATTTGAATCTCCCTGATGGCTAAAGATGATGAACATTTTTCATGTGTCTGTTAGCCATTTGTATGTCTTCTTTGGAGAAGTGTCTGTTCATGTCTTCTGCCCATTTTTTGATGTGATTATGTTTTCTGAGTGTTGAGTTTGAGGAGTTCTTTATAGATCTTAGATATCAAACCTTTGTCTGTAGTGTCATTTGTATATATCTTCTCCCATTCTGTGGTTTGCCTATTTGTTGACTATTTCCTTTGTGTCATGTCTCTTCTACTAAGGACACTAATCCTATTGGGTCAGAGCTCCAACCTATGACCTCATTTAACTTCAGTTTTTTTTTTTTTTTGAAGATATAATTGGCTTTATTAAGCAATTCATGAACTGAGCATCATCCCAGGTAGCAAGTAGAGAGCTGTCCCCTCTATTATTTTCTTACAGGCCCCATCTCCAAATACTGTTATATTGAGGATTAAGGCTTTAACAGATGAACTGGGATGGAGAGACACAGTCCACAACAGTTCCCCAAACACTGTCAAATCAAACAAATTGTATCTATGGGATTTTAATATATTACAATATATGCATAGTGATTCCCTATTACTTCTTATTTAAATGTTTCACCTGTGGGTATGTTCAGTGAATTTCCATACCAGGATGTAACGAAATGGGAAAACACTTCTTGTTTTAGAAGTAGGACATTTAGGGGCGCCTGGGTGGCTCAGTGGGTTAAAGCCTCTGCCTTCAGCTCAGGTCATGGTCTCAGGGTCCTGGGATGGAGCCCTGCATCGGGCTCTCTGCTCAGCAGGGAGCCTGCTTCCTCCTCTCTCTCTCTGCCTGTCTCTCTGCCTACTTGTGATCTCTCTCCTCTCTGTCAAATAAATAAATAAAATATTAAAAATATATATATATAAAAAAAATAAGTAGGACATTTAGATCCATTGAGTGTATAATAGACAGGATGTGGTGTTCCCCTCTGCAGACACCATGACACCTTCTTTCTGAGTTTTAAGTCTGTTGAAGCCTATAAAACTGGTACAGATGTAGAACAGGAATGCAGATTAACTTCTTTTCATTGAATATAATTGTGCTCAATTGTAAGGTATTGTTCAAAAGTATCTACTGATTAGCATATGGAAATATGAATCTATCTACACACTATAAAAACTATCAGTTTGCTGATATGCACTCTTCACTCCCTAGTATTCTTTATGCACAGGTGGATCCCCCATCACCAACAGAGGCTACTGATGACTTTGTATTGGTATGGTAACACGGCAAAACCACCCAGGGTGAGGCATCCATAGGCCACTCCATCAACCAAGTCATCTCTTCAAGGAATCCTCACCTCTACTTCTATGGGTTCTTTGCCTCCCTCCCATCTGTCTATAGGGCCTGGAAGTAAACTCTGATCCTTTAGCAAATTCAGCACTGAATAGTGAGTTTATGTGAGATATGTTGTCCCTTTGTTTGTTGCTGACAAGCGTAAAGAACCACTTTCACTGCTGATAATAATGGTTAATTTATCACATCCAGCGGAGGCTGACCTCTGGGTGTCCCAGCCCCTCCATCACCTTCACACCTGCTCAAGCTAATTGTTAGAGCCAAGTGTAAATGAAAATCAACTGGGCTAATAATGAATGGAGCCCATTACTCGCAACAGCACATTGCTTTAGAAAGGTTTATCAAGAAACATTATAACCAGTCCTCAGTCACAGTTCCCTGTTTCATAGACAAGAAAAAGCAAGCAAGCAAGGAGGGATCAGCATATGAAAACAAGCAAAGTGATGGGAAACACAACATTTCACTTTAGCTTCCAGAGCTCTGGAATAGCTATTCTTATACTTTACCAAAATCCACTAAAATACTCCCTGAAAAAAAATTTAAGATATGTCTTCCAATGTTGTTGTCATCTGTTTCTTTAAGCAAATGAGACCATTACTGGATATGAAGACCTTAATTAATATGCTAATCTCATTCCTCTATCAGAACGATTTTTTAAAGAGGTTATCCCCATGGTTCCTCTAGTCACTGCCACCCGCCTGCCTTAGAATGGGCATTGCCATTCTCATCTGAAAGCACAGACCCAGATCCCAAATTCTTAAAATAAAATAACCAGAAACCCCATTAAAAGAAAAATGTCAAAAAAAGTTCAGAGAACTTTACTTGATATGAATATATTACTGAGAGACTGTTCGGGAACAGAGACTACAAGCAAAACGTGCTTAAGAAGTTCATTCTCAGTAGTTATAGTCAGTTCCTAAGTGGGAATAAGTAAGTACATAGTTTCCTATTGCAATTTGTTTTAGAAACTTACATTATTTTTCATGTATAAGCTGACTTGCTTTTTACTTCTCATAAACTTATTTATAGCTGATTAGCAAGGAAGCTGCAATATCCCACAGACATAAAGAAAGCTTAAGTTTTGGGGCGCCTGGGTGGCTTAGTCGTTAAGTGTCTGCCTTTGGCCCAGGTCAGATCCCAGAGTCTTGGGATCGAACTCCACATCGGGCTCCCTGCTCCGTGGGAAGCCTGCTTCTCCCACTACCATTCCCTCTGCTTGTGTTCCCTCTCTCACTGTGTTTCTCTCTGTCAAATAAATAAAATCTTTTAAAAAAAAAAAAAAAAAAGAAAGCTTAAGTTTTGTTGAAGAGCCAGAGTCAGAATTTTGGGGAAATCAGGGCAGTTTTATGTTTTGGTTATGTAACTGTGAGTGTTCAGTCTAGGGATATACTCAAATGGTGGCCTCCACTTTAATCTCTTTAATACCTAAGTATCTTCAAGAGGCAGATATGAGATTATCAGGAACTAACTGTAGTCTGAAGATATAGCCCTAAGGGAGTAAAAGAAGCCAATTCTTATTGCCAAATTGGAGTTTTAACGTATTCAGGGAATATTTTACAAGTGTTTTCATGTTGAAATATATTTATTCATTTTTTATGCATTTATAAGCAGCTGTTAAGCCATAAATCAGAAGGATCGCTCATCTCCAACCCCTTCTGCTCCCCCGGAAAATTTACTAAGAGCAGGAAATGCTGGGAACCCCATGAGTCTGAGCACATACTTCATGCAGACCTCTACCAAGTGATCATTTAGACTCACATGTCAGACCTCCAAATCAGCAATTTTAGACCAATTTAGACCAAACATGGAATCACTGCATATTATATTTGAACCAATAATTCACAGGATGTAAATAAACCCATTAAAACTTGAACAAGTGGCATTGATTCCCCATGACCTTAACTTCCCCAAAGTCCCCTTTTAAACTTAACTGAAGATCCAGGACTGTGCAATAACAAGACCCTATCATCTGCCTTAATCTGCGCATCTTCCTTACCCAGGCTTTGTGTTATCTCACATAAAGATATACTAATCACTGATTTCTGTGGTATCTGCCTAATAACCTTGAGTTTTGAGGGCACTATTCCCCATTTATTATGCACACCACCAGCTTGCAACATGACAAGGCCAAATAGGTGAGCACCTGTTACCATGAATAGAAGTTTTCACTGGTTCTAGAGGAACAAGGTATGAATTGTTCTGGGGGTAGGAAGGGTTTCATGGTCAAGTAAGATTGGAAATACTGGGTTAAATATTTAGTAGGACGTCCTTTCTTCAATGCACAATTTCTTAGAGCTAATAAACATTATCAGTCTTCTTTTAACTTCCATGAATATAGAATCTTAAACAGAACACCAGTAAATATCTAAAACAACACTAGTATTCAGTAGGACAGGAAATGGAAAAACAGTTAACAACTGTACTCATACTTCCCTGGTAAGGTATAAAAACGGTGCTAGCTTAATTTAGAATCTAATATGAATGAACTTTTGGATTTCTGATTATTCACCAATTGTTGCAATAAGCCTCTACAGCAAATAATCCCCAAATCTTGGACACTCGTAACAACAAATATTTACTTCTCACTGATAGGTCTCTGAACTGGCTAGGACAGTTTGCTTTTAGCAGAGCAAATGCAGATGTGTTCCAGGTGTTTCTCATTCAGGAATCAGGCTGAAAAGCAGAGGTGACTTTAAGTATGCTTTTCTCAAGAAACCAAAATTGCTGGCAGATATTCACTAAGCCTTTTAAGCCTCAGTTCAGCACTGGTAAGCTATCACTTTTACTATGTTCCACTGGTCAAAGCAATTTAGTTACTTTTTATTTTTTAAAAGATTTATTTCTTTATTTGGAGGGGGAGGGACAAAGGGAAAAGGAGAGAGAATCTCAAGCAGACTCCCTGCTGAGTGTAGAGCCAAACACTTGATCCCACATGGCTTAATCCCACAACTCTGTGATCATAACCTAAACTGAAATCAAGAGTTAGATGCTCAACAAACTGAGCCACCCAGGTGCCCCTGGCCAAAGCAGTTTATATGGTTAAGCCCAACATCAGTGGGGCAGGGAAGTATACTCCACCCACAGAGAAGCCAAGCAAGGGAAAGGAAGATGGAAACAATGGTGAACAAAGAATATCTACCACACTGACCATAAATTTCTATACAAGATTTTACATGTATAGGAATTCAATCATATTTCTTTTTTCTTTAAATACTAATATCCTAGTTAAAATCCAAACATACAAATAATTAGACTTGACAACAGGAATATGTGCTCCATATCTATTCTTTATTCTTCTTCCTTGGGACAAGTCAATATCTATGTAAGCTAATCCAGGGGAGTTAGCATATTATGGCATCTTTCAGTTTACTCCTGGATGTAGATCCTGAATACCAACACCATAATCAAGATTCTTAGGTAAGTGCCAAAGGAGCATGACAGCAGAGAAGTAGGAGGCTGAGACAGTATCAGATACCAGAAGTTCAGTTAGATAGTTATCAAACCATTCTAAACACCTACAAACTCAACAGGAGATAGAAAAGATTGATAGAATTGCTGGTGAGCAATTCTAGGAACAGAAAATCGACCACTTTCCCAAAGGTATGACGTATGGAAGAGTGAATCCAAATCAATGGGAAGACAGACCATGGGGGGAGGGGCTGGCTCCTGGCAAGTCACACACCAGTGGAGCACAAAATTAGAACTTTTAGAAGTCTGCTCCACTGAGGGACATTGCTCCAGAGACTAAGTGGGGGGTTTAGCACTTGTGGAAGCAGTGTGGTTTCAGGAACTGAGGGGTCACAGAAAGACTGGGGGTGTCCGAGGGTGGCAGAGCCCCCAGGTATCAGAGCGCAGAAGCCAACAACAGAGATGGAGCCGGGAAATGGGCTATCAGCTCAGGCTTACCTTAGACTATGATCTGAGGTACAGTCAGACCACTACTCTTCAAGCAGGGACCCCACAAGGGGCAGCTCCAGAGAGACCCCTTCCTTCCTCCTTAAGGAGAGGCTGCGCGGGAGTGCACTGCAGGAGTCAGCTGGGTTTGGAGACTCCAGACAGGGCCATGTACCAGAGATAGAAATGCTCGGTCACAGGCTGGGTGAGCTCGGAGTGCGGCGGGAGACCAGACAGGAGGGATTGACTGCTTTTCTCCGAGGGAGCGCTGAGGAGTGGGGCACCAAGCTCTTGGCTCTTACGGGCCAGAGACTGGGAGGCCAGCATTTTCATTCCTTTCCTCTAAAGCTGTACAGAAAGCGTTCAGGGAACAAAGGCTCGGAAGAGCAAACCCAACCAGATTCCTTGGCCCAGTCCCTGGCAAGGACAGTGCAATTCCACCCCAGGCAAAGACATTTGAGAATCATAGCAACGGGCCCCTCCCCCAGAAGATCAGCAAGAATATCTGGCCAAGACCAAATTTATCAATCAATGAAAACTGCAGACCTCCACAGTTAGGAAAAAGCAACACATAGAATTCATGGTTTTTTTCCCCATGATCCTTTAGTCTTTCAGAGGTAAAATTTTTAATTTTTTTCCTTATTTTATTTTTCCTCTTTCTTATTTTAATGTTTTTTAACTAATATCTTATCAATACCTTTTAAAAAATCTTTTCTAATTTTCACCTTCATATTTTATCCCCTCGTTGTATATAACCCTATTTTTTGTATATATACAGGTTTTTTTTTTTTCTTTAAAATTTTGGGATACAATTTCTTCTAATAAATCAAAATATACCCTAAATCTAGCACACGGCTTGGTTCTACGCTCCAGCCCGATCACATTCTTTCCTCTTTTTTTTGTCTCTTTTTTCAACCAACCTCTTATCAATCCTTTTTTAGAATCATTTTTAATTTTCATCTTAACACTCATATTCCATCCCTTCATAGTGTTTACCCTTATTTTTGTATATTTCTAAGTTTTTCTTTCTTTAAAATTTTGGGAGGTAGTTTCTTCTAACAGACCAAAAACACCCAAAATCAGGTGTGGGGCTCTGTTCTAATCACAAGTCTAATATATGTATAGTTTTTCTTATTCTCTTTATTTAAAATTTTTTTTCTCTTGTCTCTCCCCCTGCCCCCATTTTTCTTAAACCCGTGGTTTCGGCTCTCTTCTGGTTTTTCTGGGGTAATTGCTATCCTTTTAGTATTTTGCTCTCTCATTCATCTATTCTTATCTCAATAAAATGACAAGTTGGAAAAACTCACCACAAAAAAAAGAATCTGAGGCGGTACCAATGGCTAGGGACCTAATCAATAGGGACATAAGCAATATGTCAGAAATAGAGTTCAAAATGACAATTATCAAGGTGCTAGCTGGGCTAAAGAAAAGCATGAAAGATATTAGAGAATCACTTTCTGGAAAAATAAAATACTTTTCTGGAGAAATAAAAGAATTAAAATCGAACCAAGTTGAAATCGAAAAAGCTATTAACGAGGTACAATCAAAAATGGACGCTCTTACTGCTAGGATAAATGAGGCAGAAGAAAGAATTAATGATATAAAAGACCAAATGACAGAGAAAGAAGAAGTTGAGAAAAGAGAGACAAACAACTACTGGACCACGAGGGGAGAATTCGAGAGATAAGTGATACCGTAAGATGCAACAATATTAGAATAATTGGGATCCCAGGAGAAGAAGAAAGAAAGAGAGGGGCGGAAGGTATAACGGAGCAAATTATTGCAGAGAATTTCCCTAATCTGGTGAAGGAAACAAGCATCAAAATCCAGGAGGCACAGAGAATCCCCCTCAAAATCAATAAAAATAGGTCAACACCCTGTCATCTAATAGTAAAACTTATAAGTTTTTGTGACAAAGAAGAAATCCTGAAAGCAGCTCGGGACAAGAAGTCTGTAACATACAAAGGCAGAAATATTAGATTGGCAGCAGACCTATCCACAGACACCTAGTAGGCCAGAAAGGACTGACAGTATATATTCAGAGTACTAAACGAGAAAAATACGCAGCCAAGAATACTATATCCAATAAGGCTGTCATTGAAAATAGATGGGAGAGATAAAAAGCTTCCAGGACAAACAAAAATTAAAATAATTTGCAAACACCAAACCAGCCCTAAAAGGAAATATTGAAAGGGGTCCTCTAAGCAAAGAGAGAGCCTAAAAGGAACACAGAACAGAAAGGAACAGAGACAATATACAGTAATAGTCACCTTACACATAATACACTGGCACTAAATTCATATCTGTTAATATTTACCCTGAATGTAAATGGGCTAAATGCCCCAATCAAAAGACACAGGGTATCAGAATGGATTAAAAAAAAAAACAAAAAACAAAAAAAACAAAACAAAAAACCACCAAGACTCATCGATATACTGTCTACAAGAAACTCATTTTAGACCCAAAGAAACATCCAGATTTAAAGTGAGGGGGTGGAAAACAATTTATCTTGCTAATGGACATCAAAAGAAAGCTGGGGTGGCAATTCTTATATCAGACAAATTAGATTTTAAGCCAAAGACTATAATAAGAAATGAGGAAGGAAACTATATTATACTTAAAGGGACTGTCCAACAAGAAGATCTAACAATTATAAATATCTATGCCCCTAACATGGGAGCAGCCAATTATATAAACCAACTACTAACAAAATCAAAGAAACACATTGATAATAATACAATAAGAGTAGGGGACTTTAACAACCCCCTCAATGAAAGGGACAGATTATCTAAGGAAAAGATCAACAAGGAAACAAAGGCTCTAAATGACACACTGGACCAGATGGACATCACAGATATATTCAGAACATTCCATCCCAAAGCAACAAAATACACATTCTTCTCTAGTACACATGCAACATTCTTCAGAAGAGATCACATCCTGGGACACAAATCAGGTCTCAATTGGTACTGAAAGACTGGGACCATTCCCTGAATATTTTCAGACTACAATGCCATGAAACTAGAACTCAATCACAAGAGTAAAGTTGGAAAGAACTCAAATACATGGAGGCTAAAGAGCATCCTACTAAAGAATGAATGGGTTAACCAGGAAATTAAAGAAGAATTTTAAAAAATCCATGGAAACAAATGAAAATGAAAACACAACTGCTCAAAATCTTTGGGACACAGCAAAGGAAGTCCTGAGAAGAATGTATATAGCAATACAAGCCTTTCTCAAGAAACAAGAAAGATCTCAAATACACAACCTAACCCTATACCTAAATGAGCTGGAGAAAGAAGAGGAAATAAAGCCTAAACCCAGAAGGAGAAGAGAAATAATAAAGATCAAAACTGAAATCAATGAAATAGAAACCAAAAGAACAGTAGAACATATCAACGAAACTAGGAGCTGGTTCGTTGAAAGAATTAATAAAATTGATAAACCTCTGGCCAGACTTATCAAAAAGAAAAGAGAAAGGAACCAAATTAATAAAATCATGAATGAAAGGAGAAATCACAACCAACACCAAAGAAATACAAATAAATTATAAGAACATATTATGAGCAACTATACGCCAACAAATCTGACAATCTGGAAGAAATGGATGCATTCCTAGAGACACATAAACTACCAAAACTGAACTAGGAAGAATAGAAAACCTGAACAGACCCATAACCAGTAAGGAGACTGAAGTAGTCATCAAAAATCTCCCAACAAACAAGAACCCAGGGCTAGATGGCTTCCCAGAGGAGTTCTACCAAACATTTAAAGAAGAATTAACACCTATTCTCCTGAAACTGTTCCAAAGAATATAAATGGAAGGGAAACTTCCAAACTCATTTTATGAGGCCAGCATTACCTTGATCCCAAAACCAAAGACCCCATCAAAAAGGAGAATTACAGCCAAATATCCTTGATAAACACTGTTGCAAAAATTCTCACCAAAATACTAGCCAACAGGATCTAACAGTACATTAGAAGGAATATTCACCACGAGCAAGTGGGATTTATTCCTGGGCGGCAAGGTTGGTTCAACATCCACAAATCAATCAATGTGATACAATATATTAATAAAAAAAAAAGACCAAGAACCGTATGATACTCTCAATTGATTCTGAAAAAGCATTTGACAAAGTACAGCAAACCATCTTGATCAAAACTCTTCACAGTGTAAGCATGGAGGGCACATTCCTCAACATCATCAAAGTCACCTATGAAAAACCCACAGGAAATATCATTCTCAATGGGGAAAACCTGAAAGTTTTTCCCCTCAGGCCAGGAACACCTTAGAGAATCACTTTCTGGAAAAATAAAATACTTTTCTGGAGTATGTACACTATTACCACTGCTATTCAACATAGCACTAGAAGTCCTAGCCTCAGCAATCAGACAACAAAAAGAAATAAAAGGCATCCAAATTGTCAAAGAAGAAGTCAAACTCTCACTCTTTGCAGATGAAATGATACTTTATGTGGAAAACCCAAAAGACTCCACTCCAAGACTGCTAGAACTCATGCAGGAATTCAGTAAAGTGTCAGGATATAAAATCAATGCACAGAAATTGGTTGCATTTCTATACACCAACAGCAAGACAGAAGAAAGAGAAATTAAGGAGTCGATCCCATTTACAATTGCACCCAAAACCATAAGTTACCTAGGAATAAACCAAACCAAAGAGGCAAAGAATCTGTACTCAGAGCACTACAAAGTGCTCATGAAAGAAATTGAGGAAGACACAAAGAAATGGAATAACATTCCATGCTCATGGATTGGAAGAACAAATAATGTGAAAATGTCTATGCTACCTAAAGCAATCTACATATTTAAAGCAATCTCTATCAAATACCATCAATTTATTTCAAAGAAATGGAACAAATTATCCTAAAATTTAATCCTAAAATTTATATGGAACCAAAAAAGACCACAAATAGCCAGAGGAATGCTGAAAAAGAAAAACCAAAGTTGGTGCCATCACAATTCCAGACCTCAAGCTCTATTACAAAGCTGTAATCATCAAGACATTGTGGTACTGGCACAAAAACAGACACATAGATCAATAGAACAGAATACAGAGCCCAGAAATGGACCCCCAACTCTATGGTCAACTAATCTTCGACAAGGCAGGAAAGAATATCCAATGGAAAAAAGATAGTCTCTTCAATAAATGGTATTGGGAATATTGGACAGCCACTTGCAGAAGAATGAAACTGGACCATTTCCTTAAACCACACACAAAAATAGACTCAGAATGGATGAAAGACCTCAGTGTGAGACAGGACTCCATCAAAATCCTGGAGAAGAACACAGGCAGCAACCTCTATGACTTCAGCCACAGCAACTTCTTTCTAGAAACATCACCAAAAGCAAGGGAAGCAAGGGTAAAAATGAACTATTGGGACTTCATCAAGATCAAAAGCTTTTGCACAGCGAAGGAAACAGTCAACAAAACCAAAAGACAACTGACAGAATGGAAGAAGATATTCGCAAATCACATAACAGATAAAGGGCTACTATCCAAAATCTATAAAGAACTTACCAAACTCAGCACCCAAAGAACAAATAATCTGATAAAGAAATGGGCAGAAGATATGAACAGACATTTCTGCAAAGAGGACATCCAAATGGCCAACAGACACGTGAAAATGTGCTCAACATCACTCGGCATCAGAGAAATACAAAGCAAAACCACAGTGAGATACCACTTCACACCAGTCAGAATGGCTAAAATTAGCAAGTCAGGAAATGACAGACAATGGCGAGGATGCGGAGAAAGGGGAACCCTCCTACACTGTGGGTGGGAATGCAAGCTGGTACAGCCATTCTGGAAAACAGTATGGAGGTTCCTCAAAAAGTTGAAAGTAGAGCAATCTCAGCAATCGCACTACTGGGTGTTTACCCTAAAGATACAAATGTAGTTATCTGAAGAGACACGTGCACCCAAATGTTTATAGCAGCAATGTCCACAACAGCCAAACTATGGAAAGAACCTAGATGTCCACCAATAGATGAATGGATAAAGATGTGGTGTATATATATACACAATGGAATACTATGCAGCCATCCAGAGAAACAAAATCTTGCCATTTGAATGACGTGGATGGAACTAGAGGGTGTTATGCTAAGCGAAATAAATCAGTCAGAGAAAGATAATTATCATATGATCTCTCTGATATGAAGAATTTGAGAGGCAAGGTGAGGGGTTGTGGGAAATGAAACAAGATGGGATCAGGAAGGAGACAAACCATAAGAGACTCCTAAACTCATGAAACAAACTAAGGGTGGCTGGGGGTAGGGGGATTAGGGATAGGGTGGCTGGGGTATGGACATTGGGGAGGGTATGTGCTATGGTAAGTGCTGTGAAATGTGTACGCCTGATGATTCACAGACAGGTACCCTGGGGCAAATAATACATTATATGTTAATTAAAAAAATAAAATAAATTTTAAAAAAAAGACTCTTAGGTAAGAACAATGACTAGGATATGTATTTTATGTGTAGTGTAACAAGTTACCAGAAACTTCACAGTGGAAAAGAACACACATTTATCATCTCACAGTTTCTGTGCATCAGGAATCCTGGCACAGCACAGCTGTGTCCCCTGCAAGGCTATGATCAAGCCCTGGATTCTTATCTGGAAGCTCAGCAGGGAAAGAAGCTACTTCCAGGTTCACTCAGGTTGTTGGCAGAATTCATATGCTTGCAGTTGTAGGAGTCATGGAATTTTGCTTCTTCAAAGCTACCACAGATAGGAAGACCCTAGGGCAATTCTGCTAGCAAGTCTGCTGCCAAGACAAAGCCTTACATAACATAATGTCATCACAGAGATGATATCTCTTTGCCTTTGCCATAGTCTATTTGGAAATATAGAAATATGTCACAAATCCTACGCACACACAAGAGGGGATTATAAAAGGCATAAATGCCAGAAGGGAGAGACCATGGGGACCACCTTAAAGTCAGTCCCCTACAACTTGAAACCTAAAAAACACATTATTTGTGTCCTATCTTATTACAGCTTTGCTCAGCTTCTCTTAGTGGAGTCATTCTCCACCATGTTCTAGAATTGCATTCGCACTTAGATAAATCCCATTCACTGGACAATTCTATTTTATACTGTATTTTAAGATCTTCTCTGAGTAGGAAACTCCTCTAGTCAGCTGGCCAGTTTTATTTAATCATTGAGTATTTGGGGTCATCAAAATATCAGAATGGCCAAGAAATCATTCCAACCAGAAAAGTCCTAAGTACCAATTACTGAGCTGTCATGATTTATGTCTGTGCCTGATGTGACTAACATAAGTCAACTGTTAGGTGTGTAAATGCAACCATTGACTGACAAGAACTGCAGCATATGATTCATGCTATGTCTACCCTAAGCCAAAGCAGTCAGTCATTCTAAAGGTATAAGCATCAATCAAATAAATGATTTGGCAGCCTAAATATTTAACAACTAGATGATGGCTGAAATTTACACTTTTCAATCATTCATGCAGACAAAAACTCAGTAAAAGGAACAACTGAAATTTGGAGTAGATTTCATTTTCCTAAAAGTCATTCATCCCCCAAACATTTGCTGAAAGTCTACTGTGCTCTACATACTCTGGTGGGAATACAGAAATGAAAGACTGAAATAAATGAGAATTATAGTTCAAACACTTTCACTTATAACATTACACTATCTAACCTGCCAAGCAATTTTCTCAGTGGTCATCAGCCATCAGCACTCAGTGACCTCTCTTTCCCCTTGCTCCTTTCTAAAAAAAAATTTTTAGGTAAGAAAAACTGAGTATTTAACCAAAATGTGGTTTGGTATGGCAAAACCTCACTACCTATACATCTCAGTGAGTTAGAGTAATTGCAATGAAACTGCTGCTTCCTACTAAATCGAAAAAATGCAAATGATAAAAATTTACTACTATGATGTCCATTATAATATCTGAATTTAAGAATACTTTATGTCTTACGACCATGGAAAGCCAAAGTTAATTTAAAATAATGATGACAGGTTCAGTACAACTGTTCCATGTTACATTAAACAGAAATGCCACACTGAGAAAGACAACCTCAGACAACTTGGCCTTTTCTTTCTCTATACTCTTTCTGGAAGCAAATTTGTACAATCCCATGACATTTACATTCTAAATCCGTAGGCAGCAAATAGCTGACTACCTTAGTTTAATAATCATTTACCATAAGCTTGGTATTGGGGAGAATATAAACTCTTGACAAATTCCAAGGACACCTCTATTCTTAAGTTCTCTTTATCCTCAAGGACTCCTTTATTCTAATGCAATGGCTCCTGAAAAACCTTCCTTTTCAAGAATAATTTTTTCAAACACAATCAATAATCTACAATCAACACTTTAATGTCTTTAGAAGCCAGGACATTTTCAACTTTTGAGTTTTGAAGAAAAAGTACATGGCTGGACTCCTACAAGTCAAAGATTTTAAAGTTTTGATTTATGGGATATTAATGAAGTTATTAATACTCTGTCTGGTGTTTATACATAATGATAAATCAATAATTTACAATTTTTTCTTTAGTCTTAGAATTTCAGAGTTGAAATGAGTTTTGAAGCATATGTGGTCCAGAACCTAAGTGTCTTCAGCAACATCCACAACAAATGGTTGTCCAGCCCTTGCTCCAACAGTCCCAGCAATGGGGAGGTCCCTACCTAACAAGGGAGATCATTTCACTTTATCACATCAATTTAGAAATGTTTCCCTTATTTGGAGTCAGGGTTTCTTTGTCCTGTAGTTTAAATTCATGATGCTAATTATACCCCTAAGGGTCTCCTAGTACAAATCCAATTCCTCCAAATATTTGAAATTCCCTACCATGTCCTGAACACTCTCTTCTAAAGATGCCTGGTTCCTTCAATCATTCCTTATAGAACATGATTTTGCTCCCATCACCATTCTGGGTTCTGATCTCTAAATCAGTGGATTTCACACATCATTTTGCAACACCATCATACTTGTGATCAGTAAGAAAAGAAAAGGTAAATTACTATAGCAACTGCACCCAGAAGAATAATTTACCTTCATTTTGTGCCACAGCCTGGAAAGAAACTAAAAATACCCAAGTGAATATTTTGCACCTGTGAATATGATCAACCATGTGATCCATGGAAGATTAAAGGCTGAGAATCACATCCTTAAATATACCCCAGTTTGTCGATGTACTTCGAAAAGTATAATAGCCAGAATTGAGTATGAAAACCAAGAGGTGGATTAGCCAGAGTAATGCAGACTTGTTCATTAAATCAAAATTTTCTCCTTTCCCTACTCTTACCTTCTCTTCAGGACTCAGCTGAAGTCCTGCCTTTCATAAGAAATGCTTAAGTTAGAAGAGATAAATTCTGAATTCCCTGAGTGTTTCCTTTGGAAGCAAAACTAAGTTGAACTCTAAGATCCTCCACTTCTAACCATGTGTTCTTAGGCATTCGTGACCCCTCCTAAACTCAATTTCATAAGGTATAAAATAGGGGTTTTTCTACCTCACTAAGTAGGGCAGAATTTGACAAGTTTAATTCATTGTCTTTCTTCTATTCTGCTCTAATCTGTGCTCAGAATATTGAGCTGTTAAGCTCCAAGTACAGGGTACACTCAGAATTATGAGACCAGGAAAGAAGATATTGCTGTAAGCAACTGAAATTAGTAAAAGTCAACAGAGGGGCACCTGGGTGGCTCAGTTGGTTAAACATCAGCTTTCGGCTCAGGACATGAGCTTGGGGTCCTGGGATGGAGCCCTGAGTTGGGCTCCTTGCTCAGTGAGGAGTCCGTTTCTCCCACTCCCTCTGCCATTCCCCCTGCTTGCGTGTTCCATCTTTGTCAAATAAAAAAAATATATTAAAATAAATAAATAAATGTCAACATAAATTTTGTGCACTGACCATTGATATAAATCATCCTAAACTGTTACCCATAGCCAGATATGACTTGTAACATAAAACTAAAGTGCATCCCCAAGATGTTTTCTGCAATGCATCAATCCAGTAACTATTGTCAGATGATCTATAAACTATAACATGTAATCTAACAGAGTAGATCCTAAAAGCTCTCACCACAAAAAAAAAACCACAAAATTTGTAATTATGTGTAATGATAAATGTTAACTAGGCATATTGTGGTCTTTTTGCAATATACACAAATACTGAATCATTATGTTGTACACCTAAACTAATACAAAATTTATATCAATTATATCTCAATGAAAAGAAGAAATAAAATAATAAAAGCTTCTAGTTTATAGTAAAGTTACTGTCCACAAGACTGTCCTCTAAGTCTAGATAACCAATATTGACTCCTATGACAGACATATCCTTAGACTGGAGAAAGACATTTCATCAAGTTATTATGCAAGAATATTCGGTTCTTCTACTCCAAGTTGGGACTCATCTAGCAACTTTCTAACCTGTAGTATAATCTCCTGAGTGTACAAACATAATGAAGAGTGTGCCTGGTGTGCAGAGCTAATGCCAGTCACACTCTCCCACTGTCAATTAACACATCATCACTCCAGTTTGAGCATCAATCTCCTGTGGGATTTGTGCATGTGAACTAATTTCTCAGCCTCATCCTCTCTGGGAAAATTAATTGAGTTCTGTTCTTGAAAAGCTGAACAACACCATCTACACTACGAAGAATCTCACACTCGTGCTAACTATAACATACTCTTTGATCCTAGAATGACAACACATACATGTTGGTGCCTCCTCAAACCCATCAGACACAGGGACTCTGCAGCCCCTTTTTCCCACCAGACCCTCCTCTTCCCAACTTACCAGCCCTGGTCCCTTTAAGGGAGGAGGAGTTGCTGCTCTGGTTAGTCAGAAACATGTGTCAGGCCCATAAGAAGACAGGGCAAGGACGACATGACTGTCCTTAGTAGCCCAAGTGATGCTCTCTTTACACTTTTCCCCCATTACCTGAACCCAGCTATTACCTTCGTCTCTTCACCTCATCCGAGATAAGAATAAAGCTGGGACTACAAACCCAATCACCTTCCACTCTACTCCCACATGCTCAACTGTCATATTGGTATCAATATTCAATTTGGTGATAAGGTAGGTAGTGGCTTCTGAATGGAATAGAATATATCATTTGTCCTCAAGAAAGACTAAGCCATTTTTGTTCTTTCTAAAGAAATTCTTTAAATTCTTTCATTAAATTCTTTCTTTCTAAAATCTCTGCTGGTGAGGTAAGGTATCTTTCTTTTTTCCCTACCTTCCTAAAATAATTCTGTTCATTTTTGTTCCCTGTGTACTCCAGCATTGGGTATGGTCATGGGAAAGGAATGTGTTCACTCAGGTACACTAAACAAGAAAGTATGTGAATTTTTTTTTCATTCACAACAGCTAGAGTTTTAATGCATATTTAGTAAATACTTCTCAGCAGAAGACAGTTTTATATCTTTTCCCAAGGGGTTCAAGCTAGCAGCATTGGCCACCCACTGGATAATGAGAGGCAAGGATGAACAGGGTAAGGAATGGCTATAGTGCCTTGACTGTCCAGCTCCCCAGTATGGGCAAGGAATGAGAACACTGTTGTGTGGCCATAATGGGCCATTTGTGCTGAGGCAGGACTAGTAGTGCTAAGCTGGGCTCTAAGGCAGGAAAATTTTCTCTTTTTTTTTTTCATATTTTTGCCACATTTTTACCTCACTTACTTTAGCCTTAAAAATATGTCATATGGTTTCACTTATGATAGTCTAATTTTCTCAAATAGAATGTAATCTCCTGAAAGCACAACTGATATTCTAGATTCTTCCTGTATCTGTTTTCTCCATAGCATCAAGTACGAAGTATTTGCTAAGTGAGGCCATTTGCCTTTCACTTGGTATGGATATATTATTTACATCTTAAGCTTCTGATCTTCTCTCGTGAGCCCAAATCAATCAACACATTTGGATTCTTGGTGCCAACACAAATATAAATCCAAATCCAATATGGGTTCTGAAGTTGTGGGACAAGAGCTAATTACAAAATGATCATCTCAGTAACTCAAAGTATAGTTATATTAATATTTTCTAAAATTTTCTTAAAAATAAAAAATGTAAATATATAGAAAAAGCATAGAATCCTTAAAATTTATATGAAAACTCTAGTTTGAAAAACACTGACTACTACACAAAATCACTCAGAGATGATGAATATAGACAGTGGATGAAAAGGGGTCATATATTCATGCCTCCAAAATATAAACATTATTTGACCTCCAAGAACCATAGTGAATTTTCATTGAGTAGAAAGAGATAGCTGGCTTGGGGAGGGACAAATGAGGGCAACAAAGGAAACCCAAGTCATACCTACTGACACTATTTCCTGCAGCTTGCTTTTTTCTTTGCTTATTAATTCTTGCCTGAGTCACCAGCCCTGCTTCTCTTGTATAGCAGAACATGCAGTCAGAGAGAAGGCTCTGGAGCTAGACTGCCTGTAAATCCCAGCTGTATATATCCACTGTGGCTTTGGGACAGTAACTGGACTTCTTTGAGCCTCCCTTTCTCCATCTATAGAATGGAGATTACAACAATTCCTTCATGTATGTGAATGGCACAGTGCTGGCACATGGTTAGCACTCAGAAAATTATCCTGGGGTCTTTTTTTTATTTTTTAAGATTTTATTTATTTATTTGACACAGAGAGAGAGAGATCACAAGTAGGCAGAAAGGCAGGCAGAGAGAGAGGGGGAAGGAGGCTCCCCGCTCAGCAGAGAGCCCGATGCGGGGCTTGATCCCAGGACCCCCGGGATCATGACGTGAGCTGAAGGCAGAGGCTTTAACCCACTGAGCCACCCAGGCGCCCCTACCCTGGGGTCTTGATTCCTACTATTCACTCTAGTCTTGAGCCATTCTTCAGTCCTCCCTGTGAAAAGGGAAGAGGACTACTTCTCTTGCTTAGGCTAATCCATCTCTGCCCTGGACTCCACCACCCTTCCCCCACCTTGGAGACTTGCTCAACTGGTTGCCTCCTTCCTAATGCCAAACACACGAAATCAGCATCCTAATGCCTTCTTCCACCTTAAAATCTCCTCCCTCAACACTGTATCCCTCTCCAGCTACTGTCCTACATCTCTCCTCTTCTTCGGAGAAACAAAAAGAAAGTGCTCTACCACTGTTCAAAGGCCATCTCATAAAAGGTGATCTCCAATCCTACCCTTCTACTCGTTCCTCCACTTCTACAGTTGAGAGTCTGACACTGACACACAAACACACATACGCGCGCGCGCGCACACACATACACACACACACACACACACACACACACACACACACACACACACACACACACACACACTGAAATTGCTCTCAGAAAGGCTCCGTGCTTCCTTGATGCCAAATCTAATGGACTGTATCATTGAAAATTATATGCCTGACATCAATGTCGGACTGTATTAAATCCTCCCTCTTCTTGAAACGCTCTGTTACCTAGGTTTTTGTGACATCACATTCCCTTTATTTTCTTCCTTCCTCTTTGGGGAGTCTTTCTTAGTCTCCTTTGAGGGAAACTTCTCTCTGCTTGTCTTTTACCACTGATATTTTTCAGGATTCAAAACTTGGCCTTCCCATCTGTCTGCTTGCATGCTAATTTCACTGGCTTCCAGAATGATGACAATTCCTAAATATACATCTCCAGTCTGGTTTCTTTCTTGAACTGAGATGAACACTCCTTAGCCAAATGCTTGTGTACCTTCACCTGAACTTCCTACAAACATCTCAATTCAACACATCCAAAACTGAATTCACGAATTTCCTCTCCAGACCTGCTATTCCTGCTGCCTTCCCTATGCCCACATCTTACAAAACAAGACTGCATTTTTACATTTGGGAATGTGGCTTTTTGAATCCCAAGCAATATACATACATATATACATCAAACTTTCTGGGGGGCTTACTCAAAAGTATTTGAAGTGTTTTAAAAGGGCCTAGAAAAGAAAGCAATATCTTCCCTCTTCCCTCTACCTAAAAGCAGCTCTCAGCTTTTTTTTTTTTTTTTTTGTATTCCCCCAAGGAGTTTATTTAGGCAGACCTGAAGATAGGGAGGCTCTTCTGCATCTAAAAGAAAGTGTTGGGCCTCTTGGTGGTGAGGCACGGCTTGCGCTGGTGATATAAGAACTGGTGGGGCTGTAGAAACTTGATCTTGAAATCATCAAATAGTTCAACTGCCAGTCAGTAGCACTGGCTGGCTGAAATATACTCTACCTTCATGATCTGGATCAAGCAGGTGTGGGCATGGTGCCAGGCACCCATGTCTTGGCAACATCAAGTGACAACGCCTGGAATTTTCAGGTCCAGGTACTCCTGGTATATGCGGTGGGTGCTGCTGGGGGTGGGGAGGCTTTGATAGGGCAGTCAGGTGCCAAAGTTATTCACCTGCAAGGAAGATTCCTTGAACTCCTGTCCACAGTAATTTCCCCTGAAGACTTCTTCAGCTAGTTCAGCAGAGACACAAAGTACCAGCAGTGGGACTTGGCAACAACATGATTAAGTACAATGATCCACATGCAATAGAGGGGAGGACTATGGCATTTGAGGATGGGCAGGCAGGGCCCCACCATCTTGTACTCTCACAGTGTACCCAAGGGCTTCATGGAACACTCTGTTCTCGCCACCGCCCAAGAAAGGTCAGCTCCTTTTTATTGAGACCTGCCTTTTTACCTCATACTCATTCCCACTTCCTCTAAGAAGGCTTCCCTGAGGCCCTGAGAACAAGTTGAAACAGCTCTCCTCTATGCCCTCAGAGTTCCCTATTTCAACCACTGCACTGTTAAATATCTCGGTAATTTAGTATTCCTCACTACCAGTTAACTAAACTTTCTCCCTCACCAGTATTTAAGCCCCTAAGAACTCTGCTTTAGTTATCTTAGTAATCCCCAGTGCCTGACATAAACAAATGTTCAATAATGTTGGCAGAATGAATGAATGGCAAATATTACTAGTAAACATGAAGTTGGTAGCAGAGTAGAGGGTTTGAAGTAGAGGCCCTGCACTTTATCTCTGCTTCTAACCATGTCTCATCATGTAACTCTGAGCAAGTCCCATCATCCCGTAAGGCAAGGTGTCTGAATCTTTCAAGGAAATCAGAACAATAATATCACCTTCCTCACAAGGCTACTGAGACATGAAGGGAAGTCCACATCATTTCTTAGTATGTAATAAGTTCTATAAACACTCTTTGGTGACTTTGTTGGAGGTGGATAGAAGGTGATGGAGCTGGGGAGGAAATTTACAAAGTTTTATTCGTGTGATATAAATTCAAGTTCACACATCTCCATTTTGAAAATGAAAACACTGTCAAGACAACATGAATAATCTAAAACATGGTTGGCTAATTATATATGTACGTACACATATATATTAATAATATATACATATAATAACTAGAGATTAGCAGGGCACCAATGGAAGAGGGCACCTTCGTAGAGATATGGATTGAATACTTGTGTCTTTTCAGACATTGTGGAGCCTAAGCTGTCTCAGGAGGTAGGGAGAAGGGCCCAAGACCTTGGGCACTATAATTTGTTTTCCTCCTGAAAAAGATCATGATGCTATAATAATACAAATGGAACTAGGGCACCTGGGTGGCTTAGATGGTTAAGCATCTGCCTTTGGCTCAGGTCATGATCCCAGGGTCCTGGGATCGAGTCATCAGGCTCCCTGCTCAGTAGGGAGCCTGCTTCTCTCTCTGCCTCTGTCTCTCATGAATAAATAAATTTAAAAAAAAATCTTTAAAAAAAATACAAATGGAACTAAAATGGTTAAAGTCACAAAGCAGCTCAATAGTCATTAGGGATTCAGGCTAAGGCAATGCGCAAGCACTAATATTAACTATGGTCCTCAGCCTTTGGAGTTGGTGAGATGAACCCAGGAAGCTTCCTGCAGACCAAACACTTATGCTAATTGAAGAGAAACTTTCTGGGAAAAAAAAAAAGACAGCCAAACGTAAGAGACCTGTCAACTCCAGGGTCATCAGTGAAGTGATAACCAGAAAAGAGCTGAAATCAAAGGCTGTCTCTGCCTCCCCCTGCACACTCTGTTCTGTGGGAGCCCATGGTGGTCACAGCTCCTTTAACAATATTTATAATGAAGGAACAACGTTGGAGATGTCAACCTTGATTATTCATAAAGCTTCCTCCTGCTCAGATCCACCCTGAGGCTAACAGTAAAAGTACCTGATTCCCAATTCTCAAACACAAAAGCATACAGAGCTTGAAAGAGGAGCTGACTAATAAAGTTTGCATATCCCTAAGAAAAAGAGCATACAAGGAAGAAGAAAAGGAATGGCAAGATTAAACAAAAACAGTAAGCTTGGATGGGAAATGATAAAAATTTTAAAAGCCAAGAACTTAAATCTATTTTCTTTCTCTTTTTCTTTTTTCTTTTTTTTTAACGTCCTCGTTCATTTACATTTCAGTATAAGCCATTTGGAGAGAACAACTGTTTCATCTCTGGACTAGAAAGCTGAGGTGCTTTGAATGCTTACTGTGGGAGCGTAATGTTGCTAAACTCTGCTCTGGAGAGTAGTCTAGTGGCTTTAAACTGAGAGGAAAGTCAGAGCAAGGCCTTCATTGCTGGTTCTATTAGACAAGGAGGTGACCAAAGCAGAGGCTTTGAGGGCTCACTCAGGTAGACTATGTAGGGGGAAGAGTCCGAGACAGATCCAGAACTTACAACCAGGCTCTCCAGTCCCTTAGCTCTATCCTAGTTATTGATTTGAGCACTCTTTCTCATTTATTTGGCAGTTTCCTCATTTGCAAAGTGGGAAGAATACAACTAATCTTCCTTGTAGGGTTGTGAACATTTAATTAAATAGAGAGAATAAAGCCCAGAGTTGGGATTATAGCAAGTATTTAATAAATGTCACTTATTTGCTGTTATCAATCCTAAAGGATATGTCAAATAGAAATTAAACTGTTTGCTTTTGGATTTTGTGGTTTTAATAGAGATATGGTTTGCTCTCATAGTAATGATTAATGTTGATTACCAAATATCCTCTCTCTCTACTCCTGGTCACATACGCTAGACTAGGATTATACTGCTGGCCCTTTCTGGTTGAGTGAGGTCTTGTGACTAGGTTTAGCCAATAGTTCTGAAAGGAAATGCCATTTTTTTTACCTTTAAGCCAGAACATTCAACTGTACAAAACCTTCCAAAGCTCTTGTCCTATGGCCATGATACTAAAAATGTTCCAAATGATAACTATTCTATCAACCTGGGCTCTGAGATCCATAAACCTCTTGCTTTTTAGTTGATTTAAAATCTTTTCTCAGTTGTGGAAATCACAGGTTAGTAACTTTTCAAATATTGGTTCTGTCCCATTAGCTCTCTTGCAGGTGACCACAAAAGACTTGAAGCAACTGTCCATTATAGTTAAAAATCAGAGACAACCTCAAGATTCATTAATAAGAGTATCATTAAACTGAATTATATTCATTCAGTGAAATATTACATAGTAGTTAAAATACAAAACATTGCATAGTAGTTAAAATACTGAACCAACCATATATAAATCAACATATACAAGCCACAAAACCTAATACTGACTTGGTAAACAGTATGCATTTTTATAAATGCTTTCATGTAAATGTATACAAAAATGCTACAGATATTTAGAGGAACATAAACATGTAGTTAAAAGTATAAAACGTGCATAAGATTGGTAAATATAAAACCAAAATAGAGGCTGCTTCTGAGGGAAAAAGAGGAACTGGGCTCAGTGAGAAGTAGTAACTCTAAATATAACATCATATTACCTTTTTTTTTTAATATTTTATTTATTTATTTGACAGACAGAGAGAGAGAGAGATCACAAGTAGGCAGAGAGGCAGGCAGAGAGAGGGGGAAGCAGGCTCCCTGCCAAGCAGAGAGCCCGACGCGGGGCTCGATTCCAGGACCCTGACATCATGACCTGAGCTGAAGGCAGAGGCTTAACCCACTGAGCCACCCAGGTGCCCCCATATTACTTTTTTTAAATGCCAAAAAACATGAAGCACTTATCACAAAAAGATTGTAATTGTGTATGTTTAAAATTTTTCATAATTTTTTAACAAATGTGATATAATGATCATATAAAGGTAGATGACAAGGCATGTTTCTGCTAAATAACAAAGTTCATGAACACAACTTCTTTAAAAAGATGTTATTTAGGTCCAGTCTCTACAGAGATCCAAAACTATAGTAGGTTAGACAAGACAGAAGTTTCTCTTTTGCTATCACAGATGGATCCTCTAACCCCTTCCATCAAATCTATGGAATGGCCAATGGGAGAGCAAGAAAATGTTAAGGAGAGTGTGCTTCATTCTTTTAATGGCACAACATGAAGCTGCCATACATTTTTTCTTCCTACATCTAAGTGGCCATAAATTTGCTTCATGACTACATCTTGTAAGGAGATGTGAGAAATGTAGTCCCTGGCTGGGAAACCATGTGTCCACTAACCTTCACAGTTCTATTATTAAAGGAAGAAGAGAAGAACGGATGGATGTAGTTGACCACTAGCCACCTGTGCCACAGGATGGATTACACCCAGCCACAACAAAAGTGTAACAGGAGCATTTACAAATGGGAAATTTGTCCTTCTGTATTTATATCAGGATCCAACCCCACAAATAGTCCCAGCTAATCTTTTTTTTTCTATAGCTTTCTAGCTCTAGTCTTACTTAGCTGTACTTCATTCCCTAAGAGCAGTCTGTGAGGTGGAGATTTAAAGATAGAATGACATGGATCCTGCCTTCAAAAGAAAGACACAATTTTGCTATCTATGATCAGCATTAAAATGGCAGTAGGCATGTGGTTTAATCTGAACATTGGGGAGGACCCGTGAGCCAATCATGGCGGTCTACAAAAACTTCCCTGTAAAGTCTCTGCAGGCTTCACAGAGAATGTGGCCCTAGAATTGAGGCATGGAGGTTGAATAGGAAGCTGTTAGGGAGACAAATGGGGTTCTGACCAGGGGAGAAGAAATATGCAAAGGTAAAAGAATAAGAAACTTAATACTTTCAGGAAAACAAAGACATTCCATGTGGTTGTAAATTTAACAAGGCAGTGGGCCAAAGATGAAGCTGGTATGTTAGGTGAGATGAGATCATAGTCAATCTTTCATTCATAAGGAGAAGTTCAGATTTTATCTTGCATATACAGTGGAAGTCACTAACAAATTTTGAACAAGGAAGGAATAATATTAGATTTGTTAGAAAGATGACTCTGAAACCAATGTGGAGGATGGATCAGGATAGAGAGAAAACTATTGATAGTAAAGGGAGAAGAGATAGTTCTAGGGGATGAGAAAGGAAGAGTCCAAGTCATGATGTATTTGAAGTCCCTGTAAGACACCCAATAAAAACAGCTAGTAAACATGGTATTGAACACACTGGAAGCTCGGGAAAGAAGTTCTGGTTTCCATGACATACCATCCCTTTAGTTTGCAGTTTCTGGAATGGATAAAATGCTTTTAAGCCCCAACAGTCAATTCTGCTTCTCATTTTCATGGTGGCTAGTCTACTACTTCTTGATTGTCAAGATTCCTAGTATCTTCAATCTGTGCTCGCCCTCACCTTAGTTAATTGATTCTCTTGTTAATACAGCATTGATGATGGCACAGTGCTGGGAATTCAAATCTAGTTGAATACCTTACTAATGGAGCAATGTCAGCCTTAAGGGAGAACTCTGGGGTGTACAACTCTGCATTTGGTCCTGTCACATTTAGCAGTTTTACCAGACAAGATGAAGGTAAGCAAGACACCTTTAACCAATTTCAGATGACATAAAGATAGCAGGGGTAAGTCTGTGGATGTCAGGATGAGAATTCAAAGAGAACTAAGTATACTAAAATCAACAAAATAGTATATAATGGTGACACATGGAAAAGGCTGTGAAATAAACTTGTTCAAATAAATTACAAAAGTAAACTCATGGGGAAATCCTGAGGAAGGGATCTGCTACCCAGAATACTTAATTCTCATAAAACACCCTGGAAAACTATTCAAAACACAAAGACCGGGAGGGGAGGAAAAAGATGGCAGAGGAGTAGGGGATCCTATTTCAACTTGTCCTCTGAATTAAGCTGGATATCTACCAAACCATTCTGAACACCCACAAAACCAGCCTGAGATGTAAGAAGATATACGTGGATCTCTACAGAGTACCTCTGCAGTTAGTCTCCAGATATGAAGCGGGGAGTCATGATTCTGTGGGCAGATATCAGAAGATACACAGAAGGTGGCGGGAACCTCCTGGATCCTGCTCTGTTGGAGCACAAAAGCCTCCCGTGCTGGGGTCCAGGGCACAGACTCGCAGACCAGGAGGGGTGGGGAAAGGACTTTAGGGCAGCCCCCCAGACTGAAACCTTGAGCTGCGGGGCCACACATGTGAACTGTGGGTGGCCTGCAGTTTTAGAAGCACAAAGGACAGAGACATGCCTGGACCTGGAAGCAAGGGCTGGTAGTGCTGCTGTGGGGCACACAACGCAGGAAACTCATGTTTTTAGCAATACAGACAGAAACAGAGATAGTGTGACACGGAGAGGTCAGTGGAAAGCAGACTGCGATCTCTGTTCTGAGACAGGGGTTTGGATATGGTCACTTCTCCTCTGACTCTTAGAAGAGATGTGGAAAGCCACCAGGGAAAGCCTCGAGAGAACAGAAGCCCCAAAAAACTGGTTTTCACTGAGCCCATCACCCTTCTCACAGGGTGCAGGGCAACTCTACCCAAACAGGGTTGCCTGAGTAACAGTCCAGCAGCACCCCCTTCTCCAAGAAGACAGGCTGGAAGAACAAGAGGCCGACAACCCTAAGGTTCCCAAAGAACAGATGCATCCTGCTTGGGTTGTGATCAATAATCTGGACTCTGTACATTACCTCAATCACCCTTCAACAGAATGGCTAAGAGGAAGAACTCCCAAAATAGGAAAGATTCAGAGACTGTGACCTCTGCCATAGAACTAATGGGTATGGATATAAGCAAGATGTAGAAAACAGACTTCAGGGTAACAGTTATGAAGACAATAGCTAGGATGGAGAAAACCATTAATGGCAACATAGATTCTCTAAGGGCAGAAATGAGAGCTAATTTGGCAATATTTAAAAATGCTATCAATGAGATCTAATCTAGTTTAGATACTCTCCCAGCTAGGGTAAACAAGGCAGAAGAACGAACTAGTGATCTAGAAGACAAACTGATAGAAAAGAAGGAACAGGAGGAGGCCTGGAACAAACGGCTTAAAATCCATGAGAACAGAATTAGAGAAATAAATGACACCATGAAACATTCCAATGTCAGAATTATTGGGAACCCTGAAGGGGTAAAGAGCAAGAGAGGACTAGAAGATATATCTGAGCAAATTGTAGCTGAGAACTTCCCTAATCTGGGGAAATAAATAAGCATTTAAGTTCTAGAGGCAGAGAGGACCCCTCTCAAGATCAAGAATAGAAAAAAGCTTCAGCATGTAATCATAAAACTTGCAAATCTTAGAACCAAGGAAACCATCTTAAGGGCAGTTAGGGGGAAGAGATTCCTTATGTAGAGAGGAACATCAGAACAACGTCAGACCTGTCCACAGAGACCTAGCAAGCCAGAAAGGCCTGGCAAAACATATTCAGGGTACGAAATGAGAAGAACATGTAGCCAAGACTACTTCATCCAGAAAGGCTATCACTCAGAATGGATAGAGAAATAAAAGGCTTCCAGGACTGGCAGAAACTGAAAGATTATGTGACCACTAAGCCAGCCCTGCAAGAAATATTAAGGGAGGAGTTCTACAAAAGGAGAAAGACCCCCAAGAGCAATACAGAACAGACATTTACAATTTATAGAAACAAGGACTTCACAGGCAACATGATGACAATAAAATCATATCTTTCAATAATCACTCTCAACGTGAACAGCCTAAATGCTCCCATAAAATGACAGAGTTGCAGACTGAATAAAAAGACAGGACCCATCCAATATACCAATATGCTGTCTATAAGAGACTCATTTTGAACCTAAAGATACATCCAGACTCAAAGTGAAGGGATGGAGAACCATATTTCATGCCAATGGACCTCAAAAGAAAGCTGGGGCAACAATTCTCATACCAGACAAATAAGCTAAAGACTGGAGTGAGAGATACAGAAGGACACTATATCATTCTTAAAGGGTCTATTCAACAAGAAGATCTAACAACTGTAAATATCTATGCCCCCAACATAGGAGCAGCCAACTACATAAACCAACTGTTAACCAAAATTAATAGACATATTGATAATAATACGTCAATAATAGGAGACCTCAACACTCCACTTAGCAATAGAGAAATCATTAAGCAGAAAATCAACAAAGAAACAAGAGCTCTGAAGGACACAGTGGACCAGATGGACCTCATAAATATATACAGAACATTCTACCATATAACAACAGAATACTCATTCTTCTCTAGCACACATAGAACTTTGTCCAGAGTAGACCACATACTGGGTCACAAAGAAGGTCTTAACCAATACCAAAATATTGAGATTATTCCCTACATATTCTCAGACCACAATGCTTTGAAACTGGAAATCAATCACAAGAAAAAGTTTGGAAGAAATTCAAACACCCTGCTCAAGAATGTTTGGGTTAACCAGGAAATCAAAAAAGAACTTAAACAATTCATGGAAACCAATGAGAATGAAAACAAATCAGTCCAAAACCTATGGGACACGGCAAAGGCAGTCCTAAGGGGGAAATACATAGCCATCCAAGCCTCACTCAAAAAAACAGAAAAATCCCAAATTCACAAACCACCTTTACATCTTAAAAAACTGGAGAGTGAACAACAAATTAAGCCTAACCCATGCACAAGAAGGGAAATGATTAAGATTAGAGCAGAAATCAATGAATTAGAAACCAAAAATACCATAGAACACATCAACAAAACTAGAAGCTGGTTCTTTGAAAGAATTAATAAGATCAATAAGCCACAGGCCAGACTTAGCCAAAAGAAAAGAGAAAGGACCAAAATTAATAAAATTATGAATGAAAGGGAAGAGATCATGACTAATAGCAAGGAAATAGAAACAAAGATCAGAAATTACTATCAACAACTATATGCCAATAAATTAATCAACCTGGAAGAAATGGATGCATTCCTGGAAACCTATAAACTACCAAGACTGAAACAGGAAGAAACTGACAACTTGAATAGGCCAATAACCAGTAATAAGATCGAAGCAGTAATCAAAAATCTCCCAAAAAGCCCTGGGGAATTCTACCAAACATTCGAAGAAGAAATAATACCTATTTTTCCTGAACCTGTTTCAAAAAACAGGAACATAAGGGAAACTTCCAGACTCAGTCTATGAGGCCAGCATTACCTTGATCCCAAAACCAGACAAAAACCCCATCAAAAAGGAGAATTTCAGACCAATATCCCTGATGAATATGGATGCCAAAATTCTCAACAACATCCTAGCTAACAGGATCCAACAGTACATGAAAAGGATAACCCATCATGACCAAGTGGGATTTATCCCTGGGATGCAAGGATGGTTCAACATTCACAAATCAATCAATGTGATAGAACACATTAGTAAAAGGAAAGAGAACCATATGGTCCTCTCAACTGATGGAGAAAAAGCTTTTGACAAATATAGCATCCTTTCCTGATTAAAACTCTTCAGAGTAAAGGGACAGAGGGAAAATTCCTCAATTTCATAAAACCCATCTATGAAAAACCCACAGAGAATATCATTATCAATGGCAAAAACTGAGAGCCTTTTCCTTAAGATCAGGAACATGACAAGGACGCCCACTCTTGCCACTACTATTCAACATAGTACTGAAAGGCCTAGCAACAGCAATCAGACAACAAAAAGAAATAAAATATATTCAAATTGGCAAAGAAGTCAAACTCTCTCTCTTCACAGATGACATGATACTTTATGTGGAAAACCCAAAAGATTCCACCTCTAAATTACTAGAACTCATACAGCAATTCAGTAATGTGGCAGGATACAAAATCAATGCACAGGGGTGCCTGGGTGGCTCAGTGGGTTACAGCCTCTGCCTTCAGCTCAGGTCATGATCTCAGGGTCCTGGGATCGAGCCCCGCATCAGGCTCTCTGCTCAGCAGGGAGCCTGCTTCCCCCTCTTTCTCTGCCTGCCTCTCTTCCTACCTGTGATCTCTCTGTGTCAAATAAATAAATAAGTCTTTTTAAAAAATCAATGCACAGAAATCAGCTGCTTTCTTATACACTAGCAATGTAACTGTAGAAAGAGAAATTAGAGAATTGATTCCATTTACAATAACACCAAAACCCATAAGATACCTTGGAATAAACCTAATTAAAGAAGTAATGGATCTATATTCTAGGAACTACAGAACACTCATGAAAGAGATGGAAGAAGAGGGGCACCTGGGTGGCTCAGTGGTTTAAGCCTCTGCCTTCGGTTCAGGTCATGATCTCAGGGTCCTGGGATCGAGCCCCGCATTGGGCTCTCAGCTCGGCAGAGAGCCTGCTTCCCCCTCTCTCTCAGCCTGCCTCTCTGCCTACTTGTGATCTCTCTCTCTGTCAAATAAATAAATAAAATCTTAAAAAAAAAAAACAAAAGAAAGAAATGGAAGAAGACACAAAAAGATGGAAACACATTCCATGCTCATGGATCAGAAGAATAAACATTGTTAAAATGTCTATCCTGCCCAGAGCAATCTATATTTTCAGTGGCCATCCTGATCAAAATACCAACAGCATTTTTCAAAGTGCTAGAACAGACAATCCTAAAATTTGAATGGAACCCAAATCGCCAAGGGAATGATGAAAAAGAAAAACAAAGCTTGGGACATCACATAGCCTGACTTAAAGCTATATTACAAAGCTGTGGTCACCAAGACAGCATGGTATTGGCACAAAAACAGACACACAGACCAAGGAACAGAACAGAGAGTCCAGAAATGGACCCTCAACTCTATGGTCAACTAATCTTTGACAAATAAGGAAAAAATATCCAAAGGAAAAAAAGTCTCTTCAATAAATGGTGCTGGGAAAACTGGACAGCTATATACAGAATGAAACTCAACCATACTCTTGCACCATACACAAAGATAAACTCAAAATGGACCAAAGACCTCAATGTGAAACAGGAATCCATCAAAATCCAAGAGGAGAATATAGGCAGTAACCTCTTTGACATCGGCCACAACAACTTCTTTTAAGACATGTCTCCAAAGGCAAGGGAAACAAAAGCAAAAATGAACTTCTGGGATTTCAAGATAAAAAAAATTCTGTACAGCAAAGGAAATAGTCAACAAAACTAAGAAGCAACCCACCGAATGGGAGAAGATATCTGCAAATGACACTACAGACAAAGGGCTGATATTCAAGGTCTATAAAGAACTTCTCAAACTTAACACTCAAAAATCAAACAGCCCAGTCAAAAAAATGAGAATACATGAACAGAAACCTCTCCAAAGAAGACATACAAATGGATAACAGACACATGAAAAAATATTCATCATCATTAGCCATCATGGAAATTCACATCAAAACCACATTGAGATACCAGTCAGAATGGCAAAAATTGACAAGAAACAACAAATGTTGGAGAGATTGTGGAGAAATGGGAACCCTCATACACTGTCGGTGGGAATGCAAGTTGGTACAGCCACTTTGGGAAATAGTGTGGACATTCCTCAAAAAGTTAAAAACAGAGCTATCCTATGACCTAGCAATTGCCCTCCTGGGTATTTACCCCCAAAGATACAGATGTAGTGAAAAGAAGGGCAACATGCACCCCAATGTTCATAGCAGCAATGTCCACTATATCCAAACTGTGGAAAGAGCCCAGATACCCTTCAACAGACAAATGGATAAAGAAGATGTGGTCCATATACACAATGGAATAGTTCAGCCATCAGAAAGGATGAATACCCAAGTTTTGCATCAACATGGATGGGACTGGCGGAGATTAGGCTAAGTGAAATAAGTCACTGTTGGTGGGAATGCAAGTTAGTGCAGCCACTTTGGAAAACAGTGTGGAGATTCCTGAAGAAATTAAAAACAGAGCTACCCTATGACCCTGCAATTGCACTACTGAGTATTTACACCAAAGATACAGATGCAGTGAAAAGAAGGGCCATATGTACCCCAATGTTCATAGCAGCAATGGCCACAATCACCAAACTGTGGAAAAAGCCAAGATGCCCTTCAACAGACAAATGGATGAAGTGCTCAATCAGCATATTCCATATGCAATGGAATATTACACCTCCATCAGAAAGGATGGATACCCAACTTTTGTATCAACATGGATGGGAATGGAGGAGATTATGCTGAGTGAAATAAGTCAAGGACAGAAAGCCAATTATCATATGGCTTCACTTACTTGTGGAGCATAAGGAATAACACGGAGGACATTAGGAGAAAGAAAGTAAAAGTGAATTGGGGGAAATTGGAGGGGGAGGCAAACCATGATAGGCTGTGGACTCTGAGAAACAAACTGAGGGTTTTGGAAGGGAGGGGGTGGGGGATGGGTAAGCCTCCTGGTGGGTAATAAGGGGGGCACATATTACATGGAGCACTGGGTGTGGTGCATAAACAATGAATCTTGGAACATTAAAAAAATAAAAGTAAAAAAAAAGTCAAGCAGAGAAAGTAAATTATTATATGGTTTCACTTATTTGTGGAACATAAGGAATAGCATGTAGGACATTAGGAGAAGGAAGGGAAAAATGAAGGAGGGAAAATGAAGGTGGGGGAAATCAGAGAGGAAGATGAACCATGAGAGACTATGGACTCCAAGAAACAAACTGAGGGTTTTAGAGGGGAAGGGGGGAATGGGTGAGCCCAGTGATGGGTATTAAGGAGGGCATGTATTGCATGGAGCGCTGGGTGTTATACACAAACAATGAATCATGGAACACTACATCAAAAATTAATGATGTACTGTATGGTGACTAACATAAAAAAAAAAAAAATCAACCAAACACAAAGACCATCATTTCCTAGTGCTCAATCAGCAAAACAAATGTGAATCCCCTTTCCACAGAGATGGCTATACTTTAAATGAAATGGATGATCAATAATCTTCTTGGTTCTTGTTCTATTCTATAGAGACTTCCACATTTGCTTACCCTTTATTCAAAGGACACAGAGCTACATTTCACTACAAATGTCTTTCTAGGAATGCTATTTCATTATACCTCTTAATCTATGTATTTTTTAAACTACTAATTAAGACTAAATGCAGTTTTTAGAATATAACCTTTTTCTTAAAAGCTTTTATTTATGAGAGAGAGAGAGTGTACGTGAGTGAGCAAGCAAGCATGAGCAGGAACAGAAGGAGAAGGAGAGGGAGAGGGAGAGGGAGAAGCAGGCTCTTCATGAAGCAGGGAGCCCAACATGGAGCTCTATCCCAGGACCCTGGCTGGGATCATGATCTGAGCCAAAGGCAGATCAAGCTGAGCCAAAGGCTTAACCAAGCCACCCTGGTGCCCCTCTAGATGATAAACTGATCATCCTTATCTGTAACACATTCACACAGCACCCTGTACTTCTCTTTCAAAATTTCATCACCACTATAACACATTATTAAAGTAATTTTCAATATCTGTAAGCTCCATGTCTGACTGATACATTACTCTATCTCCAGTGCCAAATACAGAGCTGGCCCTTAGTAGGGGCAAAATAAGTATTTACAGAGTGAATAAATGAATGAAAAAAATAAATGATAAACACCCAGCAAGAATGATAGTGTGTTTTAGTTAACACAAGATAATGTTAAAGATCTTTGTTATCTAACTTTTTCATGGTGGGAAAATGAATTCTTTTGGTCATTAATTGTCATAATAATTTTTATCCATATTATCAGCTGTTTCTAGCCAAATAACCTATATACCTGTAGTCACCTGCAGCAAACGACTTGTCTGTCAGAGATAAGTAGCAAAAAATATCTAATATTGTCATACTCTCTCCTACAGTGTAAATTCTCCTTGTATGAAACAGATATTCCAGGGGTGCCTGGGTGCCTCAGTCATTAAGCATCTGCCTTTGGCTCAGGTCATGATCCCAGTGTCCTGGGATCGAGCCCCGCATCGGGCTCCCTGCTCGGCAGGAAGCCTGTTTTCTCCTTCTGCGACTCCCCCTGCTTGTGTTCCCTCTCTTGCTATATCTTTCTCTGTCAAATAAATAAATAAAATCTTAGAAAAGAAAAGAAAAGAAAAGAGAAAAGAAAAAGAAAAAAGAAAAGAAAACATATTCCAGGGGAGCAAAATATTTAGTTCCTTATTTTTTTCTCCTTTTCTCTTATCTACATTCATTTTTTTTAGCTGGAAAAAAATACTGTTAAAATTCCAAGCAAAAGTCCTTATACATAAAGGAATGAATAAATGACTATTTGTTATACAAGGGCTATGAACAGGAGAAAGGTGAAGAGAGAGAAGGTCAGGAGGTAATTCAGAGAATGCCAACAGAATATAGGTGAAACTAATCACATCAATTCTCTTTGAAGCAGCTCCTGCCTGTTTTATTACAGATTCCACAGGCAGCTGGTGATTTGGCTCTGCTGTTGCACTCAACTATAGCAATCAAAAATTCTCTCTGCTGAACTTTCACTGAGGATTCCACATGGTGTAAGTGTGGGCCATTTTATTTCACAGTGGCCTAATTAAGGTGTTTCCTTTCACATTTGTTCTGTAAACTGTACCATAAAAAGCTACCATTTAAAAATTTTGCAATCAATTCTACTGCCCTAATAGGAGCAAAATGTCATTTCGAAACTACTGTCACGCAGGAGTAATGAACAAATTGTCAGAAACCTATTTCAAAATTCATTTTATAGAAATCAATATGAGTGCTTGCCCACCTAGATACTAAAAAGGGAACTTCTCCACCAATTAGCTAAATATCATAATTTTTAAAAGGCCAAAATTTTAGCTCTCCTCCGCCCCATTCAACAGATCCAACAAATGGTTTCAGAAGATAACCAATTCTTTCCTTACCAACTAACACAGGCAGTAAGAGAAGAACTGTTCTACCCTCAGGAGGATTAACCCACTAATTGAGCATCCAAAGCTTCCTGTAACATCCAACCTCAAACCAGTATCCCAGCTATTGCCACTCTTGGCCACATACAGGGACGGCTATTTTATTTCTACTGTACAATGAGTTTGGAATACCTGTAATGTTTTGTTCTGTTACATATCTGGAAGTTAGGATCATCCTGTAACACAGTTTTTTTTTTTAATTCATTTCATATTTGGGTTATTTTAATTCTTAATTTGTGGGAAAACAAAATTTTCAATAGACTTGCAATAAAGAACTGATTTTTGGTTTCAAAATCTCTCCTTCCCTCTTTTTTTTCTTCTCTTAAACCATCTTCTTCCAAGAAAGATTTTTTTAACTTGTCTTATGTTATCAAGGAGAAACCATATTCCCTAGGCAGACAGGCAGCAAGCAAAGTAGGTAAATCTTCCTTCATTATACAAGTGCTGTGGAGCAGAGTTGTCAACTGCTTCATTGTTGGGGCAGGTTTGACTATCCATATCCACTTGAGATAGAAAAAGAATCTGAGTCTGATTTTTCTGTAAAAACATGTGAGAAAGTAATCCAAGATTAGGAAACTGTATGAAGTCCTCAGTGATCACTCAGAAATAAAGTACCACTCACAACCTGAAATGGTAGATTTTTTTTCTTAAAGAAACATATTATGTGAACATTTTTTTAACAATTTGATATATCTTGATTTTTATAGTACTTTTTTTTTGTATTTTATTTATTTCTTTGATAGACAGAGAGAGGGAGAGATCACAAGCAGGCAGAAAGGCAGGCAGAGAGAGAGGGGGAAGCAAGCTCCCTGCTGAGCAGAGAGCCTGATGCGGGGCTCGATCTCAGGACCCTGAGATCATGACCTGAGCCAAAGGCAGAGGTTTTAAACCACTGAGCCACCCAGGCTCCCCTTATGTGAACATTTTAAATAAATGTTTATTTATTTAAGGTGGGCTGACCAGAATTCTGACCTGTTCATTAAAAGGTATGCACAGATTTAAGTTTCATGGCCACTCTGTAGAAAGAGTGGAACGCCAAAAAAAAAAAAAAGAGAGAGAGAGAGAGAGAGAGAGAGGGAAACACTGACCAAATTATTTGGTTGCCAGCTTTACAACTTGGTTTTTCCTTCTTATGAAAGACATATATACACTTAAGAGACTCTCTCTTATGTCCCCACCTCTTTCCAGTACCTCAAAAGTAACAACCCAGGAAATAAAATATCTAAGGCACACATATTAAAATCCTCCAAATCCCAGGGTGCCTGGGTGGCTCAGTGGGTTAAAGCCTCTGCCTTCAGCTCAAGTCATGATCTCAGGGTCCTGGGATCGAGCCCCATATCGGGCTCTCAGCTCAGCCTGCCTCTCTGCCTACTTGTGACCTCTCTCTCTCTCTCTCTCTGTTAAATAAATAAAATCCTCCAAATCCCTTCTTCAACCATTTACTGATCATAGGGTATTCACCACTATTAAAGATTTAACACACTTCATAACTATGGTTTCCAATCTATAACTGTATCTAAATTAAAGATAAGGTGGTGCACTGAGTTGGCTCAGTTGGGAGAATATACAATTCTTGATTGCAGGGCCTACATTGGGGGTAGAGCCTACTTAAAAATAAGTAAATAAACAAGTAAAGTGAAGATAAGTTATATTGGGTTGGAAGAGGAAAGTAAGAATACAGATTCCTTTTTACATCCATGATGACCAAGATACCCGAAGGATATTCTTTGACATTTATAATCCTAATTCCCTAGAAGAAAAATGTGAGTATTCATAGCAGAAAACAAAGAAAGGGAATGAAAACAGTAATTTCATCCCACAACTATTATCATAAGCCATAAAATGGCTAGTCAGAAGGCAATCCACACTTTACCCAGTTTTGGAAACAGATGGTTCTAAATGTAACCAATTTTCCTCAACATTTAACAGCAACATCAGAAATTAAACATGTTACAGAAACCATTAGGTTCAGTCCCACCCCTGTTACTATCAGCGCTGTCTATTAGGGAAATCATATCCCATTAACATGCTTATACTAATTGAAGGAGGAAGCTTGAAAGAAAGAAAAGAATTAGCTATCACTAAACATTCTAAAGCAAAGGTTAGGTTCTTCATTTCCCAATTTAAACCAAATACCTGCTTGCTGACCACACTTCCTTTCTGACCAAGAAAGTTGGTGGATAAAGTTGAGGTTTTAAAATAAGTTTTCTTAGCTAGAATCCTGACCCATTCCCAAAAGCTCTATTTCCACCTTAAATGAATAAAATATCCTAGTTGTAAATTTCTTGGTCTATTGAATAATATGCAGGCTTGAAGCAGCACTTCCATCTCCAATTCATCTGAACCTATAGCAAACAGTGAGGAAAAATACAGATTTATACACGCAAAGAACTCCTCCTAGTGGCTTATTCAGCCATATTTCAAAGTAAAGTCTAAACAAGTACTGACTCCTCTCAACTAGACAGTCTGGGTGAAAATAATTTCCCTAAGGTCCTTCGTTCTGATGTAGGACTTCAGATGTGACAAGAATGTGAAGCATTTTTAAAGGCTTTTTCTGAAAATCTTTTTGCCAAAGGTATGATGACCATTAATACCTCCTGCTCCTCATTCCTGAAAGAGGCATTAAAGATGCTTTATGAATAAGGAAAGATGTGAATGTAATGTTAGAGCCTTCAAATTTCAATCTCAAAGTGAACAGAGGAACTACGATGTCACTAACCAATCCCAACGAGAATTCCTTCAAGAAAGGCAGAGAGCTCAGACTTATCAAGAGAAAAAAAAGGACTCAAATAAATAAAACACAAATGAAAGAGGATAAATAACAATCAATATCACAGAAATACCATCATAAGAGAATATTATGAAAAAACTATATGTCAACAAATTGGACAACCTAGAAGAAATGAGTAAGTTCTGAGAAACATATAAACTACCAAAACAGAATCAGGAAGAAAGAGAAAATTTGAACAGACTGATAGTTAACAAAGAAGTTCAATGAGTACTCAAAAAACTCCCAATAAAAAAAAAGTCTAGGACCAGATGGCTTTATAGGCAAATCCTACCAAACATTTAACGAACAGTTCATATCTATTCCTCTTAAACTATATTCCAGAAAATAGGAAATGAGGTCAGCATTACCCTGAAGCCAAAACCAGATAAAGGCACCACTAAAAAAGAGAACTACAGACCAATATCTCTGATGAATATAGATGCAAAAATTCTCAACAGAACACTAGCAAACTGAATCCAACAATACGTTAAGAAAAATCATTCACTACTTAATCAAATGGGATTTATTCCTGGGATGCAATGGTGGTTCAATATTCACAAAACTAATGTAATACACAACATCAATAAGCAAAAGGATAAGAACCAAATGGCTATGTCAAAAGACACAGAAAAAGCATGTGACAAAGTCTAATATCCATTCACAATAAAAACCCTCAACAAAGTAGGTTTAGAGGGAATATACTTCAACATAATAAAGGCCATATATGAAAAACCCACAGCAAACATCACCCTTAATGGGGAAAAAATGAGAGCCCTTCTCCTAAGGTCAGGAACAAGACAAGGATTTCCACTCTCACCACTTTTATGCAACGCGGTACTGGAAAGTCCTAGCCACAGCAGACAATTAAAAGAAATAAAAAGCACCCAAATTGGTAAAGAAGAAGTAAACCTTTCACTATTTGCAGATGACATGATACTCTATATAAAAAACCCAAAAGAACCCACCAAAAAACTGCTAGAACTCATCAACAAATTCAGCAAAGTTGCAGGATTCAAAATTAATGTACAGAGATCCGTTGCATTTCTATATACCAATAATAAAGCAGCAGAAAGAGAAATTAAGAAGACAATCCCACTTACAATTATGCCCAAAGTAATAAGATACCCAAGAATAAACTTAACCAAAGAGGTGAAAGACGTGGACTCTCAAAACTATAAAACACTGATGAATGAAATGAAAGACAATACAAAGAAATGGACAGACACTTGATGCTCATGGGTTAGAAGAACAAATATTGTTAAAATGTTTATACAACAGAAGGCAATCTACACATTTAATGCAATCCCAATCAAAATACCAATAGCATTTTTCACAGCATTAGAACAAACAATCCTAAAATTTGTATGGAGCCACAAAAGACCCTGAATAGCCAAAGCAATCTTGAAAAAGAAAAGAAAAGCTGGAAGCATCACAATTTTGGACTTTAAGTTATATTACAAAGAAACAGTAATCAAAACAGTATGATACTGGGCCAAAAACAGACACATAGGTCACTGAAACACAAAAGAAAATCCAGAAATAAATCCACAATTATATGATTTAATCTTTGACAAAGCAGGAAAGAATATCCAGGGGGAAAAAGTCTCTTCTACAAATGGTGCCAGGAAAACTCGACAACATGCAAAAAAATGAAACTTGACTGCTTTCTTATACCACACAAAAAATAAATTCAAAATGGATTAAAAATCTAAATGTGAGACCTGAAACCATAAAAATCCTAAAAAGAGAACACATGCAGGAACTTCTTTGATATCAGCCAGTTTTTCTAGATATGTCTTCTGAAGCAAGATGTTTCCATAACAAAAACAGAAATAAACTATTAAGACTACATCAAAATAAAAGCTCTGCACAGCAAAGGAAACAATCAACAGCACTAAAAGACAACCTTCAGAATGGGAGAAGATATTTGCAAATGACATATCTAATAAAGGGTTAGTATCCAAAATATATAAAGAATTTATAAAACTCAACACCCCAAAAAACCAAATAACTCAATTAGAAAATGGGCAGAAGACATGAACAGATATTTCTTTAAAGAAGACATTCAACTGATGGTTTTGGAGGGGAGGGGAGTGGGTGGTTGGGTGAGCCTGGTGGTGGGTATTGAGGAGGGCACATATTGCATGGAGTACTGGGTGTGGTACATGAACAATGAATCTTGGAACAATGAAAAAATAAAATAAAATTAATTGGTGGGGGAAAGAAGACATTCAAACAACCAACAGACACATGCAAAGATGCTCAACATCATTCATCAAATTCATCATTCATCATCAAATCAAAGCTACAGTGAGCTATCACCTCACACATGTCAGAATGGCTAACATCAAAAACACAAGAAAAAACAGGTATTGGCAAGGAGTTGTAGAAAAAGGAACACTCGTGCGCTCTGGGTGCTAATGCAAACTGGTACAACCATTACAGAAAACAGTATGGAGGTTCCTTAAAAAGTTACAGTAGAACAACTTATGATCCAGTAATCACACTGCTGGGTATTTATCCAAAGACAAGAACACTAATTCAAAGGGATATAGGCATCATTGTTTATAGCAGCATTATTTACATTAACTAAGATATGGAAGCAGCCCAAGTGTCCATCGAATGATGAATGGATAAAGATGTAGAGTGTGTGTGTGTGTGTGTGTGTGTACATATACATATACGCACATGCGTGCGCGCACACACACACACACAAAGAATACTATTTAGTCAGAAAAAAGAATGAAATCTTGCCATTTGCAATGACATGGATGGAGCAAGAAAGCATAATGCTATGAGAAATATGTCAGTCAGAGAAAGAGAAATACCATCACTCCTATGTAGAACTTAAGAAACAAAACAAACAAGCAAAGGGGAAAAAATAAGAGAAAGAGAGATAGGCAAACTAAGAAACATACTCCTAACTATAAAGAAGAAATTGAGGGTTACCAGGGGGGAGGTAGGTGAGGGGACAAGTTAAATATGTGATGGGGATTAAGGAGGGCACTTGTCACAATGAGCACCAGGTAATGTACAGAAGTGTTGAATCACTACATGCTATACCTGAAACTAATATAACACTTTGTTAACTACCTGGAATTAAAAACATACATACATACATACATACATACATACATACATACACATACACATATGAGGCAATGAGCTTGAGACAGTCCTAAGAAGGGAGTCTGGGATATGGGAGAGGACAGGGAGTCTGGGGAACTGAAGATCTTGAGAACTGTAGTCTGAGAAGATGGAGAATGAAGGGGGAATGACTAAAGTCATAAGGAACAGGGATAGCATAAACGTGAGTTTGTTCACAAAATACCAGGATAGAACTGGCGAAGGTGTGAAAGAGGGGCAATTTTAACACTGCAAACACATACATTTAGGATAAAACACTACTTTCCATAGTAAATTGGTAGGATTAATTTGCTCAGCTTCCCCCATTTTTGTAATGATTAAGTGGACTAAAACCTATGAAGTTCTAATGGTATAGTGATCAGTACTATACTTGTTGTCATCAGCCTCAATTCCTTCTAACAAATGATAAGATCCTTAAGGACTGGGATGTTACCTCCCATTTTAAATCCCCACAGTGCTTAGCCCAATACCCTGCATAAGGGATGTGCATGTGCTGGAAAGCATTTAACAACGAGCTCTCCGGGGGTGGGGAAAACTCTGATTCATAGTGATGGCCAGTTTCCATGGTGTAAATACTCTCACTGTGGTGAATTTCAAGCGATCGAGATGATGTCACTGAAAGCAGTGTTGGGAAGAGATGCATAGTCAGTTGTTGGAGGCTGTAAAAGCCACTCCAGCCCATCAATGGATGCACTCAGCAAATAATTATGGAATTGAAAATGGAGCCAAGCCTTAAGTGATTTTATACCATCATCAGCAAAAAGCCATCACCTACAAAACCATCACCTACACTATCAACAAAATAATCAGGTTTTTCTCCCAACCAAGAGTTTTACCTCACCACCTCTCAGAGTTCACTATTACCAAGCAATTCTAAGTGCAACTTTAGCAGAAAACCTTTCACTACAGGATAAATGCAAACTGTATGCACCAATAAAAAAAAAATAAGAGTCATAGTATTTACTGATGCCAATAAAATGTAAACACACCATGGGTTAATAAACCAATAACGCTAAGTATTAAATGATATGAATCACACAAAGCATTAGAACACTTACTTCTCAATTAATGCAATCCATTATCTTGAATATGTCTTTTTTTTTTTTTAAGATTTTATTTATTTGGGGCGCCTGGGTGGCTCAGTTGGTTAAAGCCGCTGCCTTCAGCTCAGGTCATGATCTCAGGGTCCTGGGATCGAGCCCCACATCGGGCTCTCTGCTCAGCGGGGAGCCTGCTTCCCCCTCTGTCTCTGCCCACCTCTCTGCCTACTTGTGATCTCTCTCTCTCTCTCTCTGTCAAATAAATAAATAAAATCTTTAAAAAAAAAAAAAAAAAAAAAGATTTTATTTATTTGACAGAGAGAAAGCAAAAGTAGGCAGAATGGCAGGCAGAGGGATAGGGAGAAGGAGGCACCCTGCCAAGCAGGAAGCCTGATGCGGGGCTCAGTCCCAGGACCCCAGGTTCATGACCTAGGCTGAAAGCAGCCCCTTAATTGTGTAAAAGAAAGATGTTCTTGGGCACCTGGGTGGCTCAGTTGGTTAGGCAACTGCCTTTGGTTTGGGTCGTGATGCCGGAGTCCCAGGATCGAGTCCCACATCGGGCTCCCAGCTCCACAGGGAGTCTGCTTCTCCCTCTGACTTTCTCCCCTCTCATTCTCTCTCTTACTTGCTTTCTCAAATAAATAAATAACATCTTTAAAAAAAAAAAAAAAAAGAAAGATGTTCTTTCTTTTACATCTTTCTCTTACATAGTCTCATGGCCTTGTCAGCCTTGGCGAGTCCAGCATCAATAACCTTCCCCCTACACACACACACACACCCCCTTAGTCAAGTCTCACACACACACACACACACACACACACACACACACACCCGTCCTGTTTTAAGCCCTTCCCAAGGCAAGCTGCCTCAGCCACTTGGGCCTCCTATGGAAGGTCACCCACTGGTGGTTCTGTCCCCTTACCATTTCATCGAGTACTTCCTATCCTTTTCTGATGGCAATCAGAAGCAGAACTACTCCTCTAACTGCTTTTTCAGCTTAGCAAAATTAGTCTCTGAACCAAGTGAAATCTGTTTTATTTTCCTTTTCTTTCAAAATCAGCCTCAGCTTTGGTTGCTTTCATTTGAGAGAAAGCACTCTATTTTTTTTTATTATTATTTATTTATTTATTTTTTTTTTTTTGCTCATCTCCATTTCAAACTGCTCAGTCTTTCAGGGTATATCTCTCTCGGCCTCCACTCACTTAACCTCTCTCAATCTGTGAATGAGTGTGTGTATATGTCCTTAATCGGAATGCCTCCTTTGGCATGAGCTGTACTTTCAAAAAAAAGCTTCTCTCAATTAATGCCTCATTAACAGTTGAACTCTTTCCTCCAAGAAAAGTCCACATACTTTGGGAAGAAACAGTCATGTTCTGCTTGCATACTATGTCTCTCCTACTTTTACCCACAATCTGTGGACACTTCTATTAGAACATTTTTCCCTTTCATCCCAGTTAGAATGGCCCATACCTCACTTATCCATAAGGATGACACATAGCTTTCTAGGTCCAACAGAGAGACAAACATGCCTGCAAAAAATAAACTCACCAACTTAAACAAATACAATAAAATGTTCATGAACCGAGGTTCTGATCAGAGACATTCAGAAAGGATTATGTATCTTATTTCGGGTTTACTGTTCTAAAACCAAGTGACATTCATCAGCAGATAAGTCGACAAATCAGTAAATCTCACCAGGAAAGCTTCTACACCTCTGCCTTCCTTAGCAGAAATAAATCCACTGTTTAATATATGTAAGACAAATTAATTCTTCTCTCTCTGGATAAGTCTTACCTGAGAGAGCTCTATCATAACACATATCATGCAAATGCTTTAAAAAAGTGTCTTGTTGGGGCGCCTGGGTGGCTCAGCGGGTTAAAGCCTCTGCTTTCAGCTCAGGTCATGATCTCAGGGTCCTGGGATGGAGCCCCGCATCGAGCCTGCTTCCCCCTCTCTCTCTGCCTGCCTCTCTGCCTACTTGTGATCTCTCTCTCTCTGTGTCAAATAAATAAAATCTTAAAAAAAAAAGTGTCTTGTTTTTAGTCATTAAAAGTATTTTTTAATTAATGAATTCTGGAGTCTGCACCCAAGCAGAAGGCATAATGGACCAAACTTATGAAGAATGCTTGACAAGGGAAAATCCAGGGTTTATGGAATCATGTAATTTGAGAGGCTCTGTTTAAGAAAATGTAACAATAATAAATACAAAATTAGGTACAAAAGAAAATGTTTATTTTAAAAGTTTGAGTGCAAGTGAGGAGTCCTGACATTTAAGTTCCATAAGCCTCACAGTAATCCACTTCCCAACTAGGTTTTCCTAAGAGGGAGCCCCAACCAGAGCTTTCTGCATGTTAACACATTACATAGGGAAGCCCACTTAATCATTATACCAACATTTTGAGAAAGGTACCATTTTCCAGAATTTTTGTATAATTGAGGAGAACGAGGCTGAAAAGTGTTGAACTACTTGACCAAGATCATTCTGTTATGGAGGACAGAGCCAGGACCCAGCTCAGCAACCTATGGTTGGCCAATATACAATGTTACCTCCTAAGACCAAAATAATACTTACAAGGCTACTTCTACCATTTTTCTACATTAGTTTACTTTTATTCCACTCTAAATTTCCTAAGAAAAAGAGGCACAAGAGTGTTTAAAGTGAACACCAATTTGGACCTTGAAGTCAGCAGATACTCCATCATTAGGTTTTATGTTTTTATCCCCTATTGCTCTAATTCAATCCTCCCAAACAAAATGAGCTCCTTTATCAGTCATGGCCAAATGGGTTTTGAGTGGATGAAAGTTATAGCTGCTGGCTGTGGTTCATGATTCTCCAAATCATGAAGTTCAGATCATTTCAAACGTCAAACTGGCACTTAACAGGCAACAACTGAGAATCTGACTTGATTTTATTTTGAAGTAAAATCCTCTCCAAGCTAAAGTATTATTCTATAATTCCTCACATTACCTAGAAGTGTCATCAAATAGAAAATAAAGATATTTTTCACATCCTTAAGTAATTCAGAAACATTGGGGATGATCCTTCTAATGTGGAAAGCTCACGAATAAAGTTGCTTGCTTTCAATGGGGGCATTAACTTTCTTAGGACCCAAAGGTCTTCAGGTGTAGTAAAATAGGTAATTTAACAAATGGATACTAAGAGGCAGAAAGAGACAAGGTACTTAACATATCTGCCACCAAATGTCATTTAAAACGGAAATTAAAGCCACAAAGAACAGTGCAAGCATCAATTAAGCTAATCAAGAATGTTTACCAAATATACTGCACTTCATATATCACACACACACACACACACACACACACACAGAGCATGACTACAGCAGTAGTAGTATTGTATTCCAACAAAGACGACCTCAAAACTGGTTTGTCAAAGACAACCCTCTTTTCAAAGCAATTTTAAAACAGCTTAATTTGTTTAACAATTAAGATCTACTTATTAAAAGCCAGTAATAGAGGGGAAAAAGAAACTGAAGGATAAAAGCATAGTCTTCCTAACTTCTGCCTAGCACTTACACTTAGAAAAATTATCCAGAGGAACTAAAAGCCCTACTCCCTTAGCTATCTTTATTCCGTAACACACTTTGCCAGTTTTAGTCTAGAGATATGCTCTGTGGAACAATGTGAGCCATCAAGAAGTCTAATGAGGAAGGAACCCAGTCAGGCTCATGTAAACGTCTTTGAACTGAATAGGCCCCAAATGCAGTAGAATCTCAAGAGCCATATCCCTCTCAGAGGAACTAAATTTGGTATGGAGGTGAATTTTGATCCTCATAAAAAGGTATTTTTTCGAGGACCAAGACAAGATGGCGGAGGTGTAGGAGGCACGGAGAGCACTGGGATCCAGAAAGAGGCTGAAAACCACTCTAAAAGCCGGCAAACACAACAGCAGAGAGAAGAGAATAAGAACAGCATTTCTAGGAGCAGAAAATCAACCACTTTCAGAAAGGTAGGAGTGGAAAAAGTGAATTTAAAGCGACGGGAAGAGAGACCCCGGGGGGAGGGGCCGGCTCCCAGCAGCCGCAGAGCCGCGGAGCACAAAATCTGGAACTGCTAGTCCGCTCCGCTGAGGGACATCGCTCCGGAGGCTAACCAGGGGTTCAGCCCTCGCAGGAACAGTGTGGTTTCGGGACCCG
>CM053609.1:34955377-34970972 GCA_028646535.1 Procyon lotor | reverse complement strand
CATGTACCCTGGGGCAAATAATACATTATATGTTAATAAAAATTAGTTAAAAAAAAATTAAAAAAAAAATTTAAAAAAAGGTATTTTTTCAAGAATCCAGAAGACCTTCTTGAAGTTAAACTCTCTGAGCATGACTTATTCTTTTCCTTCACATATTTATTGAAAACCTCCCACATCCCAGATATTGGGGTAGGAGTTCTATGTAGACTATCTCTAATCCATAACTCTCTTATTTATTCTTTTGACACCAGAACCTACTATAGTACCTGGCACACAGTAAGTGGTTCAAAAATGGAACTTAACCATCATCACTCTTGTTAATGGTAGAAAGAGTTACAGGTGACATAAAGGTCAACATATTTTAGAGGTATGCTCCTGCAGAGCTCATGGAATCCATAAGTTCTGCCCCCGGCTGTCAACTTTCAAAGTAATGGTTTCATGGTTTAGAGAGTAGGACAGAGTAAAAGACTTCATCAGGGCTTCCTCCCTCACAATTTTCCACACAAGCAACAAAAGCATGTTACTATGAAGCTAAACTGAGTCAACCTGTTAATAGAAAAATTATTCTTGTGTTGCTCAATGGAAATCTACAGTGTGAGTTTAAGGAAAGCCTATGTATTTCATACTAATTGCTTCTAAGTTAAATTTTACAATGAAATTTAATTAAGAACATGATGGTTTTAACCATCACATCTCTGAGTGACTCCTCCATGCCTCACTCTGCATTAGGCAATCTGTATTCATCAATTCACTCAGATATTACCACCTCCTTCTGTGAAACAAAGTCTCAGACTACTAGGAAACCAGGGAAGATGCACAGGTGGACTAGGGAAACATCTGGCAAACCCAACAAGAAGTCCATCTTCAAGTAAGACCGAGAGCTAAGTCCTGGAAGGGGCACTGAAGTGAGGAACAGGATGGCATATTGGTGGACTAAAAATTGGAGGGTCAGCCTGGAAAGATGGAGAAGGAAAGGCTGAATAATCAAAGGCTATAAAATCCTGAAGAGTAAGGACAGCACAAACATGGTTTGTTCACACAATGACAGACTAGAGATGGGGGTGGTGAGTGAGAAAGAAAAGGAAAAAAAAAAAAAAAGAGAAGACTAGAGATGGAAAATGTGAGTAGTAAAAAGACCTAATGGGTTGGATGAAATCACCTAAGAAAAAATTATCAAAGAGAAAAAGACAAAAACCAAAGTCAAGATGCAGAAGTACCCAAGAAGGACCCATGTCCACTAGACATTTTTATGGATTCTCTACTAAGTTTCTATCTTTATGCTAAGCCTTTTCCCATATAACCCCATTTGATTCCAATAACAACCCCTCAAGGGAGAATGATGAGTTTTTTCCTAACTGCTAGACAGCCATTTAAACTCCATGTTTTGGGGGCACCTGGGTGGCTCAGTCAGTTAAGTATCCAACTCTATTTTGGTTCAGGTCATAATACCAGGGTCACAGGATCAAGCCCTGCTTAGGCTTCTCTCTCTCCCTCTGCTCCCCTTCACTCCCCACCTTATCCTCCACACACACTTGCTTCTGAGCACATACTCTCAAATATATACACACATACATACACACATACCACGCTTATGACTGCATTCCATAAGAGTACCTGGGTTATTTTCAAATTTTCATGATGTCTCCAAATTCGTGCTCATGGTCACTGGGTCTGTTGTGTTTATCTAATTTTCTATTCCCATTTCACTCTAATTGAATTTGGAATATAATTCTGCCACTATGAACAACTCTGCTCACTCAGGCTTTTTTTTTCCTTTTAGAGAAGAAGTGGGGAGGAGCAGAGGGAGAGGGACAGAGACAATCTTAAGCAGGTTCCATGCCCAGAGCAGAGCCCAATATGGGGCTCCATCCCACAACCCTGGGATCACAACCTGAGCAGAAAACCAAGAGTTGGACACTTAACCAACTGAACCACCCAGACACCCTCCTCACCCAGACTCTTCCTTCTCCTTTCTAGTAAATGCTCTATCAGTCATCTGTTGTGAACTGAATGTCTGTCTCTCTCAAAAGTCATATGTTAAAACCCTACCCTCCCATGTGATGGTATTAAGATGTGGGGCCTTTGGTAAGTAACTAGGATTAGATGAGGTCATGAGAGGGCTTGCCTCCCTCTCTGCTCTCCATCATGTGAGAATAGAATGACAAGTCAGCAATCTGCAACCCAGAAGAAAGCTTCATCAAAACCCAACCATGCTGGCACCTAGATCTTGGGACTTCTAACCTCAAGAAATGTGAGAAATAAATTTCTATTGTTTATATAAGCCACCTAGTCTAAGGTATTTTTGTTATAGCAGCCCAAGTTAAGACATCATCTTGCAGAAATCCAGGGTTTTCCCCAATAAACTCAAATCATAAGCAAGGAAGCTATTTCTGCAGATCCAATAGCAAAGTGCAATGTGGATGAAGCCAAACGGGGCCTTCGAGAGCTAGAAAAATGAGTTGCAGGCATTTAATAAGGTGGTACTTAGCTATGATGAACAGAAAGGCCTTTACTTCTAGTTGAAAAAAAAATTGCAGATGTAAAAAGTAATTGTAGATGTACAATTCTCTCAAAAAAGAGAAATTCTCTCTTTTTCTCTCAAAAAAGAAAAACTTGAGATGTGGTTAACAATAAATCCAATCATCAACTTAATATAACTGCCAGAAAAGATAATGTGACTTAGGGCTCATTTACAGCTATTATGCTCTGCAGAACCCACCCCACAAACACCCCTTACATGAATATTGCTTTAACTTCTAGAGCTATGCCTAGAACAAGAAGCTGTAACTTGCTCAAGGCAGTGGCAAGAAACTCAAGCCCAGTCATGTGAGGAATGATTCAATTTAATGGGAATATTTAGCTCAAATATGGGAAAGGGAGTTTGGGGTCAAGAAGTGACAATAGCTGGGGCGCCTGGGTGGCTCAGTCGTTAAGCGTCTGCCTTCGGCTCAGGTCATGATCCCGGGGTCCTGGGATCGAGCCCCACATGGGGCTTCCTGCTCAGCAGGAAGCCTGCTTCTCCCACTGACATTCCCTCTGCTTGTGTTCCCTCTCTCGCTGTGTTTCTCTCTGTCAAATAAAGTCTTTAAAAAAAAAAAAAAAAAACCTTTAAAATTAAAAAAAATATATTAAAAAAAAAAAAAAGAAGTGACAATAGTTGTTTTCAATTATACAAAGGAATTCCATGTGCGGGATTGGTTTGTGTTATAAACTTCAAGGGGCAGAACCAATAGGAGCAAGAATAAAACCAGTTATCTCTTATTGTGTTCTTTCTCTGTGCAGATGCTACAGTAATTACATTATATTCATTACCTCATTTATTTGTAACAACAATCCTGATATTAATGAGTTGTAGTTACCAAGAAATTATTTAAAGCTAACACTAAAAAGAGTTTTTTAAAAATTAGAATAATCCAGAAGTGAAATTAAACTGGATTGGAAGAATTCAAGTGTCCTACCACTGGATATGACCAATCATATGCTAGAAAACCCTAAATGAGAGGATGTTGTTGAGAGAATTCAAGTATAAGATGGTTAATTGAGTTAGATTCTACTTTAAGTCCCTTCTAGGACTTGCTGGAATAGAAAAGAAGATTCAAACTAGAAAGGCTAACAGGTGCTCTTGAATGACTAAAACAGAGGAACATGAACAAACTAGGAGGAAAAATCTAAATTATTTCAGGGAAAATGAGATACCATTAATAGAAATCAAGATGGCAAAGGTTACGGGGCAAATGAGCCCTTGGGGAACCTGCATCCACCAGGTTTTGTGGGAAAATTTCAGGTGAGGATCTGCCTTCTCTGGATCCCCTCAGGACTTCACAGCTCCCAGATTCTTGAATCCAGCAGAAGGGAAGCCTCCAAAGTCCCAGGGTTTCTAATCACTTCAAGCTGATACTCCTCTCACTGTTGTAATGATTAAAAATGTGTGCATGTCAAAATGGCCTCAGTTAATCTAGAAGGAAACAGCTGTGTGTACTCTGAATAGACTTGGGGCAGTCCAAAAAACTACCCAGAGCAAAGAAAACTTTGGGAAAACAAATAAATCAGAGCTCAAAAATAGTAGTGGCAGTATCTTGTATATTTAGAACAAAACCTATAATGTCATTAAATTTTAGAAAACCAACTCCAATGCCCATCTTTGTGCTTCTTCCTGGTTTTCTGGTGTGCTCTTTGCAACAACTGATATATTCCTTAAGATGTGTTTCCTACAAGAACGGGAAAAAGAAGGAGGGGAACATGAGAAAGTAGAGTCGAATATGGAGGGGAAGGAGAAGAAAGAACAGGAAAGAAAAAAATATCCATAGAGAGACGCAGAGTGGGGTTGCATCCCCTTAAAGATAAGAAGGGGCTAATGGAATGATTATATCTGAACCAGAGGAATGTGAGAGCCAGTTGCACATCAAGTGCCTTAAAAGCAAGTGGAAGACACATATGTCAAGCACCATCAAACACTGCTTCCTGATTCTAATCTCAGAAACAAGAGAAAGAGGTAGTTAATATCAAAAGTTAACTACAAGAACCCTCTAAGACCAAATTTTTTCCCAACTACTACTGCAGCACATCAGTTACCACCTCTTCACCAGGAAATGCACTCTCCTGAACTGTAGTTTGTCCTAGCAGGGCAGAATTCCTATTTGCTAAGTGATGTTTCTAAAATAAACCCTTGCTCTTGTGCAGCAACAAGAGGGGTATGGAAATTTAACACAATCAAGAATCCTCTCAAAGCAGTTTTTCTGAATTCTCTTGCATAAAGCAGGTTTTCCCCTCCCCTTAAACAACAACAATTTGTTTTACTTTGATAGGTCTTCCTAAATAATGGTTTCATCATTAAACATCTGGCTTCTTCCTAGCAGATTAGGCCTCCAATGAGGAAAGTGTGTTTATAATTCTAATTTGAAACACAGCACATTAATATGCTGATTCTCATAATGTTTGCCTTAACCTGTTTGGAGAAATTATGACTACAAATATCTTGTACACAACACTTCTAACTACCAGCTTGTACAAACAACATAAGAGCCAGAGTGCCTCATCCAGACGATTGGAACCACTTCAGAGGCGATCATGATTAGTGCTTTGGCTGGAAGCCATATTTTACACATAAACTCAGCATCTGTCTCAGAGATGCTGTCCCAGGCTAATAGACCCACCTCCACTGTTACTAATAAGCACATTCAAGAGAGCCAGATGGTCTGACGGGCAGAGCTTTGCCTTTTCCTGAGCTAGGCACACTGGAGGGAGGGAGCCCAAGCAAGCTCCAAGTCCTATTTCCTCAGGCTCCAGGTTCCTACAATGCTGTGTGCAAACAGGCAGCACTAAAAAAGAATGTAAATGAGGGTGCTATTCATTATTTACAGCTGGCACCTTGCCATCCCCTTCTCTTCTGGGCAATGCCTGCCTGTAGGAACAGGAGAAGCATCTGATGAGAACAGGGCAACCCTGGAGGCATGGAGCCATTGCAAAGCAGTTTCTTTCCTTCTGCTAAGGAACCTGCCGGCTCAGCAGTTCTGGCCCACAGAACAGCTGAGCTTTACACTTCCTTCCTAACAAACCAAAGGAGTTCTTCAGCTTCCACGTTTATAGGGAGGGTGTTTATTTACAACCTAACCTAAAAAAGCAGAATTGCTGTTCTGTTCTTATTCACAGCCAACATCCTTTGCCCCATGCCTAGGCTCAAAGAAAGAGGAGAAAAGATGACCAGTCTATACAATGGAGATATTTACAAGCAAGTTCTAGACTAAACTGGCTAGAAGCTGCATCAAGAGAATGGCTCCTTTCTTTTGGGTGAGTGCCTATAATTCTTATGATGTAATACTTAAATATTTCATCTTATTAAATATTAATTAAATATTAAATATTACATCACCTTGCACTGATTTTTTATTTTTTATATAAACATATAATGTATTATTTGCCCCAGGGTACAGGTCTGTGAATCATCAGGCTTACACATTTCACAGCACTTACCATAGCACATACCCTCCCCTATGTCCATAATCCAGCCACCCTATCCCTACCCCCCCACCTCCCAGCCACCCTTAGTTTGTTTCGTGAGTTTAGGAATCTCTTATGGTTTGTCTCCTTCCCCATCCCATCTCGTTTCATCTCTCTCCCTCACCCCCCCACAAATCCCCGCCCTGACTCTCAAATTCTTCATATCAGAGAGATCATGTGATAATTGTCCTTCTCTGACTGACTTATTTCACTTACATCTTGCACTGATTTAAAGCAAGACAACTGAAGATCTCTGACCAAGGAAGTTCCTGGTGTAGTCTGAAGGTCTGGAAGTTAACAAGTCGAACCGTCCACACCTAAGAGGGTAAAGGACCCCTTTCTTCTGCTTTCTCACTCATACTCCAAGGTCTGTTCCCAATGTGTGGTGCAAATGGGTAGCAGCAGCTTGTCCAAAGCAAATATGCACACTTTATACTCAACTGGGACCCTTTCCTGACACCAGCTGACTCTCAGCCACGTTATTTCTTTTGGCTCCTTTCTCTTTTCCTTTGTTCCCATTGATCCAGCCACCACCTTGATCTATAGGCAAAAATGTTCCCAGGCTTTTGAGTGGAACCCATAATGCCAGCTAAATCTGCCTTCTTACTCCTTTAAATATGTGAAAGACCACAAACTTTTCTTCAAGCAATGATGGTTGTACCTTTCTTTTTGTTTTCCCCAATTTATAAGGATAATTTCTTCTTACAATAGACACAGCATTAGGCTGAACTTCAGCATCAAACAACATGCAGGATATGTGGAATTCTACCTGTATCCACCATATCTGGTCTGCCTTGATAGGTCTCCCCATTTCAGGGCACACACTGATATCCCTTATATGTCTTATAAATCAAATATAAATTTGATCCATGACCCAAATAGTGCTATATTTTGTGATAGGTCTATAAAAATGAAATATTACTCTCTGGCCTATGGTTAATGCCACCTGGAATCTCCTAGGCCACAATCAGACTACTTTATACTCTCAAACCATTAAGGTTCTGACTGAATTCACTCACCCACAAATAAATGAGAACCAGAAGATGCTTAAGTTCTAAAACCCAACTTCTCAGTATACACTGGATGGAATATATCAAATATGGGATGAATATTTATGGCTTACACCTACAATCAGACAGTTAAGTTAAAAGGCAATTCTATGCTGGGAACAAAGAAACCATACTTACAAAACATGGGCAAATAGCATATGGCAGTTAGTATGGCTGTCTTCAGAAAAATGTTCACAAATCATTCTTCTTCAGGTCACTGATTGGTTTTCTACTGACAGGACAAGGAGGCTCAGAATTAGGTGGCTGGCTCCTAACGTGACCCAGTAGTTATGTGGGACCCAATGGCTATATGGCCATGGCTTCCCCCAGGATGGATAGGCCACAGTACTCTGCGTTTTGCCTGGATGCATGAACACATTATTAAAATCATTACCAACCCAGCCAACCTTCCAAATTTAAAACGGCAGACACAATCCACGAAGCATCCACCTTTATTCCCTCTTTAGATCTGGAAGATGTAGCCTGGCGCGTGGAAGCTCTTAATAAGTACACAAAGCCCTAAATGACACTCAAAATAGCATTTCCCTATTAAATACCAAAGTAATACAAACATGTAAATCAGTGTTGCAATACAGAATGACATTAGATGTTTTAACTGCTTCAGAAGATAGAACATGTGCTACCATGAAAACAGAATGCTGAGTACACGTTCCAGATTACCACAAAAATATTTCTGGGTTTCTAACTGACATGAACACTCAAGCTCATGCTCCCTTTCTTTCCCTACTCCCTTTCTTTCACTGAGTGGTTAAACTCCTGGGCAGGAGGAGGATTTGTCAATTATCAAAGGACTCTTACGTGGACTTCTTTTTCTTCTTGTTATTCTAAACATGTTTTGCTCTTTTCTCCTATGCTTCTGTCTGGAGTAGAGACTCCTTCACTACCATAACTTCAAGCCAACTGATGATCCTCTCTACTCAAGGAGACTTCCATGTGTTATCAACTCTAGATATAGTTGCCTCAGTTTTCCAAAATTCCTATTAAATTCCCAACTGACCAATGTTGATCCACAGGTAGGGACATCTTTTTTTTTTTTTTTAAGATTTTATTTATTCATTTGACAGAGAGAGAGAGATCACAAGTAGGCAGAGAGGCAGGCAGAGAGAGAAGGGGAAGCAGGCTCCCTGCCAAGCAGAGAGCCCGATGCGGGGCTTGATCCCAGGACCCCGAGTTCATGACCTAAGCCAAAGGCAGAGGCTTTAACCCACTGAACCACCCAGGCGCCCCAGTAGGGACATCTTTATACCCTTCATTTAGCATGAAGCAGTTATAGAGGATAAGACCTTCCATCATCAGCAACCTTAAAGATTTAAAAAAATTGTTCAAGGGGCAATGCCGAGGACGCTTTTAGGCAACTCCCTACTTGAACAGTGGAAACCTGAGTAAGGTAGAAGGGCTCACAGTGACCCCCAACACCCTGGCTGAATATAAACATGCCCATTAGGTGACCCATCTAAAAATATCCAGAAGCCCTAGCTGACCAATGGGTTACTTATACCCAGAACAGGTACCAAAAATGGAAAATTCCATGTTCCCATACCTCCTCACCTTTCCCCTTTAACTACAGCCCCCCAGTCACTGCCTTGTGGCAGATATTCTCTCATGTGCTGTCTTGCCCACTCACCCTTTGTGATATATTCAATGAACTTCTGTCTCCTTTAAATAAAAAATCTGAAGCAGGGGCACTTGGTGACTCAGTCGTTAAACATCTGCTTTCAGCTCAGGTTATGGTCCCAGGGTCCTAGGATCGAACCCTGGATCGGGGTCCCCATTCAGCAGGAAGCTGGCTTCTCCCTGTCCCACCCCCCTGCTTGTGTTCCCTCTCCTGCTGTCTCTCTCTGCCAAATAAATAAAAATCTTTTAAAAAAATAAAAATTTAGGAGGCACCTGGGTGGCTCAGTCATTAAGCGGCTGCCTTTGGCTCAGGTCATGATCCCGGAGTCCTGGGATCGAGCCCCCCATCGGGCTCCTTGCTCGGCAGGAAGCCTGCTTCTCCCGCTACCATTCCCTCTGCTTGTGTTCCCTCTCTCGCTGTGTTTCTCTCTGTCAAATAAACAAAATCTTTAAAAAAATAAAAATAAAAAAAATAAAAATTTAAATTTAAATTTTAAAAGAACCTGAAGCAAATACCAGAAAAGCCAAAAAGATATTGAGACTAGATTCTGAAGAAGAAAAAAAAATTGAGACAGCATTAACAGTAATCATATGAAAAAAGTCAGCATGTAGTTTAGGAAAATAATCATTTTTTTATGGTTTTCTTACATTATGATGTTATACACATTTATTTATATATTTTAAGAGACAGAGAGAGATAAAGGAGGGGCAGAGGGGGAAGGAGAGAAAGAATCCCAAGCAGGCTCCATGCCCAGCATAGAGCCCCATGTGAGGCTCCATCTCATGACCCAGGGAAAAACCTTTCCTTTTTTTTTTTTTTTTTTTTTTTTAATTTTAAGATTTTATTTATTTATTTGACAGAGAAAGCGAGAGAGAGAACACAAGCAGGGGGAGTGGGAGAGGGAGAAGCAGGCTTCCCACTGAGCAGGGAACCTAATGCTGGGCTCCATCCCAGGACCCTGGATCATGACCTGAGCCGAAGGCAGATACTTAATAACTGAGCCACCCAGGCACCCCATAATACACATTTATTGTACAGCATTTAAAGCAATAGTTCTTTAAAAAAAAAAAAAAAAGACATTTGAGAATCAGAGGAACTTCACAGCTTAAGGGACCCCATCCACCAAGGTCTATAATAAACACTGGTCATTCATTTTGGCTGCCAGTATCTGAATCTTCTTACTATGCTTGGGAAACTCCATACCAGGTGAGTCAGAGCATACTCCACCACAAGAGATATTCACCTTTCCAGATTTTTTTGCAGCTCTGGTACAGAAATAGGTCAGACTTTGCTAATAAGATACATCTGACCTAGACCCAGAATTGGAAGCTTAGTAACCCAAAGAACCAGGGATGGCCCAGGATCCATATGGCGAGAGTGTCAGTAGCACTGTTTTCATTGATCAGCTCTGCAGCCTCACTGGAGGTACAGTTTCTGGCTACACAGCCAGCTCTAAACCACTTCTTGGTCCTTATCCCATATTCCTTTAATAGATTCCTTTCTGGTTTAAAAGAAGCAGAGCTAGTTTCTGAAGCTAGCAAAGAAGAACCCAAACTGATGAAGAATTCAGACACCCCAGGCTAGAAACCTCTGGCTTAGACACAAAATATATAATCTCCCAATTTTTTTTTAAAGATTTTATTTATTTGACAGAGAGAAACACAGCGAGAGAGGGAACACAAGCAGAGGGAATGGTAGCGGGAGAAGCAGGCTTCCCGTAGAGCAGGGAGCCCGATGCGGGGCTCGATCCCAGGACCCTGGGATCATGACCTGGGCCAAAGGCAGACACTTAACGACTGAGCCACCCAGGCGCCCCCCCCCCAATTTTTTTTTAAAAGGGGAATTCTACCAAATATTTAAAGAAGAAATAATGCCTATTCTACTGAAGCTATTCCAAAAAAATAAAAACAGAAGGAAAACTTCCAAACTCCTTCTATGAGGCCAGGATTACCCTGATCCCAAAACCAAAGACTCCATCAAAAAAGAGAATTACAGACCAATATCCCTGAGGAACATGGATGCCAAAATACTCAACAAGATTCTAGGTAATAGGATCCAACAGTACATTAAGAGGATTATTCACCATGATCAAGCGGGTTTTATGCCTGGGATGCAAGGTTGGCTCAACATTCACCAATCAATGTGATAGAAATCGATAAAAGAGACAAGAAACATATCATCTTCTCAACTGATGCAGAAAAAATGGTCTCATTTGACATAATACAACATCCATTCCTGTTCAAAACTCTTCAGAGTATAGGAGTAGAGGGAACATTCCTCAATATCATAAAAATCATCTATAAAAAGCCCACAGCGAATATCATTATCAATGGGGGAAAGCTGGGACCCTTTCTTTTAAGATCAGGAACAGGACAAGGATTCCCACTCTCACCACTATTGTTCAACATAGTGCTAGAAGTCCTAGCCTCAGCAATCAGACAACACAAAGAAAAAAAGATATTCAAATTGGCAAAGAAGAAGTCAAACTCTCCCTCTCTGCACATGATACTTCATGTGGAAAACCCAAAAGACTCCACCTCCAAATTACCAGAACTCATACAGCAATTCAGTAATGTGGCAAGATACAAAAACAATGCACAGAAATCAGTTGCTTTCTTATACACTAACAATATAACTGTAGAAAGAGAAATTAAGGAATCAATTCTATTCACAATAGCAACAAAAGCCATAAGATACCTAGGAATAGGGTGCCTGGGTGGCTCAGTTGGTTGAGCAACTGCCTTCGGCTAAGGTCATGATCCTGGAGTTCCAGGATCAAGTCCCGCACCAGGCTCCCAGCTCCTCGAGGAGTCTGTTTCTCCCTCTGACCTTCTCTCCTCTCATGCTCTCACTTTCTCTCTCTCTCTCTAAAATCTTTAAAAAAAAAAAAAAAAAAAGATACCTAGGAATAAACCCAACCAAAGGGATGAAGGAACTATACTCTAGAAACTACAGAATACCTATGAAAGAAACTGAGGAAGACACAAAAAGATGGAAACACATTCTGTGCTCATGAATCAGAATAATGAACATTGTTAAAATGTCTATCCTGCGCAGAGCAATTTATGCTTCCAATGCTATCCCTATTAAAATACCACTGGCATTTTTCAAAAAGTTGGAACAAACTATCCTAAAATTTGTATGGAACCAGAAAAGACCCTAAATCATCAAGGGAATGATGAAAAACAAAACAAACAAACAAAATCAAAGCTGGGGACATCACGTAGCTTGACTTCAAGCTGTATTACAAAGCTGTGATCACCAAGACAGCATGGTATTAGCACAAAAACACACATGTAGACCAAGGTAACAGAACAGAGAGTCCAGAAATGGACCCTCAACTCAATGGTCAACTAATCTTTGACAAATCAGGAAAAAATATCCAATGGAAAAATGTCTTTCCAGTAAGTGGTGCTGGGAAAACTAGACAGCTACATATAGAAGAATGAAACTGGACCACTCCCTTAGACCATACACAAAGATAAACTCAAAATGAGTGAAAGATCCCAACGCAAGACAGGAATCCATCAAAATCCTAGAGAATAACATGGGCAGCAACCTCTTTGACATTGGCCACAGTAACTTCTTTCAAGACACATCTCTAAAGGCAAGTGAAACAAAAGCAAAAATGAACTTTTGGGACTTCATCAAGATAAAAAGCTTCTGCACAGCAAAGGAAACTGTCAACAAAACTAAGAGGCAGCCTAAGGAATGGGAGAAGATATTTGCAAATGACATTACAGATAAAGGGCTGGTAGTCACAATCTACAAAAAACTTCTCAAACTCAACCCTCAAAAAACAAATAACCCAGTCAAAAAATGGGCAGAAGATATGATCAGACATTCTTGCAGAGAAGACATAGAAATTGCTAACAGACACATGAAAAAATTTTCAACATCCCTAGCCATCAGGGAGATACAAATCAAAACCACAATGAGATACCACCTTACACCATTAGAATGGCAAAAATTAACAAAACAGGAAAAACAAGCGTTGGAGAGGATGTGGAGAAAAGGAAACCCTTTTAAACTGTTGGTGGAAATGCAAGCTAGTACAGCCACTCTGTAAAAGAGTATGGATGTTCCTCAGGAGGTTAAAAATAGAGCTATCCTACAACCCAGAAATTGCACTAATTGATATTTACTCCAAAGATACAGATGTAGTTCATAGCAGCAATGTCCACAATAGCCAAACTGTGGAAGGAGCTGAAATGCCCTTCAGCAGATGAATGGATTAAGAAGATGTGGTACATATATACAATGGAATATTATTCAGCCATCAGAAAGGATGAATACCCACCATTTCCAACAATATGGACAGAACTGGAGAGAATTATGCTAAGTGAAGTAAGTCAAGCAGAGAAAGACAATTATCATATGGTTTCACTCATATGTGGAACATAAGCAATAGCACAGGGACCATAGCGGAAGGGAGAGAAATCTAAAGTGGGAGAAATCAGAGAGGGAGATGAACGATGAGAGACTCTGGATCCCAGGAAACAAACTGAAGGTTTCGGAATAGTGGGGAGTGGGGGAAGGATGTAACAGGGTGATGGGTATTAAGGCGGGCACGTGCTGTGATGAGCACTGTGTTATACCAACTAATGAATCACTGAACATTACACCAAAAACTAATGATGGAAAACTAATGATCACAGTGGGTAACTGAACATAATAAAAAAGTAATTTTCTAAAATTTACATACCGATTTTCTAGAAAATTTAGGCAAAACTTTAAGAGATTATTTTAGTAAAACTTTTCCTCGACATTAAAATGAAGAGTTTGTCTAGACTCACAAGTTAATAATATGAGGTTTCCCTCTCTGCCAGAAAACCTTTGGGAAAGTTATAAATGTATACTGGGGGTATTCTTGGTCATTTTCTTCAATTAGAAAAAATATATAGGCTTGATTCATTGTTACCGGTCTTCCTAAGGCCTAGCACCATAAGGCCTGCAGAATCTTATCCGAAATGATAAGAGACAAATATAGGAAAATGAAATGTTTATCTCTTCCTCTGTCTAAAGAAATTATGCATGCTTGCTACTTAATATTTCTATTTTGTAAAAAAAATATTAAAAAAAATAAAGTCCAATTCTCTGTACCTCAAAATAGACAAAGTTGGGAATGGATGTCATCAATGCCAATTAGATAAGAGGAAGTATGAATCTCTAGAGGTAATGCATAGAATCTGGATATAAAGGAGTCTTTTCTTTGGTCCACTCCTTCTATGACAGATTTCAACTGCTCAACTTTTAAGCCAAGAGAAATCTTTTCAGCATAAGCTTGAAAAAATATGAGTTAGTTGGTTATTACCTATTGAGCAAAAAAAGGGGGGGGAGGGGAACTTTTGGGGTGTCTGGGTGGTTCAGCCAGTTAAGTATCCAACTCTTGATTTCAGCTCAGGTCATGATCTCAAAGTCTTGGGATCCAGTCCCGCATCAGGCTCCATGCTCAGGGGAGTCTGCTTAAGATTCTCTCTCTCCCTCTCTCTTCCCCTTTCTTCACCCATCACCTGCTCACATTCACTCTCTTTCTCTCGCAAAAAAAAAATAAAGGACCTCTTATTGTCAAAATTTTCTGTTTGATTGGTTTCTGTTCTTAAGGTTTTGAATGTTCTATATTCTGCCTTAGATCTATGAACCAATATGGAGAAAAGGGAAATTTGCATAGCCTCAAAGTATCCTCCAAAATATTTATTAATCATTTTGGTGGTGTTAATATATATCCACAAATTCTTTACTCCTCAGTCCAGGAAGCAGAGAGTTTTTGTTTGTTTGTTTGTTTGTTTGTTTGTTAAGATTTTATTTATTTGACAGAGAGAGAGAGAGCACAAGCAGGGTGAGGGGCAGAGGGAAAGGAAGAAACATGCTCCCTGCTGAGAGGAGGGAGCATGATGCAGAGTTCCATCCCAGGACCCTGAGATTCATGCCCTGAGCTGAAGGCAGATGCTTAACCGACTGAGTCACCTAGATGCCCTAGGAAGGAGAGTTTATTTCTCCTCTCCTTGAGTGTGGACTAGACTTAGTGACTTCCATCTACTGATTAGAATATGGAAAGGGAAAGTTGTAATTTTACAGGGAGAAATCTGGCAGGCACCACCTTAAATAAATGATCAAGGTAGCATCACTAATGGTTAGTCATACTAATAGCATCTACCCCTTACTTGATGTGATAAGGATACTTTCACTTCTGTGTTCTTCCCAAAAATCCATAATCCAGTCTAATCATGAGAAAATATCAGACAAACCCAAACTGAGAGACATTTTACAAAAAAAACCTAAGTGGTACTCTTCAAAAGGGCCAACACCTTGGGGCGGGGGGAAGGAAAGAATGAGAAATTGTCCTAGATTGAAAGGGACAGGATAACTATATATAAATGGTGTCCTAGACTGTGCGCTGGATAGGAAATGAACATTGGTGGAAAAACCAGTGATATCAGAATAAAGTCTGTAATTCAGTTACTAGTACTGCATCAATGTTAATTTTTTAGTTTTGACAAGGCTACCACGGTTATACAAGATGTTGTTAATATCAACAGAAGCTGAGTGAAGGGTATTCAGGAACTCCCTAGTTTTGCAACTCCTTTTTAAATCCAAAGTTATTTTTAAATAACAATATTTTTTTTTTTTCCAAAAGAACTGATTTTTTTTTTTTTAAGAGAAGGTTGAGGGGGGCCTGGGTGCCTCAGTTGGTTGGGCATCTGCCTTTGGCTCAGGTCATGATCTCAGGGTCCTGGGATTGAGTCTTGCCTCAGGCTCCTTGCTCAGCAGGAAGCCTGCTTCTCCCTCTCCCACTCCCCCTGCTTGTATTCCCTCTCTGGCTGTGTCTCTCTCTGTCAAATAAATAAAATCTTAAAAAAAAAAAAAAAAAAAAAAACGTGGTATGAGAACTTAAATTATATCATTTCTATCT
>CM053609.1:34941280-34955277 GCA_028646535.1 Procyon lotor | reverse complement strand
CCTAGGTACTAGGGAAAACAAAATAAAGAAACAGTCCCTGATACAACTACTTTGGCAAATGTTTGGAAATAGCTGGTAATGGTGAATCTGCATGTATATTCTACCCAGATGTCCTGCTTCCAGTCACAGACACATAGACACACCCACCCACACCCATATATATATCTGAAATATACACTTATCTCCTAATGTCAGTCTTACAACTGTGCCAAAAAACATGAGCAAAAATCTTCACAGGAGGGTTGTTCATAATTTCAAAACGTAGAAACATGTCATCAACAACAGATTCAGTAAATAAAATAGGACATATTTGTAAAATGGAATTTATATTACCATGAAAAAATGAATCATGACAACACATAATCAGATAAATCTCATAAACATAAAAATGAAAGAAGCAAGTCATAAATTGCTACAAATAGAACAATTCCATTTATATAGAGTTCAAAAACAGTCCCAATTAAATAATATGTTGCCCAGGACTACACACAAACACACACACACACACACACACAACCTCTCTTAGGTGGTATTTTTTTAAAACTACAAAGAAAAAAAAGTTAATTATTAACATTAAATTCAGAATAATGATCCTACAGAGGGTGGGATAAGCAGAGGAGACCAGAGAGGGAAACAAAGAGGATTTCTGGGGGTTGTCAAAGTCCTATATCTAAGGCCTGGGTGACAGACACATAAGTGTTTGATTTTGTAGTGGTTATTCCTTAAACTACACATATATATTTAATACATTCTTATATATATGCTACAGTTCATTAAAATATGTTTAAAAGGTACTCTGATGAAAGCAAAAAAAAAAAAAACACCCGTTAAAACCTTTGTACAATATAAAATTACCAGTGCTTTAAAATTTTTATACAAAGTGGAAAGGAGAAAAGAGTCAACTCTGCCTGAGCAGTCAGATAAGACTTCAAGGAGGAACTGACCTTTGAGCTAAGAATAGTTATCCAGACAGAGCATGGGGAAAGAATTCACCAAAAAGGCCCATAAAGTTAAGGGACTATGCCCCATTGGAAAATAAAGTAGCACTCCAGCTGCTTTTGAGAGGCCAATGGATGTAGCTAGAGCAGTAGGCAAAGGAGGATCAACAGAAATATTTTGTTCCTTGCTAGAAGAGGAGTTTAGACTCAAATCTAAGAAGCAATGAAGTGTGCTCGCTTCGGCAGCACATATACTAAGAAGCAATGAAGTTTATGCATCATGCATGCTGTGCTCATTCTAGGAGTTTAGGGCAGGACTGATGGTCCCAAGTGACACTGGAGAGGGACAGCAGGCAAGCGACTCCATGAAGGCAAGGAAAGCTGGAACATAGGAAAGAGGGAGTCTGGAGAGATTTGAGGTCAACCAATGATATTTAGCAAATTGTTGGATGTTGAGGTGAGGAAGAGGAAGGGGGTTTTCTTTCACTGAGGGGATATAAAAGGAGAAAGATGATGAGTCCAAGTTAGTATCTAATGACTCACTTGGCACTGAAGTTCTGTGAAAGCAGCCATCTGATGCTCATTAGCCTACGCCCAAGTAGAGAGAAGGAAAATTCATGGAGAAAACACTGGCTGATCTGTTTCTTTATGTACAGTGAGGAAGAGACAGAATTTCATACCAATATGGAGTTCTTAGATTATCTCCAGTTTTAGGTGTCTATGTCATCTTTGATCCCTGGGTCAACCAGAGAGTGGGGTAGCAAATCATAGAGGGATGACATACATCTCATCAACACCAAAAGAGAAGTGGGTCTCTCACTGGGTACTAACAATGTGGTTTTTTGCCATAAAGTTGTAAAATTATATAGACCAAATTATGGTTCTGATTTCATGTGCACTTAATAAACCCAAAAATGGAAATAATCTTCTAAGCACTTGGAATGAGTAAATCCTTCAGTTAAGCTTTGATGGGCAATATCAACTTGGTGTTTGCAATGCAGCTGTTATCCGTTCATTCAACTCTATCCTCCAGAAAACTGCTCTGTGAAAACCTAAAGTATCTCATCCCTATTGCAAGGACTCTGAATGGCAACTCCAGCCCCTAAGTTCTTTTTTTGGTGAGAGAATGGATGGAAAGAAAGAAGGGCTGCACCACTGGTTGCTGCATGGGTACAGGAAAGTCAAAAGGGATGAAGCAAGCAGGTGCTGAAATGGTATGTAAGGATCAAAGATATAGAGCTTCCCTTCCCCCCACTGTCATCAGGACAACACAACTGGAATTAGACCTATCTTCATTTCATTCCTTGACATTTACTTTAACATTTTAGCTGTATAAATAGTTTTGGGTGTAGAAAAACATATCAAGATCTTGGTAAACATTTGCATACATTCTAAACACTGGCAACTGATAAAAAGAACCATGAGAATGAGCAGCTATAGTGAGTGCACTGAAGTAAAATTATTTTCCCTGAGCCCCATATGTTTCAATTTATCCAAAATGCATTCCAGAAGTAGAGTGCAGGAAGACTAAGGAACTTGGAGGAAGGGAAATTCTAATAATGGAGTTCTTGAGTGCTTTACACACTTCTTACGTATACTTGTACACATATTCATTTCCTCACACTGTTGGAATACGTGGGCACCTACAAGGTGTAATTATTTTTAACATGGCACTTCCCACATAACCCCCCCACCCTGAGTCTACTTCAAAACATCTACTGCTCTGCAAACTGTAACAGCACTATCCCCTCCATTGTTTTTATCTGTTTGTTTGGTTTTGGTTTGAAATCTTTAATGCTCTACAGTGCAGATGTACCATGAGGCAACATTCCAACAGTCCCCTTCTAGGAGGTAGAGAAAGTGTGAAACAAGCATCAGAGAATAAACCAAATAAATATGATCCACTGCCTAGGTATATATGGGGGGGGGCTCATCCCTCAACACAGTACTGCTCTTACCAAAGCATTAAGTTATGCCTTTTCATCATCACATCAAACCTCTGTTATTTTTCCTGTTTTACAGATCAAGAACTAAGCTCAAAGGTGGTTAAATCAAAAACATGGCCAACATCACATAGCAAGTAAGAAGCATGACTCAAACTCAGATAGTCCATGGCCATGGCAGCCATGAAAGCCACCAGGTTTCATACACTGGGAAGTAAGAGTTTCACACCCATGGAGAACAGAGAAAGGTGCACAGAAGTAAATCTGGACAGTGGGGGGCAGAGGAGAATTACAGTGTACAAGGAAACATTTTTATTTAAATCTAAACAATGGGTAGCAATGCAGAAGAACATTGGGAGTTGAAGGATTAACTCAGATGAACTCTTGCAAGCCAGCAGCAGCAATTTAAAGGGCCAGACTCTTCCTGATAATAGGGTATCCAAGGAGCCATTTGTTTGCAAAACTAAATAGCACATGGGGACAGATTAGAGCAACTAGCTTCTTGACTCAATACTAAAGCTTCAGAGCTCAAAGATATCAATAAATAGAATCAATAAACTTTCCAAAACTTGCTTTATTCAGGGTAAGTAGTAGAATGCTCAATCAGGATTTTGAAGATTGGGTTCAAATTCCTGTTCAAGTGTGACTGAATGTGTGTTTTCAGGCCAAATAGCTAAATGTCTCTGAGACGAAAATGTGGCAAAAGAAAAAAAAATTTTAAAGCACTGGATTTCAGAAAACTGGTCCAAATCACTCAGTCACAGCTGAGCCTTTTTAATGGGATCATAAAGCCTAGATCATGGAGCTGCTAGCAATGGGGTAACAGGTGCAAAGGCACCAGGATAACTACAAAGTCTACATAAAATGATAGCACATGCCTCCACCAGAAAATGGGGGGAGGGAAGGAGTCCCTTCCCTGGTCACTCTAGTCGAGACCCTTTGGTGAGGATCCTTTAATTGTTCCTGTGGAGTATCTACTAGGTGACAACCCTGGACCAGCTTCATAGGTGTTCAATCTGTGCAGCCACACAGGGCCCTGCACTTAGAAGGGATTAATGGGATTCACAATTAAAGGAAATTGGCATTGATGTCCTGATGTCACTGTCTTCAAATTCTTAACTTTTGAACAAAGAGCTCTACATTTTCATTTTGCACTGAATCCTACAAGTTACATCACAGCTCTGCTGCATGGCACTGTGCTTGGCATGCAAGACAAAGCAATTAAACAGATCGGCACCCTCTAGAAGCTCCAAGCAAGTATATTACTTTAGAAGCAAATCCTCCAAAACAAAACAACAAACACTTAAGATATTAACTTGCATACTTTATTTCTCACCCCAACCTTAGAATGATTAATTAGCTAATTAATTAGTATAAAAATTAAAGCAGTTATTTATCCTTAGGACAGGCCCTGTCTTGCTTGCAGATGAAACACACATTTACCCCTATAGACTCACCTGGCCACCTTCTTCTTAGGTGAGAAGATATCTTCCTTGGTTTCTTACAGCTTCTTGAAGCACATCTACCCAGCTATGCCATGGACAACCGATTGCCTAAATCAGTGGTTCTCAAAGTGTGTCCCTAGCCCAACAGTATCAGCATTACCTGGGAGCTTATTAGAGATGCAAATTCTCAAGTCCTACTCCAGACCCAGTGAATCAGAAACTCCGGGTGGCACCCAGATATCCGGGTTTTAACAAGTTCTTCAGGTGATTTTGATGTATGGACTAAAGTTTGAGAACAACTGGCTTAGATAATCAAATAGAATAAAATTTTTTTGTTATTTTTTTATTTTGTTTTGGAAAGGGAAAGTCTGTTAGGAAATTGATGGGGTTGGGATCTCCCAGCATCCACTTCTCTACCACAATCAATAGCAATTCCCAAAGACCCGTATCTCTTTGTGTGTTTCCTGCAAAATTCAATTTAATTCACACACTTTGTTTTTGCCTGTTCATTCAAGACACAATGTAACCTAGAGTCGAACAAACATCCCATTTGCACATGTCAAGTATCTGATTCATTTAGACTTATCCCAATTGCTTAATGTCTACAACAGAAGCCTCCATGATATTTTTCACCTAAACAGCTGAGTTAATGCCCTTAGACAAAGAGGACCTGGTGTTTGGGTGAGCTCCCAAGGGCTTGACAGCCACAAAGAGAAGCTTGTTGAATGCACACATAAAAAGAGAAGAGATAGGAGGCAGAGACTCTGATCTTTATGACCTTCTGATTATTCTATCAGTTAGTTAAAGCATAAATCCATCCACCAACCTAACAAAATACTATTTTACATCCCTTTACTCCATATTTTATCTTTTATGGCCAATAAAACATGAAAACCTTACAAAGGTTATGTTCTCATCAATTTTTTGCAGTAAATGACAATAAATTAAGTGGAGGTTACTGCAGAAGCAACATAGGCGTCAGCTTGAAACTTTCTGGAAAAACAATACTCCCCTCCCACCACTGGCATTCACAGCTGCTAGTCAAAGACTTCATTAAAATTAAAGCCCATTTTTAATGGTATTGCCATTGTATTTCTTTAAGTGGTCTGCATCTAGCCTTCTTTCTTATTTCTTGAGAATCTGCTATGGGGATAGTGAAACAGCAAATAAAAAGGAATGTAAAAACATGAAAACTTAAATATTTGTCAGGTATGAGAAAGAAAAGCTACATTCTGCTGAATCACTTCAAGTCCAATGTATCCAATGTCCTGCAATTTTCATTTGATAAAGTCTCCCAAACCTCCGTAACACTAAAAAGTTCCCAGATACATAAACTCAAATTTTTTTGTTTACATAAAAGTCATTCAACCAATATTTGTCAAAAGTTCCATTACATGAGTTAGTATTAAGCACTTACAACACTACCTGAACCACAGTAAGGGCTCAACAAGTATTTGATACTATTCTTGTTCATTTATATGCTATAACGTGCTATTATATACTAGGCACATACAATGACAAGCGAAACAGATGTGGCTCTCCTGCTCGCATGAAGCTCACAGGCTAGTGGCAGAGACAGAAAAATCAATCAGATAATCACACAAATAAATATAAACAAACTGTTACAATCAAGATACACCCCATTTGTGGTGGGATACTAAGAAAAGCCCAGAGCACTTTTATATCGTTATCTGATTTTGAAACCTCTTGGATATATAATTTGGATCAAATCATGACCCTTCCCCAGATGTTTTTCAAGATCCTTCTGTATTACTATGCAAATTCTAAATGTAAAGCAGCCAAAAAGATTTCCAAACAAGTATTTGTATTTCATTACTATGCTACTCAATTCCAGAAATGTTTCCCCAATTTTACATATAAGAACCTATTTTTTTTATACTGTTAACATTTCCAAATACAGAAACTGGAATATCTCAAGAAACAAGCCACACACATTCAACGAATCTTCCATGAATTTTCTCAGAACTTCATGAATTAAAATTGATTCATAATTAAATTACAAGCCAAATTAAAGCTAGAGTTTACTTTTAAGTATGCAAACTACCTTCTTGAACTTTGACTATTTCTAACTAACATGAATTACTTTATTAGTTTTTATTCTTCTTTTAAGCTATAAAATAGGCTTTCTGGTGACTTCACCAAGAACCAAGAGCAAGAAAGAAAATACATAACTAAAGAATGTGGAAACCCATTCTCAAATAATATCATTATGAAGAGAACTTGGGAAATTCAAAAAGTCCCACAGACATCTCCACGGGCAGACTCCCATAGAGTTACACAGGAGAAAAGCCCACTCCTCCAGCTTCTTTATAACACAGAAGGAGGTGGGCTCTGGGTTCAGGGTCTCATGTGTGGATTCCAATTCCAGCTCTACCTCTGTGTCTGAACTTGGAGCAAGTTGCTCAACCTTTTTCAGTTTCAGTCTCTTCTCTGTAGAATGGGTACCTCCCTCATAAGGAAGCATAGGATTAGATCAAAGAATGTTTGCAAATGTTTCTTAGCATAATGCTGAAACAATGTGAGCACTAGTTAACAATAGTTTAAACCTCTCAAACTTCTGCTGCCTAATGAGATAAGACCTAAAGTTGTAACTAGTATAATGAAACAAACAAACTAGGACCTGGAAACCCAGTTTTTACTACCTGTGAACTTCCCTTTGAGCACAATAGCTGCCTCCTAGGATTCCTCACTGGAGCAGAGGGTAGTTACTCCTGGACATTTCGTCTGAGCCTTTAGGGGCCTCTATAGACAGCCTGACCACCTCACACGTTCAGCCCTAGCCTAAACCACACAGAACAATTTATTACCAGAGAAGAAACTGCAGCTAAACCAACAGGTCAGGCAGAACTTTGCCCTCCACAGTTATCTAATCAGGCACATTACCTATATGCAACAGCAATCCATTCCAGTGTGCTAAGAACTTTAAGTCACTTATGAAAAAAAAAATCTTTAGACAGTTATCCATTCATTCATCCATTTAAAACACTTCTTAACTGCATGCAGAGTGCCAAGTTCCATGCTAGGCCCTAGACACAAGGATGCCAGAGACTCGGTCTCTATCATCAAAGGTCTTCACAGTCTTGGAGGATCAAGATGTTTAATAGAAATTGTCAATATAATGTAGTCAGTATAGTGAAAAGTTGCATACAAGATCTTAAAACGTTTTTCCTTTTAGGAATGTAGCTTGGGAAGTGAAATACCCAACATTTTTCAAAGAGATTTTATTTATTTGACAGAGAGAACACATGTGAGGGTCGAGAGAGGGGCAGAAGGAGAGGGAGAGAATCTCCAGCAGACTCTGCACTAAGTAGAGTCTAATGTTGGGCTCAATCTCACAACCCTAAGATCATGACCTGAGCTGAAACCAAGAGTCAGATGCCTGACTGAGCCACCCAGGTACCCCCAAAATATTCAACATTTATTTTACTTTTTAAAATATTCAATGTTTAAAGAAAAAATATCCTTCCAAAATAATAACTATATTACCACCTTTGATTAGCTAATTGATACATTAGTTGTAAAAAAAAAATAAATAAAATGAAGATAAACAAAAAGAAACCTATTACCTATAATAATACCATCTGAAGCAACTACTGTTAACATTTAAGTTTCATGCCCTTCTGAATTTTAAATTAATATATCTATTTCTAAACAAGACATGAGACCATTTTATACAGAGTATACAAACCTGAGTTTTGTTTACTTATCAACAAATATACATAAATGTATTTCTAGAGTATTAAATGCAACTCTAATTTATCATTTTAAGTGACTGTATAGTATGTTTTTAAGATTTTATTTATTTATTGGAGAGAGAGAGAGAGAGAGAGGAGAGAGCATGAGACAGGGGAGAGTCAGAGGAAGAAGCAGATTCCCTACCAAGCAGAGAGCCCAATTTGGGACTTGATCCTGGGACTCCAGGATCATGCCCTGAGCCAAAGCAGTCACTTAACCAACTGAGCCACCCAGGTGCCCAACTGTATAGTATTTCACTATAGGTTTCGTTATTTCCAAAACTATTCTCTACCATTAGATATTAAGCTGCTTACAGTTTTTTGAGATATCATTAACATTATGACATTCTTATTCACACAGCTCTTTAAATTAGTCCAATTATGTCTCCAGAATAATTTCCTAGAAAGTTAAGATCAGACAGGTATGTACATTTTCTAAAAGATTTATTTGAGAGAGGAGCATGTGAACAGGGGAGAGGAGCAGAGGGAAAGGAAGAGAAATCCTCAAGCAGACTCCTGGCTGAGTACAGAGCCTGACATGGGACTCAATTCCAGGACCCTGAGATCATGACCTGAGCCTAAACCAAGAGCTGGACACTTAACTGATTGAGCCATCCAGGTATGCACATTTTTAAAAGACTTTGATACCTATTACCAAACTGCCCACCAGAAAAAACTTGTACCACTTAATACACCCATTTCCCCCAATCTTCACCTTCACTGTACAGCATCACTTTTTTATTCTCTGCATTTTTAAATTTTAATGTACTCACCTCAGCTAAAAATGCTGCTTACAACAGTGTCTTTTAGAAGTCATTATGACACTTGCTGAAATTAGGCTACTTTGAGCTGTGCGATCATTTTAGTTGGTGTTTGGGCATCAGTGCTTCTCAAACTCTACCATGCAAAGAAATTACCTGCATATCTTGTTGAAATGCAGATTCTAATTCCACAGGTCTAAAAGAGACTGAGATACTCACTTCTAACAATCACCAGGTGATGCCAATGCTGCTGGTTCATTACACTTCGAGAAACAAGGAACATAATTCTCTTCTTTCGAGGACCCTCCTGGTCCCAGAAAGATACCTCTGTTTCTCCAGAAGCTTCCTCTTCAAAAGTGCCCTGCAGGAGTAAAATTATTCTACCACTAACTACTCAACATGGTCTTGAACAAGTCACTGAGATTCAAAGAGCCTCAGTTTAACCCATGTGAGAGATGAAAAGCTTGGAGTAGCAGGCCTTTAAAAGTTCCCTCCCATCTTCAATACTGAAGGAAGTTCTCCTCTGCCCACATATAACTAGGGTGCATCCTATATTCCCTCTCACTAGGATAATTTTGAACATCTTATTCCTTTTATGCCAAAGGATTGCACTTAAAAGTGAGGCCAAGCGAAGAGATTATCTTCAAGTAGCTGGTGACATTCACTGCTGCACCCCAAGGAAAAAAAGCATCCCTGGAAAGAGGGTATTCTTCTTTTTTTTTTTTTTTTTTTAAAGATTTTTATTTACTTATTTGAGAGAGAGAGACAGTGAGAGAGGGAATACAAGCAGGGGGAGTGGGAGAGGAGAAGCAGGCTCCCCTCTAAGCAGGGAGCCCGATGCGGGGCTTGACCCCAGGACCATGGGATCATGACCTGAGCCAAAGGCAGACACTTAACGACTGAGCCACCCAGGCGCCCCAAAAGGGTATTCTTCTCCAACTGACCTTTCTCCTGGTAGTGCCTTGTCATAACCACATATATATCTTCTCTTCCCAAAAAGAATAGATTTAACAAGAACCTAAGGCTAATTTGCCCATTAAAGGAAGAAAGAATGGATTCTGGAAGGAGATTGACAGAAATACTGCATCTATAAATGCCCTGCCAAAGAACCTCCAGAAGTCTGCTCTTGAGGAGTCCCACTGTCCTCGATAATACTTCACTTGTAATGACTACTCCCTTCTGTTGTTCTTCTCCCTCGTACTTTTCTGCAACACTGAAAGGTGGGCAGAAGCAGAACATGATCCTTGATGCCTTAGCTGACTGAAGTGGTTATCTAATAAAATAAGATAGAATTTAAAGACATAGTTTCTTCTTTGCCAATAATATGAAAATGCTGTGCTCCTAGTTCTATAGGAATACCAACTAGGCATTATCTACCCTAACAGGAGACAGATTTTAATGCCCTCTAGTTCAATTAAGCTACTGAATAAGACCACAAAAACCGGTGCTTAACTCTATTACCGAAGGATGGGCCAAAATGATTTATTTTTAGTAACTGCCCTTTTCCCCCCAAATAACTTTTTCTCCTGCTTCTTTCCATTTGGTAGCAAGGAGTTTAATTTGTTCACTAATGTTTTTTTTCTCACCTTAATTTCTTTTAGCTTCTTTTAAATTACTTAGTTTTGCTCCTGTGTCTTTTTGACTCCTAAAAAAGATACCAAACTCCTTTGCTTTTTTCTTACATGAACTGAGTCCTGTCCTACTTCCCAGTGCCTCCCACAAAGTCGGGAGGCTTCTGTTTCTTAAATTAGGCTTGAATTAGGCATGTTGATCAACTCTAATCAAGGATATCAGCCAACTTTCCAGAACCTAAAATACAATAAACAAAAATAAATCAGCTAGCATCTTCCACTTTTAATATTTATGCTGCTGGACATTACCCTGGGCCCATTTCCACTTTGCAAGCCCTGAACCCCTTGTTTTGAGCTGTTTTAAGTCTCTTGCTCTCCTATTTCAAGATGGAGCCCTGGCAAGAATACATTTCTCTGAAGAGCTGCTGTCCTAATACCGCCCCATCATTTTGCAGCTTGTCAGTAGGATCCAAGCAACAAAAAGATCAATAAGAAAACAAATCCCACCTTATTAAGTCCTGTTTGATCTTAAACCCACACCATTCAAGATTTCAGCTACTTAATGCTGGCTCCAGACAAGAAGAGCAGAGTTTTCTTATGAAAATAAATTAAACAAGCACACAGAAGAAAGAGAAAGTGGATGTGCAACTACTAAAATGTACAAGAGCCTTCAATGTGGTCAGCAAGCTAAGCAAAGGGCAATGGTTTCTTTTCCTTTCATCTTTCATCTTCTGTTCTCTACTCTCCATGCTCCCTGCAACAAAACAAGTGTCTTTCTTTCAAGAAGTATTTTTAAGGTACTACTTTCCAATTAGGGATAGCTTTATTTCTTTTGTATGCTGGGGTTTTGTTTTTCACAATGAAATTATAATGTATATTAAAGATGGCAAACACAAGTCCTAGGAGTCGCCTTGCTACAATCCATCAGCCACAATAATAGCAAGATGAATACAGTCAGGAACCTGTACGTAAGCATTTCATTGATCCCATTCCCTTTCCTAAGAGAGGTACCACCAGGGATTACATTATTATTCAAGCTTCCTGGACTCACTCCAAATGCACACTTCAACTACAGTTGAAAGGGAAACTTACAAAAAGTGATAGGAAATAGACCTTCTACAGAACTTAAAAAAAATTAACCTATTCAGACATTAATTCCATCCTATATACTCATAAACAGACCAGATTTCAGGAAATAAAGACTAATCCTATAGTAATAACACAAAGCTCAATTTCTCATTCCATAGATCATTAATATTGCTTTAAAAATCACAAGAAATCTCTTGGACTTCTTAAGCTTTGTAATGCATTTTCATACACCAATTCAAGAAACCTCATTAATTTAGGTTGCCTTTTTGCAGCACATCTGAGGCATACAAATATTTGGATTTTTTTACCTTAGGTCAGAGTTTAAGAAAGAATTAACTTATTTTTGGAAAGGACTTATGAATGTGGAAAAATCGTTTGACAGTAGCATGGTTTAGTTATCTAATTTGCAAATAGGCTACACAGAATATAAAAAGTAAAAATTCAAAGAAAAACAGAGAAAGATTTTATATAAATGGTGAGAGATTTTTTAAGAAAGAAAAGAATCTTATTACATCCTTAACATTTATTCCTATAATCTAGTTTAAATATTCCAATCGAATGTAAGATGGAAGAGCTTTGATTTGGGAGGGAAAAAAATCCTTTGAACATTGACTGACATGTGATTTGTGCAATTATTTTACCTAGACTTCACTGCCTATGCTCTACTCTCCAATCATTGGATTGACTGAGATGCTGTTTCCATTGAGCTGGGTTTACAATTATCTTTAAACAAGTGGAACTTCAAAGGCTGCTCAATAGGTATTTTCTGTTCTTCATTAGAACTCATAAATGTATAGCCTGAACATAAACAAGTCATTCCACCTAATTAAATGGAATCTCTTCATCTCTATTAAAAATTTAGAAGTGCTGCTTAATACATGTCATTTGAAAAGGGAGAGGAGGGAGAATATCATAATATCTGTGAATAACCATCTGAATCTCCTTTTGGCAAAGCCATGTTAATAACAGCACACATGCCCATAAATTTTTCTAATTATTTTATTATCAGCAAAGATTGCTTAAATGTAAAGGATATTCATTGTTGGCAACAATGCTCTCAAGTATAATCTGTCCACTAGGGAAATGCAGTTCAGGTACTTTACTTCAAAGTCTTTCCCCTACTTTCTTTTTCTACTCTTTGTACTCTGGGAGAGGTAACACAGCACTTTCTCTGATAGCTGTATCTACACTGGAAAACAGATTTGTTTGGTTATTAATTTTTTTTAATCAAAAATCTAGACTCCAAATTCTTAGGAAGATAATCCATAAAAGATCTAGTTTGGAAATGGAAATGCTTAGAAAGTGTTTTTGAACTTGTGTTGTTTGGTCTATTGTTAAATACAGTAAAGGTTTTCAAACTCTTTTGCCCCCTTCTTGGAAATTGATGGAGAAATTCTAAAGCCTCACCAGCTAAGCAAGTAATTAAGTTATGCTCAGGGTTCACTTTCCAAGCTCTCAACACTCTTTAAAAAAAATTCTCTTTTTATAAAGTTTGAAACAATTATTTGTGACACAAGACTAGCCAGAAATTGCAGCATGTCTGAGGAAGCCGATGTAGATCTTTTGGGCTGTGAGGTGTTTTGTTAGAGCGCTCTCTTGTGGTAAAATACTGTCACCATGGTTTCTGTTCCCCTTTTTTCTAAAGGCCATATTTAGCAATCCACAGCAGCATAATTTTGATGAAGATAAGATGCGATGTAGGGTTGAACTTTCTAGCATCTTGTTGGATTTTGGACCCTCCTCTTCCCCCAGAAAACGTTAAAGTGCATTCACGGAAGCAAACCTGAATGCATGAGAGTTCTTCAACCACAAGAAAAAGTTTGGAAGGAATTCAAACACCTGGAGGCTAAAGACCAACCTGCTCAAGAATGCTGGGATCAACCAGGAAATCAAAGATGAACTTAAACAATTCATGGAGACAAATGAGAATGAAAACACATCGATCCAAAACCTATGGGACACAGCAAAGGCAGTCTTAAGGGGGAAATACATACCCATCCAAGCCTCACTCAAAAAAATTGAAAAATCTAGAATACACCAGCTCTCTTTACACCTTAAAGAACTGGAAAATAATCAACAACAAATTAAGCCAACCCCACGCACAAGAAGGGAAATAATCAAGATCAGAACAGAGATCAACAAGTTAGAAACTAGAGAAACAGTAGAACACATCAATGAATCCAGAAGTTGGTTTTCTGAATCAATAAGATTGATAAGCCACTGGCCAAACTAATCCAAAAGAAAAGAGAGAGGACCCTAATTAACAAAATTATGAATGAAAGGGGAGAGATCATGACTCAAAGGAAAGAGAAACAATCATCAAAAATTATTATCAGGGCCCCTGGGTGGCTCAGTTGGTTAAGCAACTGCCTTGAGCCCAGGTCATGATCCTGGAGTCCCAGGATTGAGTCCTGCATCGGGCTCCCAGCTCCACAGGGAGTCTGCTTCTCTCTCTGACCTTCACTCCTCTCATGCTCCCACTTTCTCTCTCTCTC
>CM053609.1:34856935-34940780 GCA_028646535.1 Procyon lotor | reverse complement strand
ATGGGGCGCCTGGGTGGCGCAGTCGTTAAGCGTCTGCCTTCGGCCCAGGTCAGATCCCGGGGGCCTGGGATCGAGCCCCGCATCGGGCTCTCTGCTCTGCAGGAAGCCTGCTTCTCCTGCTACCAGTCCCTCTGCTTGTGTTCCCTCTCTCGCTGTGTTTCTCTCTGTCAAATAAATAAAATCTTAAAAAAAAAAAAAAAAAAAAAAAAATAAGTGGTGAACAGAGGAAGTCTTCATGAAATGACACCCGTCCCAAATGTCCTTCAGCTGGCCATGGAAGGGATGGTTTCTTTCCCTAGATTCAACACCACTGTCAGATACTGACAGCGTAAGGTTGATACAGTAGCTGGAGGATAGGTGGATAATGTCACCCATCACTGCCTGAGATGACTTAAAATGCTATGATGTCAAGTGTACCCATCTACAAGGAGAATATATCTCCAATGCTGCAAGGGTCCAGCAGCCTAAGTACTTGAAGTGAGTGCGGCTTTTCTCTGATATCTCATATAAGGGCTATAGGAATTCAAAGTTAGGAGAAGAATAATGATGGAGTAATTATATTCAAGTATTTATGTAATTTGTTACTATGTAAAATATAAACTATTGCCATGGTTTCAGAATATCTCCTTAGAAGCTTCACTAAAAAATAACTATCTTTATGATAAATCCCATTATTAAGCAGGAAACCTGGGTTTGAATGGAATGAGACCCTCTCTTTGATAAATCAAATTTCAGGCCTTGAAGAGACTCTGGGGAATATACATTTCAAAGTTGTCATTTCAGAGATTTAAAAAAAAAATCTCAGTGAGATGTAGGGATTTTCCCAAGGTCTCATGGTAAAAAAACAGTAAGCCTGGAATTAGAAGGGAGTCTCTCAGCAATAAGTTGCATGACCTGTCCTCCTTAGTTCCATCTTGCCAAAGAGCTTCCCAGCATCCAATTCCCTAGCTTGGCTTGGAGTCCACCATCTGACTCAGTGATTCCTGAATTGCTACTAAAACTTCTGTCCTATTACTGAGTGGTCTGTCCTGGTTCTTTTCTCATACTGATAAATAAATAACAACCATACTCTTTAAGACAAGACTAGCACCAACTGAAAATCACAATCAAACTCAATATAATGCTGAATATAAAACACCCTCCCTGGAAATTTCTGAAATTCCCATTCCATGTCAGTTCGGGTACTAGGAGGTTTTTCAGCCAAACCATTTATACAAAATGGAATTAGAGTATGGAAAGAAACGGATAATATGCCATTTTTTATTATAAATGCCAATGCTAGTACCCCTCCATGACTAACTTTATAGGTTATTAGGAAGTACCTTTTAGTGATTTATGAAAATAACAGTCCACAGAATGATTCAATAGAGGTAAAAGAACTAAGAAAGGTTTTTAATCAGTTGCCTTCAGCTGATATATTACATACAGAGGAGTTCTTACACAGACTGGTTCTCCAGAGTTGATGGACTTTCACCAAGATCTCATGTAATTGTGGTAGTAACAGAGATGCCCACAAGATGGCACTCTTCTTCATTTTTAATTCATCACAAGCAAAATAATAAATGTATGTCTGATATTCACACAATCTCTAAATAAACAAGATGATGAAATATGTACTTGATTTCATATGCTATCATATTTAATGTTGTAACATACATCACAGTTAGGAAAATCTGCTCCCCACTTCCCTGAGGATGAGGTATGCGATGATGGAGAGCTTCTGTCAGGCTCTCCCCAAGAAAAGGGTCTTGATGGTGCTCTTAAAGAATGTGAAGCTTTGGAAGAAAGGCTGTGTGTGTGCATGTGTGTGTGTGTGTGTGCGCACTCAACACACATGCAGGTGTATGTAGGTACTGCATAATTCTGTATTTTTCCTAAGAGATGCTTGTCTCAAAAAGTATTTTAATTAAATCCTATCCATCTTAAGAGTTTTCTATCTTCAAGGACAAAATAGAGGCTCTCCAACCACTACCTCTTCCTCTACAAACTCCCTCCCACAGGGACTTTACCGTCTCTGACATACACAGACAGCAATTCCTCTCTTGTGCACTGAAATAACAAAGTCTTTGTAGTTATCTTCAGTAGGCAGCAGAGAGCATCTGATTTGACAGGAAGATAGGTGAAAAGAAAACAGCATAGGGAGGTTACAAGAAGACTTCAGTGACTGGGCCAGAGTTTTCAAAGCCTGCTTCCACAGCACTCTAGTTCCCCAAACTGGACAGAAATATTTTTCTAATAAAAAGAATAAATGTTGGCTTTCCAACAAATGGTGCTAGAACAACTGAATGTCCATATACAAAAAAAAAAAAAAGATTCTGGACACGACATTACACTCTGCACAAAAATTAACTTAAAATGGATCATAGGCCTAAATGTGAAATGGAAAAAATATAAAAACTTCTTGAAGAAAACATAAGAGAAAAATCTCTATGACCTTGGGTTTGGTAATGAGTTTTTATACACAACATCAATAGCACAGTCTATGAAAGAAAAAATTGATAAGTTGGACTACACTAAAATTAAAAGTTTTGCTCTGTGAAAATTTCTTCATTAAAATTAAAACTACTCTTTTAAGAAAACAAAAAGATAAGCCTGGAAGACTGGAAAAAAGTGAGAAGACAGGGGCGCCTGGGTGGCTCAGTAGGTTAAAGCCTCTGCCTTCGGCTCAGGTCATGATCTCAGGGTCCTGGGATCAAGCCCCGCATTGGGCTCTAAAGCTAGTAACCTATCAGTGGTTGCCAGGAGTTAGGAAAGTGAAGTTGAACAAATAAAGTGCAGTGAATTCTGGGGGTGTTGAAACTATTCTCTGTGTTACTATAAACAAAATGAAAATTAGAAAACAATTACTTAGGAGGACAGAGGATCCTAGAATGGAGTACAAAATGTGACAAACCACCCAACTACATTACAAATGCGTGAACCTCATTGAAGCGGGTGGGGGAAATGGTACTGACTCAAGCAACTTTGGAAAGAGTTAACACTATAACACTAAAGTAAAAAGGAACTGCACACAACACTATATTATAGTTGATAATGCTATTTTCCTTGGAGATTTGGATTAAAAATTCTGATATTGCTATAACTATACTAGAATTGAACAATTAAGTAAATGGTAAATGGCAGGAACCAGATTTCGCACTGTTGGGAGTGAGAATCTATAAACAAAGGGAGGAAGTTAGAATGATCCATGTAGCAATAAATTAGAGTTGGAGATACTAATATGAACTCATGGAACTCATGTTTAGTTTAATGTAAATACAGATGGTTACATATAGAAAAATGTACAGACATATATATACAAAGTTAGTATACACACATATATTTCCTTGCTCTTTCAGCTGAGAGGACCTAGAAGCAATGACATCCCAACAACAATGAGCACACTTAATGCCCTTATCTTGGTTTCTAATATTAATTCTCCAGTGAAAGAAACCAGGGCTGCTTGGAGAAATGGGAGATTCAAGGACTGGAGCAGGAAATATACGAGATGATACTGAAGCATCCTGCAGAGCCAGAGAGTAAGAAAGTGCTCCAAAAAATTCTAACTTAATGTATCACAGGGACACAGGAGCCAGCTGAAAGACCTCCCAGTAGCCAAAGCTAAAACAATTTGAGCAATAAAATAAAACCGTATTCAATTATAATCCAAAGTATGAAATAAATATCCATGACTCCATACTGACATAAATTAATGACTATATAGTAATAAGAATAAATAAATAGGGAAAAGAGAAAAATTCACTGGGACAAATTCCAAATTACTTGTGTAGATATTCTATCCTCAAAGAGGTAGTGCATAACTCCCAACTCTTTAAGAGAACACCATGGAAACAGGAGAAAATAATAAGTTTACAGGGGAGAAACCTGACAAACAGTACCTTAGCTATGTGATCAACATTAACATCAATAGTGATGTCACATTGATTGGCTGAATCTTGATATAAGATGATGAAAACAGCATTTTACCTCTACCTTCCTCCAAAAATATATTACCCCAATCAAATCATGAGAAAAACATCAGACAAGTTCCAACTGAGGGACATTCTACAAAATTTCTGACAAGTAATCCCCAAAACTGTCAAGATAACCAAAAACAAAAAAGTCTGAGAAACTGAGAAACTGCCACAGGGCTACTAAATGTAGTGTGATATCCTATATGGGAACCTGGGACAGAAAAAGGACATAAGGGGGAAAATGAGGAAATCTGAATAAGCCATGACTTTAGTTAATAATAATACATCAATGTTGGTTTATTTATTATGACAAACATATCATTCTAATGTAAGTTGTTAATAAAAAGACAAACTGTATAGAGAATACAGGTACCCTGCACTATTTTCACAATAATTCTGTAAATCTAAAACTATTCTAAAATCAAAAGTTTAGGTTTAAAAAAGGTTGAGTCTTTTCCATTCACACATACACACAATTAATGGATAAACTTTTCTTCCATTTTTATTAAAATTCTGGTGCAGAGGCAGCAGAGTAAGCTGATGACCAACAAAGGTGTTAGAATAAGATATTTGGGCTCTGCCTCTTACTTTGAGAAAGTTGTTTAACTTCTCTGAACCTCAGCCCTCTCAGTCAAATGGAGTCATGATAACCTACTTCTTAGGCATGCCATAAAAATTAAATGTTATAATCTATATCAAGCACTTAACACAGTGCCTGGCACAGAATAAGTTCAAGAAAATAATGCTCTTATTAGCTAGCTACTGTGGATTGATTGGCAAAATAAAGGCCCTGGTAGCAAATAGATTAATGTAAAAAAAAAAAAAAAAGCAACCTCAGAATGTACAAAATATCTACATCAAGTTCTTTATTGTGGATGAGAATAAATTTTTAATCTCAACCTATCAAACACCAAAATCAATTCCAGAAAAAAATATTCAAACAGCTATTTACTCCATGTTCAAGCAATATATTCTGAGTAACAGAAAGTCTTTATGGTGAGAGATTTGGAGGGTTCTTTTCTAATTTCCTCAATATGACTCTTGGGCTCATACAGATGGGTTTTAGTTCTCAGCTCTGTGCAGACATCCTGAAAAACATGCCCTCTCACCTTGCACTTTTGCCTTCTTTTGCTCTGCCTTTTCTTCTACTCCTTCACTCCTCTCTCTCTCCCCAAAACCCCTCAATAGCCCTCCTCTGATATACATGGAGCGAGTATCCTCTGCTCCATGTACAAGTCCAGAGAATAGAGAAAATGAAGAGGACTAAAAGGCAATCAAATCCTATATTTGGAAAAGGTTAACTCCCACCAGTAAACCTTACATGTTACTAAGCTAACAGGGAAGTCCTCCACAGGCCTCCTTCTACAACCTAACCTCAATAAGAGTCAGCTCCTAGAAAGGAGGTGAGGACAGGTACAAGAAGGACCATCACTGTAGATGTCATTTCCTAGAAATAATTTATGTATACATTTTTGAGGCATGGAACCTGTACACATGAGTATAGAACTTTCAACCAAGAAAACTGCTCCTGGATTATATAACACATGTAAGCTGGATCATTATTCTGTGATGTCCTCAGAAGTGCCTCATAGGGACTTGGCCACAAGAACAAGTCTGAGAAATACCTTCTAAAATTAAGACTCACCATGTTGGTTTAACATGTCCATGCAGAACAGAAAACACATTCTGATGGCTTCCTGGCCTTTTCCATGTTTTCTGATCTTGTGGGACCAAAACTTCCCAGAATCTAGGCAACTTGATATTTCCTACAGCTTTTACTACCATTATTTAATTGCAGCCATTGTCACATGGTTCCAGAAAATAAACTCTTAACTCCACTCCCTAAAGGAACTGGTCTAGGGGCACCTGGGTGGCTCAGTCGTTAAGCATCTGCCTTCAGCTCAGGTCATGATCCCAGGGTCCTGGGATCGAGCCCCGCATCGGGCTCCTTGCTCGGCAGGAAACCTGCTTCTCCCGCTACCATTCCCTCTGCTTGTGTTCCCTCTCTCACTGTGTTTCTCTCTGTCAAACAAATAAAATCTTTAAAAAAAAAAAAAAAAAAAAAAGGAACTGGTCTAGTCTTTGACAAAGGCAATGGGGAAAAAAGACAGTCTCTTCAACACATGGTGTTGGGAAAACTGGATGGCAACAGGCAAAAGAATGAAACTGGACCATTTTCTTATGCCATACACAAAAATAAACTTACAATGGATTAAAGACCTAAATGTGAGACCTGAAACCAACAAATAAAATAAAAATAAAAATAAATTTAAATAAATAAGTAAATAAATGAAATTTTAAAATAAGACAAAAATCCTAGGAGAGAGTACAAGCAATACTTTCTCTGATATCAGCCTTAGCAACATTTTTCTAGATGTCTCCTGAGGAAAGCGAAACAAAAGCAAAAATACACTACTGGGACTACATCAAAATTAAAAGTTCTGCACAGCAAAAAACAAAACAATAAAACTAAAAGACTACTAAGTGAAAGAAGGTATTTGCATATGACATAATCAATAAAGGGTTACTTTCCAAAATATATAAAGAACTGCTACAATTCAACACACACACACACACACACGCACACAATCCAATCAAACATGGGCAGAAGACACGAACAGACATTTTTCAAAAGACATACAGATGGCCAACAGACACATGAAAAGATGCTCAACATCACTAATCATCAGGGAAATAAAAATTCAAACCAAAATGAGATATCACCTCACACCTGTCAGAATGGCTAAATGAAAAACACAAGAAACAAGTGTTGGCAAGGATGTGGAGAAAGAGGAAACAAATAGCATTGCTGATGGGAATGCAAATTGGTAGAGCCACTGTAGAAGACAGCATGGAGGTTCCTCAAAAAATTAAAAATAGCATTACCATATGACTCAGTAATTCCACTACTAGGTATTTACCCAAAGAGTACAAAACACTAATTCAGGGGCACCTGGGTGGCTTAGTGGGTTAGAGCCTCTGCCTTCGGCTCGGGTCATGATCTCAGGGTCCTGGTATCAAGCCCGCATCTGGGCTCTCTGCTCAGCAGGGAGACTGCTTCCCTCCCACACTCCCCACCTGCCTCTCTACCTACTTGTGATCTCTCTGTGTCAAATAAATAAACAAACAAAAGCTTTTTTAAAAAAACACTAATTCAAAAAGATAAATGTAGCCCTATGTTTATTGCAGTTATTACTTACAATAGCCAAGATATGGAAGCAACTTAACTGTCCCTCCACAGATGAAATGGATAAAGAAGATGGGGGGGGGGGGTGTGTGTGTGTGCGTGTGTGTGTGTGTGTGTGTGTGTATTCACATACAGGTAGCCATAAAAAAGAATACAACCTTGCCATTTGGAACAACATAGATGGATCCAGAGGGTATAATGGTACGTGAAATAAGTCAGAGGAAAGACAACTACCATATTATTTCACTCATATTTTACTCAATTTAAGAAACTAAAATGGACAAAGAAAAAAGAAACAAAGCAAAAAACAGACTCTTAACTCTTAAGAACAAACCGGTGGTTGCCAGAGGGGAGGTGGATGTGAAATGGGTAACATAGGTGAAGGGGATTAAGAATACACTTATCTTGATGAGCAATAAATAATGCATAGGATAGCTGAATCACTATATTGTACACATGATACTAACATAATACTGTACGTTAACTATACTGGAATTAAAATTTAAAAAGAAAGAAAGAAAAATCAATCTGTGTTAGGTCATCAGGTTAAGTGATTTTCATAAACAGAAGAGACTGGTCATCACAAAACATTATTTCCTACTCATCATCAGTTTACATAAATTCACCAACTTGATATGGTCCAAAGCTGATGGAAAATGTGAAGGAGAAAAGAAGTGGGGGAGGTATCCTGTCTCACTGCCAAGAATATGAATGATGTTAATTATAAAATAGATTCAAGGACATCCATACTGAGATCCAAAACTGTAAGTTTCCCAGATGGGCTTGAATAGTCATTCAGGTCTTGTAATGTGTTTACAGACAGGAAGGACTTAAGTAGGAGGCACAACCCAAGCTAACTATATGACAAGAGAAAAAGCCAAGAGCCAAGGTTAAATTCCCAAATGGAAACAGGCCACAGAAGGGGCCAAGCCACATGGGACGCCTGAAACTCTAGTCCACTGCCCTGTGCAAATGCCACACTGTGGAAAATCTCTCTTGCATCTCTGAAAGACAACTCTGTAATAATACTGTACGGTATTATTTACTTATATATATGTCTGATTATATATGAAATTTATTTATTTGATTAAATACCTCCACTATATCAAGGACTATGCTAGGGACAGTACCTGAATTATCTCATTTAATCATCACAATCTTATGAGGTAAATAGTATTATTCCCGGGGAGTGGGGTAGGAACAGACCTATTGGGCACTGTGGGAAGATTCCCAGGAAAGAATTCAGCATATGTGAACTCCAAGGCTCACAATGGGGTTCAAGGGAAACAGACCTCTGCTGGGGATGAGCCAATCAATCATCCTAACTGCCCCGTGGCCGCCTCACCAGGGACTTGCTGCCTCCAGGCACACTGCACAACCCCGGACACCCTCACACCTGGATTCTTGAAGCGGGGAGACGGGGTGATGTACTTAACTCACCTCTGAGGAGGTGCCCTTAAAACCTGGGATATCTAGGCCAGAGTTCCATTATAAAACACACCAGAAGTATATTAATGATCCATCTTAACTGGCTCTGCCAGTTAAATGTCTTACTTCGATTTAGTTGACGGTTATGCTGCATGTTTTGTTACGCACGTACCTCACTCAAGACTCCCGGTCTGGCTTCCAGAGCAGCGGCGGGCGGCGACGCACCGGGCAGGAAAGAGCCCCAGTGGGCAGCTGCGGCCCCACAGTTCGCCCTCCTGGGCCTCGCAGCCGGCACCCCGGCCACGGACATCTGAGCGCCTCGTGGCGCTCGAGGGCTGCCCAGGTGGCCTCAGCTATCCCGAACGTGTGCTGCTCACTTCCCCGCCAACCTCCCCTTGGCACAATGGCGGCTAGCGACGCAGAGTCTGCGCACTACGTGCTGCCCAAAGCGGCGTCAGGAGGACGGCGCTTGCGCGGTGGTTCTACGCTGCGCAGGGATTGCTCCCGTGCAACCTGCTCAGCAACCCATCGCCTCCTGGCTCACAGGCGTACTTCCCCAAAGGGGTGTGTGACACTTTCTACTCAGAATGTCCTGAGTGTCGTGTGGGTGTAAAACCCATTTCACCAGAGAACGCTTGGCAGCCAGTGTGTAAAACCAGTGCTAGGCATCAGCTGTGGGCAGCTGATGACCAACGCAGCCAGCTGAAAAGCTTACTGTCCTTTACCTTGGAAGTGCCTCCAGGTGTATCCAAGTGCCAGTTGCTCACCTACCTGCACATCACCACCCTGCTGAATATCTCATGGTGAACATCCAAGGCCTGCATGACCCACCTGCTCAATAAATGGATCCCCTTAGAAGACAGCCATGTGGCTGACATTAGCTCCCACTTTTAGGAAGAATGGACTTTACAGACCATGTTGGTGAAACGGGAGGCAGGATCCTGGTCCCCTGAGTGGTGGTGATCCCCCATTCAATTACCATCTGTGTGGCTTACCTCATGAAGATCTAGCCCAACTTTGGCTTCATGGGCCAGCAAAGTATGCATCTGAGATCCTACCTTCCATGCCCACCCCACAGGCTCCCTCCAGCCAAGAGGAGGCAGCCAGCTCTTCATTTACAGCCCCCTGGCAGATGCTGACACTGAGCCCTAAATGTGCAGGGTTCCTACTGCACTTTCCCTCAAGTCCTAGTAACAGTGCCCACCAACTGGATGGTCCCAGAGCTCCTCCCAGCCCCATGGCCACAGCCACATCCTGCTAAAACTGGAATAGGGGAAATAGCCCAACACAACTGTGATTTTGTTTTTTTTAAATTCATGACATTTCATATCTGTGCAGTACTGAACAGCTCACTCTCTCATACTGCTCCACTGGGATAGTGAGTGGTCACCAGGCTTGCAAAGGACTTCAGACTGAGCTCAGGGATAGGTTCTTGGGGTACAAGGAAGGCCAAGCCATCAGGAGTGCACAGCCTGAGCTGGATACTGTACTTTCAGACCCCCTGTTCTCTCAGCACTGCCCCAGTCCTCATACCTCAAAGTTCGATTTTTCATTTCAAGAGTTAAAGCCAACAAAACCTGCAGCAATGTGGGAGAAAGGGCTTGCTAGACCAGGAGAAAAGGGAGTTTCAAAGCAATTTCATTTCTAAGGAAGCACAATTTCCTTTTTTTTTTTTTTTAACTTTGGCAGTCTTCGTACCTGTCTCTGTTGCTTCAGGGCATATGCTGATCACCATCAAATCAGCAAAGTAACCCTCTAGGGTTTGTAGGGACATGAGATATATGCTGATATGAACTCTTAGATGTTTTTCAGACTCCCTCTTGGGTCCAAAGGAAGAAGTTGGTTCAGGTAGCAAAATGTTGACATTTCTGGGTTTCCCTTTCAATGTGTGTTCTTCCCTAAGTTTGGATTTTGATTATTATGTGTACTTTTTCATTGCGTCTTTCCTCAAAACATGTCAGTTGAAAAGAGTTCTTTGGACCATAGACCAAAAATGACACTTTTAAGGTGGTGACAGAGGGTGCCAGGAGAAAAAGTGTACCTATTGTCTGGGTGAGTGGCATTGAAAGTCGCTCCCCTAGCTTGCTTTCCCTATATATGCTCGTCTCATCCCTCATGACGCTTGTTTTCTTCCCTGCCCCTGGCAATTGTCTTCAAGCTGTTGACTTCTGGGATTTACAGATTTTACAATGTGGTACTACTTCCTTTTTGTCTATAGGTTAGTTCTCCAGGGGGAAAAAGCAGTGATTTCCTAAAATCCATACTAATGTGAAAAAAACATTATTGGTTGTCATTGTTTATAGTGCAAAATAGAATAAAAGAAAAAAAAACCCCTCACATCCCACATCCCCATTCTTAAAGAGCCACATTCTCTTTCAAAGAAATGATAAATGGCTCTAAAGTCTGCTAAGAAATTAATTAGAACCACCCAATTAATATGTTTGCATGGAGACAATGTCTTAATGCAAAGACTAATGTTAAGGGAGGAGATTCTAGCAGAGCAGCAGGTGGAGGATGGGCGAAGAGAGGAAAAAGTAATTATCTGATCTCCGAACTTGTGTAGCATATTTTTTGTGCCAAATAAACAAATTGTGCTACCATCTCTGATTTTATCATTGCTTGGCTGGTTATTCATAGTAGGCAAACCAAGCAAGGGACCATGGAATACATTCTAAGTAGAGGCAAACAGTTAACTGTGACAATGGAAACAGACAGTAGTGCTCGGATAAAGGGAATATTCCAATTGCTGGGCAGAGCTCATCCTTCAAGGATGGCTGCCCCTGTTATGTGGACATTCATCAAGGAACTGAGCACAGTAGGACTGGGATTGGAAGGGATGGTTCCAGGATATAGTGACAAGGATCATGTAAACTCGGGGCTTAGGGGAGCTGGGAGATGAGGTCAGTTAACCGGGGCAGAAGACAAATTATAACAATCTCAACCCCTACACTGGGCCAGGGTTATCAGAGCTGAGCACAGTGCTGGGGACAGAGCATGAGCCCCAGGAATAGCGTACTCCTTCCCAGAGCAGTCCAGAGGCCACCAGATTTCCAGGAGCAGCCAGAGACACAACTGGTTAAATATTCCATGCTCAGGCCAGCATAGGTCTGACACCAGGGATTAGCTAGGCCTGAATTTCCATGTGGCATTTGGAGGCTGGGAACAAGACTGACATACCTTATCTGACTCTGTATTTGTTAATATTAGAGACCAGATATTAACTACATGGAAACTTCCTATGAAAAGAACTGGCAGTTATCACACTGATAAGCTGAAAAGGTTTGATTCTACATCTTCCTTTTTTTAAATCTATGCTCTGAAATCACTTTCTGTTGTTTCTTTGTTTTTCTAGCAACCTGGAATATGATATCCAGGGCATATCCTTCATTTTTCTCTTGTTTTAAGATTATTAGGATCCTGTTTTCCTTACTGATTTACAAAATTTAGCCAACCTAAGCTCTTCAAAACACAAAGTTAAATCTAAATTATATAGTATGTCAGGAATACTTACTCTGATTTATCTGGGATATATTTTGTAGATCATAAAATTCCAGGAAAGAAAGAAGGAAGGGAGGGAGGGAGAAAGGGAGAAAGAGAGAGAGAGAAGTCAGAAACTAAACGTAAAAAAGATTCCCTTCCAGCAATTCACCACGGGACCTGAGCTGTTCTGGTAATTGAAGAAAGACGTGTGTAAAATCAGGTCAGGATCGGAAGATTTTTTTTTTTAAAGATATTTATGTATGTATGTATGTTTTTTATTTATTTGTTTGTTTGTTTGTTTTTTTGACAGAGAGAGATCACAAGTAGGCAGAGAGGCAGAGAGAGAAGGGGAAGCAGGCTCCCTGTTAAGCAGGGAGTCCGATGCAGGGCTCCATCCCAGGACCCTGAGATCATGACCTATGCTGAAGGCAGAGGCTTAACCCACTGAGCAACCCAGGCTCCCAGGATTGGAAGATTTTAACTTTAACTTTGGGCAGGGTCTCATTCTCTCTTCACCACACACAGTCACCAAGACATTCCCAGAGATAACCAACACTGTCGTGGGCAGTTTTCGATCCCCCATCAGAACTTCAGACACTCTTATGCATTGTGTGGGGGCCAGAAACCACCCCTATCACCTGAACACTGTCTAGCTCAGTCTCTGGAGAGCCAGCTGGCCCAGAGATAGGATATTTGCTTCTTCCTTTCACCCAGAACCATCACCCAGAACAATCCAGACCTTCATCCTCTTGAACCTGACTTTGAAAAATCAAAAGCCACTCCACTCTTTCAGCAAGCCTGATTTTCACTGCTTAAAGCCCAGCCCTTCCTCTTGAGGAGGAAAAATTGTCTCTTTCCTGATGTGCTTACTGCCAAGGAAAGAAGAGCTAATTCTCAAACAGGTCATCCTGCCAAAATGTTAACAATGATTGGTTGTGGTTGAAGTTGATTTTCTTCTTTATGCTTTTCTTTATTTTCCAGCTTTCTACAATTATTGTGTATTCCTCTTGTACACCAAAAAACAAAAACAAAAAACGACCCTACCACTACTACCACCCCACAAATAAATCCTGATTTAAGGATTGCCTTTCCCAGAAACCTCCCAGATGTTTCATCCTGGGGTGTGGGTCAGCTACTATGGACCCCCAAGCACATCGCCTTGCCTTCCTCAATCTCAGCCCTTATATTCTACATGGTCAGTGTTGCCTTGGTCTTCTTTACATCTCCAGTGTTTCATTTAGTCACCAGCACATGGTAGGTATATCTGTTGACTAAATTAGTAAGTCAATGAGTGAGTCAGTGACTGAAGTCCCATATTACCTGCTAAACTCTAGACTTTAAAAATCTAGTCATGGGGTGCCTCTCTCTCTGCCCCTCTCTGTTCACTTGTGCTTGCACGCTCTTTCTCTAAAAGAAAAATAAATAAATCTTTTTTAAAAAGTCTTTCTAGTCATACATGAGTTCATATCTGCTAGAACCAAGGTGATCAGAATGCCTGGGTGGCTCAGTCGGTTAAGTGTCTGCCTTCGGCTCAGGTCATGATCCCAAGGTCCTGGGATTGAGCCTTGCATTAGGCTCCCTACTCAGCGGTGAGCCTGCTTCTCCCTCTCCTGCTCCCCCTGCTTGAGCTCTCTCTCTCTCTCTGTCAAATAAATAAATACAACCTTAAAAATAAAAAACAACAAAACCCAAGGGGATCCGTAAAGACCAAGTTGGTTCTCCTAAACTCAAGAATCCATGGTAAAATTTGAAATCTGGCAAACTCTCTGACATACAGACCTAAAATTTGTTCAAAACATTTCTTAATTTCTGATCCAAACTCCTTCCTAATTCTTAATTTTTAGAAAGTGCTTGCAAGTATAATAGCCTTGGGCTATAATGGGTTATAGCTAGGAAAGTTCCAATTTGTCATCACCTGTTGTTTAAAAATAACAGCCACCCCCACAGCCAGGTTCCACTGACATACTATGTCTTTTCTGGTTTATTTCTTTTTCTTTTTCTTAAATATTTATTTGTGAGATAGAGTGAGTGAGAGAGAAAGCATGAGCCAGGTTGTGGGGAGGGAGAAGGAGAAGCAAATTCCCTGCTAAGCAGGGAGCCTGACATGGGGCTCGATCCCAGGACCCTGAGATCATGACCTGAGCTGAAGTCAGACACTTAACTGACTGAGCCACCAAGGTATCCTTGGTTTATTTCTTCTTAAAAGAAAACAGACTGTTCAACTACAGATCAGCAAGAAGGGGGAGGGCTGGTGATTTTCTAAATACTTGGCTCATTTCTTCACTGTGATTTTAGGAGTCCAAGAAAGCTCTCTTGTACTCAACTGCCTCTCATTCCTATAATAGGTAAACAAAACTTTCATTCCAAGGTAAGGCTGATCCTATAAACTCACATCCAGGAAAGGGACATGGGTTAACAGTCTTACCAAAGCTTAAACAGTATCCCCTAGACCCTGAAGGAGGGAGAAGCCCTGCAGAGACCGGGAAGGGAAGTTTGGAAAACTTAAGTCCATCTTGACCAGTCCCATTTTTGCCCAGAGCTTACAGAGCTCTTAGACCAGGCACAGGCTATTTAAGGTTGGAATTGTTGGGTTTGGATTTCACCTAAATAAAGTGGCTTCTGGTTTACTCTTCCCTTGTGCTCTACTGTGGAGAGCAAGACTGAGCAGCCTGATTAGGGACGCATAGCTGGGAACAGCACAAATGCAAAAGAAGACTTGCAAAGGGGGAAAGTGTGCTTTTCTGTTTTAGGAAACCTGCTGACGTAGGGAATGCTTCTGTTTTTCTGCAGAAATGCTGCCTTCAGTGGACAAAATTCAGCCACAATCAAGCTAATTGAATGCACAAATGTAATATTTTTCCAGGGCACCTCCAATTTAATGCTTGATGAAATCGTGTCTTTCGCATATATTTACAAAAGCTTTTCTTCATCCAGAAATGTCTGTTAAAATTGCTTATAGATGCTGAGATAGCAAATCACTCTTTTAATGTAATGAGATAAGTCATCTCTATAAACTTTGCTTGCTCAAATGTACTCGCATAAAAGAAATCAGGCTACAGGCTTTTTTCAATAAATAGAATGAACAACTAGAACTTGATGGCTATAGCATGTTCTGCCTCATTGCTAAGGGATGTTTAAAATTGCTCCCTCTCTCTCCCGAAGCAGAGTTTTCATTTTGGTAGTTGATGGAAAAAGGAGGTCAAATAAACTGATGTGGATGAGAAGCCAAAGCCGTTTGTCAAAACACGGGGAGAGGCCGGAGATTGGAGTCATTTAGAGACTAAAAATTGATTTAAAAGAGTTCTGTCCTCAAATCATTTTTCTTTCTAAATGTAGCCACTTTGTGAGCCAGGTTTTCCCTGCTTTAGCTATCTTTACTAATAATTTACACTAGAGGAGCCTCACATGCTGGGAAGATTCATACGCATAGCCGTTTGTGTATAGCCAAGTAAAACATATCCAAAGATCAAGAGTCTGTAGAAAAATCGAGGCCTTCAGAGGTTTAGCCAACTGTTTCCAAGTAAAATGTGTTTTTAATCTGGAAGCCAACTCTGTGGCAAAAGACCTAATAGGGCTGGGGTCACCATATAGGGCTGTAATACAGATGTGGCTACTCAGGTTGTACACTGCACAATTGAAAAGAGGATACCATTCACATAGGCTACAATGTGAAGGATGCCATCTGGAGTTGTACAGTATGTCAATCCCACCACACAGGCCGGGAGGAAAAAAATCATCCTCTTATTCACAGTTATGTTTCACTAAGTTTCCATGGCTACACTACATGCATTGCCTTTAATTCCTCAAAGAATAAAATCAAAGTTCTTATTATCAGCTGACAAAATGTTACAGCCTGCCTGGTGCCCTTTTTTCTTCTCTTTACAAGGTACAATTGTTTGGGAGTCTATCCAAATCTCCAGATGGTTATTTATTTCAAGAACTGGTCTGGACAGCTTCACTCGGGACAGACTAGAATCCAGAAAAACAGGAGACCAAAGTCTAAGTGTCCTTTTTGTCAATTTTGGACACCATGAGACAATCATACGGGGGAGAGACAGCGGGAAACATTTGCAAGAGTTCTCCAGTGCCTTTCTGGTGCTGGTCTGCCTTTTGGATTTTCCCTCATGCCCGCTGGAGGGTCCAACCATCCAGACCAGTGGTCAGGGTGCCACAGGCCTGGCGGGAGCACAAGCCTCCGCATACTCTGGCTGTACAGCCTTGTCTTCTCCTACCACCTTCCCTTTGCAGCCTGAAACCAACTTTATGATGGGAAGAAACAAAGCCCAAATACTTCCTGATACAAAACGTTACTCCAGACAGCCTCTGCCCAGCCCGGTCAATTTTGAGTTTAATACCATCATTTAGGGTTAAACATTAAGATCCTGCTTCTTGTGCAGTTCCTTGAACTCTGTCCCAAGCACACAGAAAAGTGTATTTTGGGATCTGAGTGTCAGTTCGAATATGCATAGGAGGATACATTTGAGAAAACACTATTTTTGCCTAATATACTTTCTAAACAATAGTTTAGTGGACTTACAGGCACATCATGGGCCACTCTAGAGCCATGCTCCATCTGTGTTTCTACCCAAAGTTTGCCAAAGTCAGAATGGCAAATCATTCAGCCCACAGATAGACTTGGTTTGGTCAACATAGTGTCATTTTAGTTGAATCTGAATGATTCAGGTAGGGTAGGCGGTCTTCATTTCTCCAGTCCCTCACCCCAGGCCCCCATTCTGTCCAACTAGCCATTTCACACATTTATTTCCGTTACCTGCTTACTCCCTACAGACTACTGAGTGTGCCCCATGTCAGTCAGGTTCAGGAATGAGTTGACACAGCATCCTCTGACCAGGGGGATATACAGTAGAAGGTTTGGAGATAGTCATCAACTCCCTCTGCCTCTGGCCCTATATCCTGCTTAAGGGAAGAACATGTGTAAGCAAACTGTGCACACTGTGCTGGGCTAGCAGCCTATGGACAGCATCTTTACATTACGAACAGTGATACAGTAATACACATCATGTCTATTGCAGTCTATTCACGAAAGAATAGACTGGCCAGCAGGTGTGGGAGACATAATTCTTTCTGTAAATACTCTTGTGCCTATAGTGCCAGTAGTGTGAATCACCTATTCCATTATCAGAACCACAAGAATCTGGTGCAGAGCTTCCTCCCTGCTGTAAAAACTTTACCTTAGATTTGTGGAAACAGCAAAAATGCTTTCTTCTCCTCTGGGTCATCTTTCTCAATCCTCCAAAAACAATCACTTTCTTCTCTGTGCCCCCATTCCACTTTTGTTACACCTCCTTACAAGAACACTGTAGCCTGACTCACCGACAGGTGTGTCCTTGAGGCTGGGGCAGAACGTTGTTTCTCTAAGGCTAATAGCTTATAGATGTGTATTTGCAGTATTTGCTAGAGCCCACCATGCCACTCCACTCCTCTCCCCAGTTTGAAGCCACCGATGCTGATTTTCACCTAATTTACCTGTAGAAAGATGAGCGGATGGGAGTTTTCCCCCAGAGGTACAATCGTCCCCTGGGCACGAAGAGCCGTGCAAGAGAACTTCCTAGTATAATGGCAGTGTTCTGTGCCTGTGCTGGCCAATGCACAGGCTGCCAACCACATGTAGATATTGAGCATTTGAAATGTGGAGACTGTGACTGAGGAACTGAATTTTTAATTTTATTTCATTTACATTAATTTAAATGTAAATATAGCCACATCTGGATAGTGGCTACCATATTAGACGGCTGAGTTCTAGAGCTTTATTCCTGCAGGGGACAGCTTAACCAGCTGAACAATACAGCCCTTACGCATGTTTGGTTTTTTATTTTTTTAAGCTTGTTTGATTTTTACACAATTAAGTCGAAAGCAAGGTCAACAAAGTACTTGTTTATAAAGTAAAAATTCCGTTTATTCATCTGTTATGACACAGTACACAAGAGGCAAAGTGTTTCACATCATAGATTTCACTTCCAACTCCTTGGAATGTTCATTTCTTTGGCTAAAAGGAGAGACTAGACATGAGAGGCAGGCAATGCTTAGGCAACTGAAATAAGGATGGGAAGGGGCAATACTAATGCCATCCCTGCGGGGACGGACACAAGGGAACTGTTAGTCACAAGCTATTTTCTAGAATTGTTAGCTGGAAACAAAGGAGCACCACTCCTGGATGCTCAACCGTCGTGGGCCTCAGTCATCCCCACCACACAGGTACAGCAGCGCTTTCTGGTAGTCGCCCTTCGTGTCTTGCTACAAATGGCCAAGGAGAAAAAAGAAATTCAGTATCCGAAACAAAGACCCCAACTCTTCCAGTAGCATAGAAGCAGGTCCAATGCACACAGAGCTTCCCCTAGTAGTAGCAAAGAGGAGGCTCTGCAGGACCTGCCTAGCCACAAGACCTAAGCCATCATCTGCAGGCCCTCAGGGAGTCTGCCCCAGGGGGACCTTCGAGTGACATGACCACAACAGAGAAGGCGAGGTACTAGGGATCCACACAGCAAGGAATCAGGCCCACACAAGCCAGCCTGCTCTTCCTGCAGTGAGGTCCTGCAAGCACCACCACTTTTCTCGCTGCCCCTAAGACTTCTAGAGAAAATGAGGGCCTCTCCTGCCTCATAATGCTGTTTCTGGGATTCTTAAGGTCATGTGGGAATAAGCTAGTGAAGTGAGGAAATGTGTGCCCTAAAAAACCTGGGTATACCAAACCCACCTCAGAATTTATCATGGGTAACCCTTTGAATTCATCCTGGGTAAGCTTTTGAAATTTTCAGGGTCTTTTAGAAAGGGGGGCTGCAATGCCTGTCGGAAATACCTAGCCGGGAGCCACTGTGGGCAGTTCCTCCTTGCATTCAAAGGCTCCGTCTCTCCAAAACAGACTAAATTGATGGGAGAGATGGAAGTTCTGAGTAACAAAACATGGCCAGGCCTGTCACAGAGGACTTTGAAAAAATGGAAATAGTCGACCCTTTAACAATGGAAGGCTGAGGGGTGCCAACCTCCACCCCTGTTGCACCCTGACAAAAATCTGCATAAAACTTCTGATGCCCTAAAAACTTAAATACTAATAAGCTGTTGACTGGAAGCTTTACCAAAAACATAAACAGTTGATTACCACATATTTTGTATGTTATATGTTTATATACTATATTTTAGAATAAAGTAAGCAGGATAAAAGGAAGTATTATTAAGATCAGAAGGGAAATACATTTATGGTACATTTATTTATCAAAAAAAAATCATCAAGTTAATCAGTGCAGTTCAAACCTGTGTTGTTCAAGGGTGAACTGCATAATAAAATTTAAAATTGATCTAAAATTTAATTGATCTCAGGCTCTTCAAGATGTCAGCAAGTTTTACAGGATCATTGTCATGAACACCAATTATCACTAGAGAATGGCAGACGCAGGAAGTATAAAATCTTTGCCTGTCTCTATAATTTTCTAGGACAAATCACAAATGGCACTTTCAAAATAAACCCCTGGGATCTGATGACTAGCATCTCTTCCCAGTGAATTAGAAAACCACCACCCTTGTCATCATTCTAAAAGACCCCTGGCCCAGGGAGGCAGGGCCTTCTGGATGGCCTGGCAGGGCCAACACATCACTAGAGGGCTTACCTGAATGTAGTAATACAGGGACTTGCCGTACTTTCTCTTGAATTCAGACCTAATTTTCAACATGTCCACTTCACTGCGAGAGACCATGATTCTAATCAGGACTTTATCACGAGTCCCCTTGCCCTGAAAGTCAAGTTGATGTTCCAAGTTACAACTCACTGATAATGTTAATCCAGTAAAGTTTTCTTACGTGTGGAACTCATCTGAGTTCTTGATGCTGCCTTCTAAGAAGCTGCAAAGGTAACAGTGAAACTATTTCTTTAAGAAAAATGATCATATTGGGAGGGCCTGAGTGGCTCAGTTGGTTGAACACCTGACACTTGATTTCAGTTGATGTCATGAGCTCAGGGTCATAAGATTGAACCCTGCATTGGGCTCCACACTGGGCATGGAGCTCGCTTGAGATTCTCTCTCCCTCTTCCTCTGCCTCTCCCTTGCTCCCTCTCTAAAAAAATTAAAAATAAAAAATAAATTTAAAAAGAAAAAAAAAGAAAAATGAGCATTTTGGAATTCCAAACACACCGGGATGAAATCAGCACAAAGCCCCACTATGCTCACCCAATAAACTTGTATGAGCCCTAACCATGGCACAGCTCAGTTTAAGAAGTGTGCAAGTTTCCATATGTAACAAACAGATCCTGGCTCTCCAGGCTTAAAGAACACAAGTCACTTCGTGCCATTTTGAATGGTATAAACAGTAAAGACCACTGAATTAACTCCGGAGTCTCAGACCAGAGGCACCAAGGAACAGGCTCTATCTGACATAGAATTCGAGGGAGATGGGAGTGGACAAGGGGTGACCCAGGAAGAAGGGACAGGAAGCCGGAAATCACAAGGGACATTTGAGGCATAGAAAATGGAACGGGATTGGGGGAAGAGACAGTCCATTCAAGAGATAGCTGTAGGGCTGCTTTCAGAGTCAGAGAGACCCAAGTTCCAGTGTGGCTTTATGTAACATCAGGCTAGTTGAAGTTTTCTGAGCTCTAGTCTCCCGATCTATAAAGAAAATAACACAAGCCACATGGGCTTTTTGGTAATGATTTCACATGCAGGAAGTAGCACAATGTCTAGGGCATGGTGGTTGCTTGGTAACATCTCCTTTCCCTGCCTTTCTTTACTCTGGGGTAATGGAAGGCAATCCCTGAGAAATCTAAGCAGGAATCAGACACGATTACCACCTGGTATTTTATTTTCTACCTGCACACAAACACATGTTCAAGTAGTTGGAAGACAGAGAGAGAAGACTGAATTGTGGTCTTCTCACTCATCACATACAACCACGGCTGACCAGTACATTCCTGTGTCTGGGCATGAGAGAAGAAAAGCCTAGTGTGTAAACATGGACCTCTCAGCTGACTGCCCTTACCTTCATGGAGTCGTACAGTCGGTCAGCAAAATACAGAGGCTTATTCTGAATGCACTGGACTGTGGAGAGAAGAAAAGGGGTCAGCTGCTCCCTTCCTCACCAGTGAGGGGCGAGGCCTGGACTCCGGGGCAAAAACAAGATGACCTATCATAACAGGAATGGGCTGCAAAATGGGAAAAACTAAGGGAAAACCAGGGATCCTCTGAAACGCAGCTCCACCATCATTTTAAGTGTGGGGAACCTGAGGGCTGCAAAAACCAATGTGGAAATGTGAGTTTTCCCGACAGAGCCCTTTTTCTTCCTGGGAAATTCCTCACTGTACCAGCTTCAAGCCCTCCTTAGTTTCATATCTTAAATTTATGCAGTGAAGATTATACAACTACCCAAATCAGGTAAAGGAGCCACCCGTCCCAAACGCACTTGAATGAACAGGATGGTCACTAGTCACTTCCACTGTGGCACAGTTTCCTGAAAGCTGATGTCCACCAAGGATGGGCTGGGGTAAGGGAGTGGGCACACTTGCTCACCCAGGTTTAGGAAAGCATTTTCCAGGTCTCCTTTGACCTCCTTCTTGATGCTCTCCAGCATGTCATAAGGGCTATAGCTCTTGTACCTATCAAATACTGAGGAAAAACAAAAAGTAATTACTCTAACAGAGCCACTAATCAAAGCTGTCAGTGATCATGGTTATGCACCATGGTAAAAATAAATAAACAAATGAGGATGATCACAGCACCTTAGAGGGTTAGGGGTTGTCATGGTGGACTGGAGGTGATATGGCACTGGTTGGCTTGGGACAGCTGTACCAGGCACCTGTCCTGAATGGCACTGCCTAGGCCAAATATTTTGACCATCTTTAACTCTTAGTGGAACCTATTCTATTTGGAAGCAATGAGAAACAGTACATACAGCCCACGCAAGTCCATTACTTCAACAAATCCCACAAGATAAAATGGATCCTGGACAAGAAGGAGCAGCTAAAGCATCAAATGTGTAAAATATTTAGGAGAAAGAAGGATCTAAAATGGAAGAGAAGGGCAAATGGATTTGGTGATGGAAAATGGATGAGACTACGGGGTGCAAAGTAGAGAGTGAACTTTGTTCTGGCAGACCCGTGCTTCAACATAGATAACCAGCAAGCTGGGCTGAGAGGACCCTCTGTAGGCTTGAAGTCCTTTTCAGGACAGAACCCACCTTTCTGGAGGTGACACACACTCCGCTCAGTCATGATGCTGATCCACTTGGGCACATCAGTTCCTTTCCTCTTCACTCCAGCATCATAGAGATCCTAAAAGCACAACCAACCAAGAAAGTTGACTACACAATCCAGGGTAAGGACATAAAAAATGTCATGCTAAAAACCTCAAAACTCATACACTGAAAATGCCAAATGAGAAAGAATGATTGCACTGACAACATAGGCAAATATGTTGTATATAAGTCAAAAGTCTTAATTAGGAGCAGTCTTCCTTAGGCACAAACACAGCATGAGACTAGATTGTTTGTGAAGTGTGTGCTGTAAACATCTACTTCCATGAATGCCAAAGAAAGAATCAAGAGTTTCTACTCCTATACAAAAGGTCAAGCAAATGCCCATTAGCACATCCAGCCCTCCTTCCTTTGGCACTTTTGATAGCAAATAAGCTAATGTTTGTCTATTGAAGATAGTTACACATCAGGTACCCACACCCACATTTCTTAGAGACTCAGGAAGTCTCATTTTTAGTTTCTGGAAAATTTAGGAGCTACAAGTATGCTAAGAATGGCAAGGAGTGAGGGAGAAAGACTTACACGAGGGTAAGATACTTGTTCAGTGACCACCCACTGTCTAGTTGTAAAACCTAATATTATTTTATTTAAAACCCTTCTCTACCTCCTGCTAAAGGTGCTTTGTGAAACATATTGAATTTTATTTTATTTTTTAAAGATATCATTTATTTGTTGAGGGAGAGTGGGAAGGGAGATGGAGCAGAAGGAGAGGGAGAGAGAGACTCTCAAGCAGACTCCGTGCCAAACACAGAGCCCAAAGTGTGGCTTGGTCTCACGATCTGAGATCATGTCCTGAGCTGAAACCAAGAGTCGAACACTTAACCCACTGAGCCACCCAGATCCCTTGAAACATACTAAATTTTAAAACTAAAATGAATTTAAATTAATTTTGCTCTGAAGCTCTTATAAAAATGCTTTGAGCTGGTTGTTGACTATCTGGGAAAAAGACATGTAGTTCATAGTGATCTGAATTAGCTTAACGAATAGTTCTTAGTGATTATGGGACTAGAACCAGGAGAAGTGCTACTCAACCAGGAAAGTCAAGTCTCCGTTACTCTCCCCTTTTTCCCCCACCACAGAGGGCACATTGTGCCTTCTTCCACTCTGCCATGTCGTTTATTGGTGTTTATTTGTAGCAAATGCACACGAGTGCACAGAGCCTTATCACACCCTGCAGAATCTGGTACTTCCACACAAGTAAAACTAAATAAGCACATATGAGTCAGGGATTGGTCCTGTAATTAACAACAGCATCAAGAGGGAATATCATAAAATAACTACTATTCCCAGAATGTAAAAATGAAGCCCACAAATTCTTTGACATCTCTCCCTTCCAAAAGTGGCACCTGCTTCCTTTTGAACTGACTATAGGCTACACATAGTGACTCACTTCTAATGAAGAGTATGACAGAAATGATACTGTGAGGGGTCCCTGGGTGGCTCAGTCAGTTAAGGGTCTGCCTTTGACGAAGGTCATGATCCCAGGGTTCTGGGACTGAGTCCCACATCAGGCCGCCCGCTCAGCAGGGAGCCTGCTTCTCCCTTTCCCTCTGCCTGCTTCTCCCCCTGCTCGTGCTCTCTCTCTCTCTCTGTCAAATAAATAAATAAAATCTTTAAAAAAAAACAAAAAAAAGAAGTGACACCGTGACTCCTGAAATTAGGTGATAACAACATTTGGCTGCCTCCTTGCTTTCTCTCTTGGATCACTCACTCAGAGGAAAGCCAGCTGCCATGTTACAAGGATGCTCAAGTAAGCCCTTAGAGAGGCCCAGGCAGAGAAAGACAAGGCCTCCTTCCAACAGTCACATGGCTGGGTGATCTTGAAACTAGACCCTCTTGATGCTGTCAGGCTCTCAGAATATGCAGCCCTGGTCAATATTTTGGCCCCAGCCTCATAAAAGGCCTGAGCTAGAATCACCCAGCTAAGCCACTCCCCACAAAACTGAAGAGATGTAAGTGTTGTTGCTTTAAGCCACTGAGTTTGGAGGTAAATGGTTACACAGGATTGATGACTATTGTACAGACTATATAGAGACTTGCTCGAAAACAGAAACTCAAGAACCTTGGCACTTACCCGGGCATCTTGGTCAATCAGTTCATAATCAATGACAGAGCCATCCTCTGCTCTTCTACCCTACAGAAGAAAACAAAAAAGAACACTGAATAGGTTTCTTTGTGTATTTTAATGTTGAAATTTTCTTTTCTCTCCAACTCATGAAAACCATTATTCAATTTATGGAACGCACACACATTTAAATTTTTTCTTCACTTTCAAGTCTAGACAAGACCAAGGATTAGTACATTACTGAGGGGGTGAATTTGGGGGGCGGGGGGCCGTGCCTCACCATCATCAACCTCCTCCTGGGACAAGCACTTTCTAGAATTCCCTCTACCTCCAAAAAAAAGCACTAATGATATTTAGTTCCTTCCCTAGAGAGCTTACCATCCATATGGAAAAATAAGCATGGAACAAAGGTAAAACAACACAGTGATCCATGGCTTATGCAGACATAAAATGCAGAAGAAGGGAGAGATCTGTCAGTATAGTCAGCAAAGTCTGTGGACAACGGGGTAGGGTTGAGGTGAACACTGAGGCCTGAGTCAATGAGGCTAGTAAAGAGGAAGAGGAGGAAGCCATTCCCCATGGAAGAAACAGTACAGGGAGAGGCTGAGCATTCCTCAGAGGAAGATGAAGTGAGGGAGGGGCAGGGTCTAGTTAAGTTTTCTAGGCAGTAAGAGTTTGGATTTGGTAGCAGAAACGGGTTTTGATCAAGGGAGTGAATTAGTGAAAGTGGACTCCAGAAAGATGGGTGGTTGGTGGGACACAGGGCGAGGAGCTGGCAGGGAGGGCTGTTCTGAGTTGTTACAGTAACAGATATGTGAGCGGGCAGGAGGCAGCATACCAATCAATCATTTCACTGAGGTTCCTGGAGAAAATAACTTCTCTTCCCTCCTCTGGCACACAGGCCTTAAATTGCATACTGGTCAGGACTTGGACTCAGGAGGGAAATGCCTTTTGTCCGTGTTTCTGTGTTAGCATTACAAACAAAGACACCCTCTCCGGGCACAGGACTTCCTGAGCAAACTCTCTTATAAGAAGTGAGAGCAGAGAGAAGGAAAGAAAAACAACAGATTCATCTCCCACCAGGTCCTACGTGGCCACTGACAGAGGCAAAGTGACCTTCCCCAAGTCATGCAGTGAGGGCTGGCACATAATCCAGGCCAGGACTTGAGAGCTGCCTATTCCTCCTCTGGCCCCAAAGTCCACTTGACCATGCGGTTTCCCAGGATAAGAAATCCTATTATACAAAAATGACAACTCTGCAGTGACACTGCAAACCCCTTGTCAGAAATGCAGCTAGAGTTTCTGATGCAGGCACAGAGGATTGAGTTAATTTGCTCCCAGGTATAAAATGAGGTATGGGACTTGCCTTGGGAGGAAACAGGGACAAAGAAATAAACCGGAAACCAACCTTTGCAAGGGCGACCATCAGCTTGCGGAAGTCACCAGATGTGTCAGAAATGATGTCCTTCTCCAGATCAGTCTTGTACACTTGGAAAACAACACATCTGGTTTTATGCTTCCTGCCTGTGCAGCCAGCCAGCCACCCACCCACCCCAACCACCCCCCACCGCACTAAGCCTCTGAGAAGCAGAAACAGCTGTGGCAGCATGGACATATCTACCCAAATGAGGGCAGATGGTCCATGATTTATTTTATGATTTTTAGCTTCATAAAATCAGAGCCAAATGTTATTATCAGTGACAGGAGATAGTCAGAGCTGGATCAAATCAGGCATCCTCAAGCTCACCTTTGGTCAGTGACCTCTTTCATAGCTAAAATAGTTTCCCAAACTTCATGACTATGAAAACTCACTTTCAAAATGAAAATTTGGAAGGTTACACACACACACACACACCCCCCAATGGTGCTTTGCTATCCACTGAATGAGAAAATGCACAATGGCAAAACTAGTAAGAATTAGAGTACTTTTGAACAAATCTGTATTTTATTATTCAAAATAGCTTCTACAATGAAACCTAGTAACAGATACACATGTAACCTGCATCACTAATTCTACCCATAGCCTCCTCTAGTGCTTGGTGTACACAGAACCGCATGCCTCTTAGAGTAATCATCCACAATCCAGAGTTGGGAATTTCTTAAGCAGAGAGTGGGAAGCACCCAGTGCATTAAATCCAAGTACATGCTTTCTCTTCCTCCCATCAGACCCTTTAAAAAAATTTTTTTTTTTTGGTTTTCTCTCCTTCCCCTCCTGCCTATCATTTATATAAGTCATAGTGGAATGTAATTACCAACACAGGCCACAAGAAGGTGGAGGGACTTGGATCATGGCAAACCCCTGGATGGTCCAGACAGCATTTCTGCATAGGTAATCCAGGCATCCTGTCCCCAACACTAGCCCAGGGAGCCATGATAAGTTTACAGAAATTGCGCTGAGAAGCTGCATCAAAGATTTAGGGCTACTCACTTTCCTTGTAGACTCTGTTAATTTCCTGAAGCTCTTGGTTGGTCCTTGAGCAGATGATCTCAATGAGGGAGTCCTCATCAGTCCCCAGTCCCTGTGAATCAGACAAGAGACATCAGCAGGGAAAGTCCTCTTGGCCATTAGCCTACTTCTCTGATTTCAATTAGGTAAACTGCAAACTTGGATTGGATCAGTTAGCAAGCTCCTTTCTATATTCCTACTGAGGGAATGTGTTGTCCTGTGTTCCTCAGCACAACATAATGTTATCTTCTATTTCTTAAAAAACTGCTTCATGAGAATAAAAGATGATATAACTGATACGTCTGAGCTCAATTATATCAATGTAGTTGCCTTTTGGTTAGGGGTTTACAAAATGAGTAACTTTTTCTTAATTTTTTTTCTCTATTTTTCAAATCATCTTAATAGATGAGAAAAATTTCTTTAGTAAACAATTCTGTTCAGTAATATAAAATAAAGGAATATAGTTTGTTGTCATTTGCAGCCAGCATCACTGGAATGGAATAAGTCTTTTACCAGTGAAAGGTACAGATAAGATAAAATTTTTAGCTTTACCTCTTTGAAATGTAAAATTGGGTTAATGTTAAAAATTTCATTCTCGTACTTTCATTTTTGCTTGATTACTATGCACTCTTCAGGCATTTTAGGGAAGCAAAAGGAAATAATGAAGTGCCCAATAAACCCAGATACCAACACTTTATTAAGGAATAAGAATTTGATGGGTGATGTATTCAAATTTAATATATACACTTTTGAACGTGCCAGGTAGCTTGAAAGGACTCAACGAAACATATATTTCAAAGCTGGCCTCATGATCAAAGTCAAGATTTAATAATCAGGATTTTCTAATACTTCTCTTTCCGAATATGGAAATATTACTTTGAACTAAGTAGAATTACAACTGTTTAAAATGTAAATCAATTATAAGGTGTTAATACAATAAGAAACTTACTTAGCCACATGAAAAGTGTGTCAGCTATTAATTAAACTTATTAGCGTTGATATGCCCCTGAAAAGCGATTTGTATAATATAAGCTAAACCTCAGGTTAATGGTTAATTTTGAATTTTGTTCTTAATCTAATCTATGAGCCAATGCCTCTTCTTCCAGAGTTTTAATCATGATATGTAGAGGTTCTAGTACAGCTAAAGTTTCTTCCTACCTGAGCAAAAGGTCTACACAACATTCTATACACATGTTATAGAGTGACTACTGAGGGTCTTCATATATGTTAGGGGCAGGTTTTCAATCTCAAGATGATAGAAATATAGTCTAAAAATGACACTGCATTGAAGAAATGCTGTAATCTGACACTATTGAAATGTAAAACTCGTGTGGCAATATAAGACGTTTTCTTCCACTGCTGATATACCAGTGTTAACATCTGATAATTCTAAAAGTATTTTTATTTCTGTATTCAGAGGTGACCTTGGCAATTTCCAAAACTTGGCCCATGCTTCCCACAGACCGTCCACAGTTCCTATCACAAGGGCAACTTCTACCATAACATATGGCCAATACTGCCACTGGTATTGCCAGAAGCCAAAACAGATTTTTTTTTTTTGAAAAACATAGTTCAGTTAATGTCACTTCAAGCTTTATGGATTTCAGAAGGGTACTCAACTGTGATAGCTAATGGAAGAGCTGGCACAAGGTCAAAGATTTAGTCAAAGCACCTTTCATTGGGCCCAGTTACAGAGATTACAGCAGTGAATGACAGCTCAAGCAGGTCCATTTCAAGTCACTAATACTGAGTAATAGATACTAGAAAAATTGCACACATCACAGCTAAATAGATTTTTGACGAAAGTTAAGATAAACTGATCCGAAGTGATGATGGTCACAAGAAACCTAGGACAGGCCAACTCATCCATGGCTCCAGAAAACCCAAGATATGGTTTTCAGGAGTGTCCTTTTTATCAAGCAGAATCATTAAATGTTGGTGACATTTCGTCATTCATCATGCTACCTTTACTGTTATATAGCCTACTTAGGAAACACAGAGCCAGTCTGCTCAAATAAACTGAACACAGCTTGGGCTAGGCTGGAGAACAGTCTTTAAAAAAAGGAAGAAAGAGATTCCCCAACAAATCTTGTGGCAATCCTGAGCTATCAAGTCCTGGGTGATGGCAATGCCTGGTGTGCGAAGCTGCCTCGCTCTCAAGGCGCACTCTGGGGAAAGAGATGGTATGAACCACGACACCAGCTCTGGTGACAGGCTTACAGCTTGGTCTCTTCATAATTCAGAAAAAGGACCATCACAGAAAACGCACTTGGACTCTGAATAAAAAATGAAAACCACGGCTTTCCCCACTACTCGAGACTTTACCCAGTTTTATCAGCAGAGGGCAGTATCAGATTATTCAAAGTGTTCCAAGCACATACTATAGTAGGGGCTATGTTTTGCTGTAAAATGAATGCATTTATGCTTATGCCTCTATCACATTTATATAATACTTGATGTTTTAGGTACACACAGAATTGAGGGAGTTTCTAACCTGGAATTACTACCATCTAATGTATCCTAAAATTCCAAATAACTTTGCAAAAACAAAAAACAAACAAAAGAGATAATCTGTGCTATAATACTTTCAACAAAACACAGGTACTAATTACAACCTGAAACCACTCCTTATAACTACGGTAATGTCCTGATTTGCCTGAATTTGAATTAAACAATGGGACTGACAGGAGAAGGTCAGAAGAACAAACACCCGAGAGAATATGGGCAAAATCTGCAAGCTTCATTTGACAAAAGCTATGAGTTTTACTTTTGCCTTAATATCACAACAAATCTTTTTTTAAGGAGGAAGTGTAATCAAGGAAGTAGTTTTTCCAAATGGTATTCCAATTGCCCAGGTGCCAAGCAGTAGCAGCTGGATAACTGACTTCCCAGCATCATGAAATTTCTTTACAGTCTTAAAAAGAGTAATTGAAATATTTTTGGTACAAATCCTGAGACTTATAGCTTCAGTTCATTAGAAAAAAAAATGGTTCCAAATGAGAATTCAACAAAACTGAAAATCACCTAATTACACCCAGAGAGCTGTAATTCACAAATATTAATGGCGGATTTGACAGAGATTGCATCTCACACATGTTTACCTTCATGGAGGCTTTCAGCTCAGAAGCGTCATACTGAGCAGGTGTTTTCAATAGACCCAAAATCACGGTCTCCAGGTGGCCGGACAAGGCTGACTTCAGTGCTGATGCAAGTTCCTTCAGAAAAATGGGCAAGAACATGGAAAACATGGTTGGTAATCAATATCTCCTTTAAAACTGGTGAATAAAACCAAAGCGGGATGTGTTTGTAAAACAGATTGTGATTCCTTGACCTCTCCGGGATCTCAGACCTAACTGTCTCAACTGTATTCCCTTCAAGAGACTCCGATGTCAGAAACCACAAGATCGGTCTTTGCTCTGACAAAAAAACCCTTAACATCCAAACCGAGCCATATTCTCCTGGTCATTACAGAGAAACCAGGGCAGTATGCAATTCCTCAGAAAGCTAGGAGTGTGAGGGCGCTTCAAAACACATTTGCAAGTGATACCACTCATGGAAGATAGGGCACTTTCCAAGGTCAAGGCCACTGCTACAAAGGTGGTTAGAGTAAAAGATGCTGGTGCAGCTGCATCAGAGGTGGCTCCTAAAAGTCTCCAGAGGAACCAGAGCCCCTCCATGGGTGGAAGTTGGATCATGAAGCTTTCCTATGCAAAACGCTTCATCTCAGACTGAGAACATCTATCTGTCCACATCAAATCGGGACAGCTGGCAGAGACGGTGGGACACTGAAGTCCCACATTCACCCCCTTGGCTTCCCTGCTCTGTACTATTTTTTAAGGTTTCCACTGTCACGATGGAGATTGTGACACCAGATGTCCGAGTTCAACCTCTATGTTTGCAGACAGATACCCCAACGCAACGTGTCTTTTTACAGCCACTTAAACTGGCCCTTAAACTTCCCATACATCATGAGCACTGAGCGATGCCTGAATTCTCCCATTGCAATTATCTGCCTTTCTTTTCACGTCTTCCTTCCTATTCTCTCCCTTCTCTCTCCTGCCTGACCGCAGCACCCCAGGGCATGTATAATGGTTAGCCCCTGGAAGTATATGCAGGTGCCAGGTGACGTGCAGTCTGGGAGAATCTTCTCAAATCATTCCTAGGTGGTGAAAATTGAGATGGATCTTGGAAATCACCTGGCCCGTGTCTTCCACCACCTACTCTCTTCTGATTCCGGTGTCCTAGTAACACACAGCACTTAGAAAGGGACTTGAAAAGCAACACCTTCCAATTATAGCACCAATTTTCCAATTTGGAAATTTGAGGTTAGATCATTCCAAACTTAGCCTACCCTTGACACCCCTCTACCCATTCTCTGTTCAAACCTCAAATAGCATTTGGGCACCTACTGACATCTTCCACGTCTATTATAAACTCCTACTGGCACTCAACTTCCTGCCTCTCATAATGCCTACGACCAGGCTTTGCATGTAACAGAAACCCCAGAAATGTTTGATAAATAAAACATCACCATTCCTTATATGGAGAAATTTGGCATCTGATTGAATGTGAAAAAAACAGAAGACCAATCCTCTTCCTCAGTTCCTCGCAACTTTTATTAGCTTTGCCTATGCTGTTCAAGACTCATGACAGAGGCAGCCTCAGTCCATACTCCAACGTACTAATACAGGGCTTTCTCCTTGATTATGCAAACAACTCATTCAAAACACTAATGCTCTGCTTCCAAAATCTCCTTCAGAAATGATCTCAAGTAATTTATGTATCTTTCTATACGTGATGAAAATTTTCCTTAGCCCAAGACTGACACATCAAGAATCAGTAGGACAGGGGTGTCTGGGTGACTCAGTTGATTAAACATCAGACTCTTGACTTTGGCTCAGGTCATGATCTCAGGGTCATGAGATTGTGCCCCATGTCAGGCTCTGTGCTAGGCGCGGGGCCTGCTTTCTCTCTTTCCCTCTCTCTATGCCCCACCCACTGTCTCCCTCTTTTTAAAAAGAATCATCATCAGTAGGACAGTAAGCTGTCCCCAACACACACAAAGCCTGTGTGGTCAATGAACCCTATCACGATTCTGGTAATATCTTCCATCCAACAGAGTATGTAAGGGCTTTGTTCTCCATCTATCTAATTTGAAATCAAGATCCAGACTTCTGCGTTTCTGTGTACACATATATGTACACACCTAAGTGGTTCAAACACCCCACTCTATAAGTGACAAATGAAGAAGCAACTATAGGCACACTATCCAAAGAAGTGACCCTTCTGCTCCAACTGGAACTCAGCCCTACCAGGTCCCAGATCCTTTTAGAAACTGGAGAAATAAAACACTCCCCTCTATGCCTCACTACAAAAGATCATATAAGTCTAGTTGGAAAAAGAATTTTAATGCACGTAAGATGATAGAAGCCAGATTCTTCCCTATTTATGTCCTTTCCAACTGTTTGAGTAGGTGGGGGTGGGAGCCATAGCAGGGCTTGACCTGCAACTCTCAGAACCCTGGTGGTTATGTCAACCCCAAGAAAAGAAATGTCTTTTCCAGAATCTTTCCAGCTCACCTCTACTGTGGCTACGAGTAAAAGCCGTTAAGTCAAACAGTAGCTGCAGGAAGCCACGCTTACTGCACTGTCCAAGAATAAATCAAAAGCTTTTAATAGCGAGAAGTTAAAAATAAAGCATCCCATCCTTAAAAATAAAATTTCCTAACACTGCAACAAAATAAAGGATGAACAAATGCTGGGTTGTTCCTTAACCACTAGTGCACAAGCAAGGGAAAAAGCGCACAAAGACTCTTTAAATAGTGGGAGCATGGCATGTTGAAGATAGCCTAGTAGACCAAATGAACTACTAACTAAGCCCATTTGCAGCAAAGCTCTTAAGAATTCAAGTATATTTTTTTAAGAGTGAGGAGAGCCTATCAGGATCAATGCTAACTAAAGGCTAGTGTCCCAAGATTAAATTAGAAACATCTTATCAAGAACTAGTAAAAGTCATAAAGATGAAATGAGTTGCTACATAGAGAGATCTACATGCCTGGCACAAAGCAAGCATTCTAGAAATGATACCTGCTATTGTTGATGTAGTCAGTCCCTTCTAACTTTATGTTCTCAGCAGTGTCCCCTCCACACCCTCTGGCTGGAGGAGGGTACGGTCTTTACGGATGAGCTCCAAGCACTCCAGGGATCATGAGCATGAGTTATGACTCTTAGAACGATGTAAGAGGAAAACCTTGAATACCCAAGAGTTCTAGGAGGCTCTTGCCAGGACAAGCCAGAATCCAAAAGGAAAAAGCAATGGCAAAGGAAATGAAATGCAACAAGGAATGCCCTCCACCCCTGAAATTGCTTGTACCTTTTTGGTCCTTCTCTGGTAGGCGAAGGCAATATCCTGTCTCTGTTCATTGCTGCGGTTGGTCAAAATGTTGACAATGGTGACCTCATCCACACCTACGGAAATACAAGTTGGGAGTAGTTATCACCCACATGCTCTAGTCCTTTGGGCATACACTGAGGGTTTTAAGCAGTTTTCAAATTGAAATTTATATACCATTTTCCAAACTGAAACATCAGGACATCAAGGGTTGTCCTTCTTATCAGTACTCTCCACCAAATGCCACCAAATTTTTATCCTAACAGCTGTAAATCTCAAACCTAAATGGACCTTTTGAATATCTGCATTTAAAAAAACTATTTTATTCATAAACTGGTTTCTGGAATTAACCATAGGAGGTGCGTTTGTGGGGCTTTGGCAGCCAGATGGAACAACAAAGATTTAGGAGGATTTTAAATGAAGGTTCCCAAATTGCCATTTAACTGGGGATTTAATAGACAGTAACTGCGAACTGAATTAATAGAGACAATTATTTATATTTATTGCAGGATTACGGCTATATAAGCAGCTAGGTATAATTTCTATAATTATAGAAACTGTCATGACAAATGAGTCAGATTTAATATGGCAGTTGTATTTTAATAGCATAATTGATTAATACAATCATACTTATTGAAGACTAAATTGTTTTTTAAGGAAAATAAATGTTCCACTGCTTTTAATCTTCAATAGGCAATTTTAATAATCAATTTTATAACTTTATTAAAAAGAGTAAGTGTTTTAATCTAAATTAAATCTAAATTGGGAGTTTTGAAGTGCCACCAAAATATTTTAGTACCTATTTTAATTGGAACATGTGTATTTACAAAGATAAGCAATGCCTTCTTGTATCTGAAAGTTTCCAATTTTATATCAGAAATACTCCTAAAATGCCATTTAACTGAAGAAAGCCTGATTTTAAGAATTCAGAGAATGAAAGGTCTCCCGACCGACCGATTATAAACTTTAATAAAAGGAATAGTATTTGCCATAACTGGATAGGTAATTCTTGGGCAAGGGAGAGAGAAGCCCACAAGGTCACATGTGAATGGCAAACAGCTTGGCCTAAAGGAAATCAGAGGAGTGCCCAAGCAACAAAAATGTCAGAACTGTAATGCTTTGAAGCAGAGGCAATGAGCAAACTGATAGAGAAGGTACCCTCAACTCTCAAACATTTTAGATCAATACGCACAAAGTTAGATTTTCTGGGTATAAAAATAAGTAACATTTATTTTTGTATTTATATACTCATTTCAGAGTTGAGTTCATACTAATACGTTAATCACTTAAGTGCAGCATCTGTAACTTTCTCCAATTTTTAGAGTACCAATGTCAATAGAGAGTTACAATTGCTATATATGAGACTCAGTTGCAAAGATGCTCATTGCAGCATTATATATAATATCAAAAAATAAAGGGGAAAAAAGCCCTATGTCCAATAAGAGTCTGATTAAATAAATGTTCTTCTGTCCCAATAATAGGGTAATACAGTCATTTTAAATGATGGCATAAAATATTAATTGACATGGAAAAATGTTCATGTGCTGTTAAGTAAAAAAAAAATAGCAAAACAATATATACAGTATAACTCAATTTTTGTAAAATACATGTGCATGTTTAAGCAAATATCAAGAGGCCTTTATACCAAAATTTTAATAGTGATCACATGAGTGGTAGGATTATGGACACAGTAAAGTGTTCTTTCTTTTGATTATATATACTTTCAAAGTTCACCATAATGCCATAAAAAGGGTTCTTTACATATACTGTGAATGACATGTAGTCATTGATCTGGAATCAACTAATGACTTCACCTCAAGAGAATCCCAGCATGGTTCTAAATACTTTAATTAGAATAAAACACAATATGCATAATTACTACAACATCTATGTATTTCTCTTGGTTCCTGAAACATCCTAAGACAGATTACTTTATTATTCTTCCCAACTACCCAGTAAGGATAGGCGTTCTTCCAGTTTATAGATGGAGAAGCTGAAGTTCGAGAAACTGCAACTATTACGTGTGTAAACATCTGGCTTGTTTGGATCTCAGTTTCTACATCTGCACAAGTAAGGCACTTGAACAATGACCTCCAGTTCTGCTTCCATGAAACACTAACAGATACAATCCTATAGGCCTACCCCCACAGGTGTTCTCTCTCACTCTCTCTTAAATATTCTATGGCTCTAACTTCATGTTAGGAAAACCATTGCTTATACATGTGTTTTTGCTTCACACTTAACTTTCTTCCTCAAGGGGTGCTTGGGTGGCTTGGTCACTTAAGCATCTGATTTTGGCTCACGTCATGATTTCAGGGTCCTGAAATGGAGGGATGGAGCCCAGCATCAGGCTCCCTGCTCAGTGGGGAGCCTGCTTCTCCCTCTCTTTCTGCCCCTCTCCTTTGCTCATGTTCTCTCTCTCTCTCTCCTTCAAATAAATAAATAAAATCCTTTTAAAAAACCCAAAACTTTCTTCCTCAAATCTGAAAATGGTGGATAACAACAAAATCAATCATATCCTCAAACCTCAACTCTAGTATTTCCTGAAAGTAATCTTGGAGCTGCTGACCTGAACATATACCAACACCAATGACCCACAAAAATTATTCCCCCTTGGAAACAAATGGAAAGTTTATGTTTGTGCCCAAATGTGGTCATAAGCCCACATGAGTTAGAATCACATGAAGCACTTATTAAAGGCACAGTCCCTTAGGCCACACCTAAGATCTACTGATTAAAGGCTCCTTAGAACTTTGGACCAAGGAAGCAGCATTTCAACCAGCTCTCTGGTCACTTTTTATTGAGAATCACCAAGAGACAGATAAGCATGAGGAATGCAAAGATCTTTAGAAATCTGCTTATATAGAAGTCACTTCTACCAACTGCTTCTATGAGGGACAGGGTCGCCTACAATTTCAGGGCCAGAAATGCTTACTTTTGTCCAAGTAAACCAGGTAAGAAAAAAACACCTGACAAGTTCACTGCATTAACTGCAGTGTAGTCCCATGCTCTTATAGTCAATGAGACAGCCTTTTGCCTTTCTGTTCACAGCAGCTAAGTGTCCAGCCAACAGAGTCAGAATTCAATCCAATTATTGGAAATCCCTGTAAAGAGCCAGAGTGGTTAACCTGAATCTCATGTAGGTGGCAGCAACTATGATAGTCTGAGGGAATCTAAACGTATTTTACTTAAATTATTTACCAAGCAAACAGCCTGCTGAGATGTAGCATCCAACATGCTGGGACTCCTTGGCATGAACAATCAGATCCATTACACAAATGCTAATGCCAGCAACTGCAACTACAAAGGCATGGGAGCTTTCTCTGCAAGTGGAGGTCCCCTCCCCCTTCTAAGCACCTCACCTTCATAAGCTATTTCTCTCATACCACTGTCTGCAAGTTTCGAATGGAACTAGGAAGGGGGGTAACATGGACCCCGGGATCAATTGCCTAGTCAAAGCCACTTAAGGCGTGTCCTGTGCCAGAACACCAGAACACACATTTCTGCCAGTAGGGATTTAACCGTCTTATCTTCAGAACACTGCTGCTTCCTCTCAACCTGCTATCATAATTGGTGAGGCAGTTTATTCCTGTGGAAAATAGCTCAATACAGGTTGAAGCCACAAGGGTCATCTGGTTACTCACCACTTCTGCCCAAGATGAGGCCAGAAGGATGAGGACTGAGCACTCAGCCCCCTATGTCAGCACAGTCGTCATCAACAAGGCACAGCAAGAGCCAGGATACCGGGAAAGGTTTCTATTTAATGACTTTAACATTGGTGCAGATGCCCGGGAGATGAGGCTCTGGCCCTCTGGATTTCCATGTTCAGATTTCTTATGTTCAGTGCATAAGGAAGCATCCGCTGGGCAGAAGGGGCCGAGGGGCTAAAAGAAACTGGGTGGACAGGGCCAGCGCATAAGGAAAAAAGCAACAAACCTGAATAATGTCCCTTGTCCTATCCCGTTCCTCTTGTGGTTCATATGGAAAGTCAAGGTAACTAAACAAAAGCTCACAATGTGAAACAGTGATGCGGGTAGGGGACCCTACAGAACGTGGGTAAGAACACAGTAAGTTCTGTGTTCCAGGAAGACTTTTTAAAATTTCTTTTCAAAACTGACAGAAGTTAAAATTTTTGAGATTGTAAGGAATGAAGACACAAATTTATTTGGCTCCTGATGGGAAACAACACAGTAAATTTCATAAGTATTCATTCCTTTTATGAAAATGGCCAGCAAAGTTTATCTGCTAACTACAAAAATGTTTCCAACACCCCTCTTTAGCGAGGGCCTCCAAAAGGTCAGTCACTGCTCTGAATGCCAGTCAACATGAGGCAGTCACCGCGCTGCTTAGGTAAAAGACTTTTAAGTCACTTCTACCAATTGCTCCTGTGAGATGCAGTGTTGACTGCAATTTCAGGGAAAGAAATGCTTGCTTTGTCCAAATAACCCAGGTAAGAAATAACACCTGATGAGCTCACTGAACACTGACACCTCTGCCAAGTGATACCACAGGGAGGCGCTGCTGACAGCAGGGCTCAGCAGAAAACTCTGGGGTTACAGGTCTCTTAAACCATCCACTGGGTCTCTTAAACAATCCACCGTATTTTTCAAACATAAAGAACACTTGCAGTGTAACATAATGGTCAGCTCCAAAAGCACAAAATCAGCCTCCTGGAGTTTCCTCCTCCTCTCCTGTGGGTGGAAACCCCAAGTCAATTCCACATCTGGCATTCCATGGAAAATGTGTCTTTATTGTCCATGGCAAGGAACCAAGAGGCCATTCTGAACAGGATGCTGACTCACATCTGCCAAGACACACTGACTGCACAAAGAAAATGGATTTCATTTTGTTTGATGAAGGCTCAGGAGGCCCTCAGGGCGTGGCTGACTGGTCAAAAAAAGATTCCTTATCTAGATGACGGGAAAAAACATGCCTCAGCTTAGATTACTGTGGGTATGGATTATCAAACCTCAGAAGAAATCATCTCTGTAACACGAAGGTCAGTGGCAGGCCACAGAGAGGAGATCCATGAAAGTGGACATGTGGACATATTTTGTTTATTATAATAGCATCAGCCACTCACTTGAACACCTACTATGTGCCAGGCATTTACTAAGTGCTTCACGTAATTCTACCATATAATTTTCACCACATCCATAAGAGGTGGGGCTTACTGTCATCCTCATTTTTACCTACGAAGAAACAAAGGCTCATAGAAGGAGGGACATGCCCAAGGTCACACAAGCAAGTCACCTGCAGAGCTGGGACTCAAACCAGGATTCAAAACACGGGCTCCCTGTGTTGGGCTATCCCACCTCCTGTTATAGAAAAGTATCCAAAATTTAAAAATAAGGCAAGAGGAAGACAGAGGGGCTGACAGGGCCTCTCACCGTGGCCAAGAGGGCCATCCAAGACTGTGTCTTCAGGGTGTGCTCTCACTCAACTTGCTACTTCCTACTGTCAGGCACAAGCTCTGTAGGGTTACAAGTAACTTGGAGATTATGGTCTAAAGGTTATGGCTTCAGCGCCCTGTAGGATATTAAGGGTCTTGCCAGCAATCTTATCCCAATACTCTTCCCTCAGTGCCTATTAACACCCAGTCTTTCAAATGTCCCTTGAACTAGTCTTATCTCCTTTGAGTTAAATAAATGTTTGACGTGTTCATCCCATATCTCTATGAGTCATGCTGGTACCTTTCTGAAATTATACTATGATACTTCTTCATACCACTCTTCCAAATAGTTCCTAAAAAGGATCTGGGACAGTAACGTGTCCATATGTTTATAGAACTGGACTTACTATTTAGTACATACAAATGTACACACATTTAATAATCTGCAGATAATGATTTGCTACCCACTAATAGTGCATGGCCACTGAAGAGATATCCCAACTGAGGTTTTTTCAACAGAAAGAGCTAGAAACTCTTCCAGAGATAGCCATTAATAACATGGTAAGAGGGGGCAGCCCCTCCCAGCAAAGTTAATATGCCGACAGGCCATCTGTCTACTGGAAGTGACTTCAGGGACAGAGAGGCACACACACAGTTGCCCAAAATATCCTTCCCACCATCAGCCACAGTGCTGCCTGGCCTAGAATTCCTGCTCTCGGAGTCACTCCTTGGGATCACTTAATAGCTGTGAGGCTCTCTGTGTCCAGAGGGTCCCACCAGGAGCTGGACATTCATGTGGGGGAGGGGTGAAAAGGGGAGGCATGTAGATCAGTGGCAGCGACAGACGCTTCAGAAATGATGTGGGGCTCAGAACCGTACTATCTGGGCACACTAGTTACCTCCCTGTGCCTCGGTTTCTCACTCTGTAAAACAGATTATGAGAACATTTAGGGGGATGCAGAAAGGATGGACCCAGGTAATGACTCGGAACATGTCTACTACCTTCTCCACACTCAGCTTCTCTGTCGCAAGCCTGACTCTTGGTTGCATTCAGTTTTGGGTCAATGAAAGTAGAATGCAATGGGGGCTTGGGGAACACTTCTGCCATTAGTACACATTAGATTACTAACCCAGTTTCAAGATAACCTGTGGCAGCTGCCTGAGAGATGAACAAGAAAACAAGCACTGCATGGAGTAGGAGGGGGCTGGGGAGCCCAACACCTCTCCCAAGACTGGCACAGTGCAGCTGTGGTCCTGACTCATGCAAAGTGTGGTTTAGCTAAGTGCCTGAGAAGAACATTTGGCCCCCAAACCAAATTTCTTCTACTTCCATTATGCTCTGATCTCACCTCTGCTGAGTCCCTGAGAAAGGATTTCAGTGCCCTCCATTTGGCAACCTGATTGTATGCTTCAATAATCTAGAACCCTGTCTGCCTTCCATGCATAATTATAGTTCTGAAATATTCCATAGGACCAGCAGGAAAACACAAAGTAGGCCAGCATCCAAAATTCAAACCAAATCAAATTGTAAATGAAGGCTGATATGCAAAATGCAAGCAACATTTTGTGCCCTGCTACTTTATTAGCCTCAGAAGACAAAAAATCTTAAAATCTGAACAGATGCAAGAGGAACCAGCATACCCAGGCTTAACTCAATTGATAGTGAAGAAGTTAATATTTATTGCCTTAGCACTGCTGACATCAGAAAAGAGTCTGGTTACTACACCCGATGTCCCTGGGTGGCAGCGACTGTCGGATTTCTTCAGGGGAAAGAGGTACCAGTTTTTACAAAAAAAGAAGGAGCTGAGAGGCAGGCAATAGAAGCTAATGCCCACCGTTAGGAAGGCACCAGGGACTCCTTCACCCATGTTTTATAGACTTCTTGGCTCAGGTTCAGCATCTATACACCCATGTAGACAAAGATCATTTTGAAGAAAATCCAAAAATCTGTGCTCAGAGCAAAGGTGGCCGTGACTCAGCACTGGTCCCTCTTTGTTCCCAGCAGTGCTGTAAGATGAGAACTCAGTCGAAAGTAAACTTGATCACAAAGGCAAAGGCCTCAGTGAAGAGGTTCCCTTCCTCCTATTCCCATACAGGAGGATGGAAAGGTCTGGGCTGCCTTTCTCACAAGAACACTGTCCCTCAGACTTAAGGGTTCTGGTAGGTTTGGGCCTCCCCCTACCTCCCTTTTAGGAGAGAAGCCACCTTTCTGAGCCAATCTGCCTCCTGGCATCTTCGAGAGAATATATTCCTAATTCCTGCTGTCTCAGCTGAATGAATATTCCTCCAGGTGTGCAGGTGAAACCAAAAATACACATCCTGGCCTGCTTTCCACTGGCATGAGATGTTCGTATTTTTGGCCATGCTGGAAAACATGGTTCCATTTTAAAAGTGTAAGAAAAAAATAAGTGCAAAACTTGCTGCAGTTACGCTTCTCTCTTATGCTTGTAAGAAGGGGGGAAATCATCCGCTTTTGCATCCCTGCCGGAGAACACAAATACTGCTAAAATGAAAACTGGCAATAATAATAGGGCAACTCATTTCCCTCCCCTTCTAGAAAGAGAGAGAGAGACTAAAGCTGTACCAGTCTATTGGCACTTACACTAACTCTGGGGTTGTGCTGCTTCTAATTACAATCTATTTTATGTAGTCTGGATTCATCCTTTTCTAATTTAGCTGACTTTCCTTTCTAGTTATTTGGACCCATATGGTAAACCATTCACAGCTGTGTTGTACACTCCACAGTATATATTTAACCCAAGGCCAATCTAGACCAAGAGACTCCTACAGATTTAAGTCTCAGAAACCTCTTGTTAATTAAGCAATATTACTACTTTTGCGTGGCTTTATTCAGTTTCTAACTAGACATGAATTAAGGTAAGTAATTGCATAGTCTACCTCAAGCCAGAGTATACACAAAACAGTCATGCATTCAATTTAGGTAACATACTCAAGAAATACAGAGATTCTTTCAAACTAAAAACAAAGCAGACTTGTGAGCATGAGCTAAATCCATTTTGTAAAAACAGATCAAAGCTCACTAGGGGACTGTTATTCTTTCTGGCTACTGTCCAGACTCTGGGATTGTCCTCTGTGGTCTCATCTCATCAGCCACGTGTCCCCCTTCTCTGCACTCACCTTGTGTGGTCTGGGATCTGTGTACATTTGACTACTATTTAAATATAAGTTAAATATTTACTTTTTCGCACAGTCTCAGGGGCTGTGTAAATAAGATTGAATAAGTTTAATGAAATAAAATCCTTGCCCTCAAGGAACTCACATTCTGGTGGGAGAAACAAATCCATATATAAATAACTACAACATAATATGACAAGAGCTGTAAATTACTCACATGAAGTATCCAAGACACAGACCAAGGAATAATTGATACTGCCTCCTCCTGAGAGAAAGTGTAGAGAAAGGCTGTGTATGGGCTCACTCCGAGAGGTCAGTGGGAAGTGCCTGGATGTTAGAAGTGGGCTAACACTCCCACAAGTTGGGGGCTGCACACTCCTGTCAGAGTAAATGTTCCAAATAGCCTGGAGATGAAGCTAGAGAGAGACTCTCAGTGGATGAAGCAAGGAGACCCACAAAGAGAGCAGAAGCCATGCAGCCCAGGTGAAAGAGGATAGGGCTGAGGGGAAGGAGTATCAGTAACTGCTTCCCGTCCTCATGACCAGTCCAGATCTCACCCAGCTCAGCCCCTCTTTCTAATCCTGCCACGCTAGGCCTGTTCCAGTTTATCACCCTTTGTTTCACAGTAAGGGAAGGACCCTCCAGACTTGCTCCCAGCTCTCCTTTCTGAGAGCACTCAGACCAAAGAGAAGTCAGTGGTCAGACAGAGCAGGTAATGCCCAGAGAGCTCTGTACTTAGCACACGCTTGCACGTTACAGGGCTACTCTACCTAGGAGGGGGAGGCCCAGGGAGTCATCTTTTCATGGTCTTTGGCCTTTGCTTATATTGGTATTCGAGGTTTACCGTTTGTTTTCTTTGATGTCAAGGAAATAGCAATTATGAAGCACTGTGTTCTTCCCGTAAAGGGAAAGGGCTTGAGGCGGGAGTGAGGTGAAGGTGTGGCACAAGCTTCTTAATTACACTGAAGGTAGAAGGCATTTTAAACGGGAGGCTAAAATATTAATTAGCTCATTTTTAAAAGTGGTATGAGTTATTGACAAGGGACAAAGGGATGTTAACTTTCCCCAGCGACTGACTTTATTTTCGTTTGTAATTAAATTTATTGCCTTCCATTTGTGAAGTTGATACATGTTGTGATAGAAAATTTGGAAAACACAGAATACGCTGAAAGCACAAGAAAGGAAAAGAAAATCGACAACTTTAAGGTTCCACAACTGACAACTTTAAAGTGAATGCATGTGCAAACAAGCATTCCAAAACTGTGATAGTTCCGCAACTTGGTGAACACACCAAATAATTGAATTGTACATTTCCTATAGGTGAATTGTATGTATGTGATCTCAATAAAAATTGTTCATAATTTTATTTTTCACATTTCACATTCTACAGTTATTCTATGTAACACAGAAGGAGTCACCAGAACCTAGTAAGTCATTCCCCAACTAGCTGGGTTTTTTACTACCACAACCAATGTGGATACTAACATCTTTGGTATGCTGAGCTCTGTATGAATATTATTTCCTTTCTCCTCAATAGTTTCCTAGAAGAATTTAAGGTTCCCAAACACATTGACAATCCAGAAATTATTTTATAACTGAAAGAGTTAATTCAAGAAAATTCAGTTACTTTCTACAATTACTAGGCAACAAAAATAAGTGGCCCTAAAAAATAAGTGATTCACAGAAGTCACTAGGCATTAAGTCTGAAGGGAAGACAGGGGACCTAAAGCTGGGCCACAAATATGACATGTATCTGAGATCAACAGAATCACAACTGCAAAATGTTTTTCATGTCTGAAAATAACTTATGGCAAAGGAAAAAAGTCCAGTCTTCGACAGGTGGGTGGCACAACACCGAGGTGTTTAAGAACACAGGTCTGGGGCTGGACAAAGTTGCCCAAACCCTAATTTGAACAAAGGCCAAGAGACCTGGAGCATGTTAATCCTAAACTGTGTCACCCATAAACTGGAGAGGATATAAGCCTACATCACGATGAATCTGAAGTTCACCTAAGAACATTCCTGAAGTGCCTGGTACAATGCCTTCCTATAATGAGCACTCAATCAATAATGACAACCAGGATCGTGGTGAGGTCAGCTGCTTTTGACCAAACTGGAATGCAGGAATCCAAATCTTACCCTCTAGACGTCTCTATTTAGAAACTGCGAAATTTTCTGACTAACTCAGAAAGGGCTTGAAGGCATTTTTATTACCCTGGGAGTTTCAGCTGGGACCAGAGCTCATTTGCGCAATCTTTACATTCCAGGTTGCTTAAAAGCTTTCTCATGCAAGGACAAAAGCAGCCTTTGTCTCAAGCTTGTACAAGGCACCATCTCTGTCAGATGAGGTGACTGTGAGGGGGGTTAAGTGTGTTTCTGCAGGGGCTGTTGGGAAACCCCAGGAATGGAGGCACACCCAGATAGTGAGATAGGGTTAGTTTTAGGAAAGTGGATCATGGCATGTGCATGTAGGTGCCCGTGTGTGCATGTGTGCGTTGAGATAACACATCTGAGCACTGTCTATATGGCAGGCACCACCTTCATACTTGCTAGCTATGTGAGGTGGCACTTTGATGAGCCCCACTTTGTATGTAGAAACTGAGGCTTAAGGAAGTTAAGTGTTTTTCCAGAGTCAGATAGCTAGTAAATGGGTGGCGGAGCCAAGATGTGAAGAGCCACGATCGCACAATCTCTCATCCGCTACACCCTAGCTCCACTAAAGAGAATGAGCTGTGGTGAGATAAGCCTGCACGTTTCAGTCTCATTTTCTGATTAGCGACTTCTTGACTTCCAAACCTGGTCTTTGACAAGTACAGTCACCTGAAAGTATCAAAAAGAGAAGACTTTTGAAAGGTCTAATTTGGATGCTTCCTTATTCTCCCTCCAGCTGTCCAGGCAATCATTCTGGGAGGTACCCTGTGTCCCCCGGGAACTGTAAGGCTGCGTTAGGACGATGCAAATCCTTGTGTCCTGTCAAAGCCATAGAACATAAAGGATTTTTCTCCTTTCCGTCCCACCTCTGGAAACAAAGTCACCAGTTTCTCCAAGGGTTTTAGGAAGACGAAACAATTCTGAGAGTGAAAGGGGGCACAATCAGTAGATAATGCAGATGTAAATAAGCCAGGACATGTGATTACCCTCTTTTTCGGTTCCTAGGTCATCCTGGTTGAGGTTCCCAGTCTGTCAGTCACCCGTATGTAAATTGTACAAGTGTCACTAAGTTGAAACACTGGACTTCCCAGAGCAAACTACCCATGGCTCTTCAGCAGAGGTATGAATCAGCAGCTGCTCTGGCTGCTGGGTCATGTCCACATCTCAATATAGCCTCCCAGTGAAAGGAAGTGCTTTGTCCAAAAGGGGAAAGAGTGTGGTGAATCACAAACATCACCACAATAATCAGAATGTCCGGGGATTTGGGGGATGGGACCATCCCAGAGACACACATTTCATTAACATAAGCCAAAAAGTCTGAACATTGATTTTTACAGACACAGAAAACAGCACAATGATGACCTGAACAAGTTCTTACTCAACCCCACTCAATTAAATGCTTTTTCTGCTTTATTTCGAAGCTCTTATGCCTTCTGGCCCTCTCTTACTCATCCTGGAACTCGAGGAAATACACTCATTCTGACAGCTCTTCTAATTCAAGCTCAGGTCTAAGGAGTAGTATAACAAGTAGGGTTAAAAAAGAAAAGTCTGAGTTTTTTGTTCATTAGATCTATAAGCAAAGCAGTACAATTTTTCCCATTTTTCCAACAAATGTATTGAAATTCAGGGGGATTCAGGACAAAAAAGCCAGTTTGGGATCATGATGACTAATCTCTTCCTTATAGAAGAGGCACTGAGGCCTCAAAGTGAAAGCCCAAAACACACGCCCAGGGAATCAGGCCTCCTGCTCTCAGCTGAGGACTGTTTCCCTGTTATTAAACTTCTTGGTTAAAATACTTTCTCATGTTTTACATCTTCTCTCCAAAGAGAGGAAGGAAGAGGAAGAGAAAAAGGATGAAGGAAGGGAGGGAAGGAGGGCTGGGGTGAGATGGGAAAGGTTTAGATCCACTCCATTAAAGCTCGAGGAAAATTTCAAATGACCAGTAAACAGATTTGAGGGAGAATGAAGAGACAACTAAAAATGCCTCAGTCATTGTCAGCCTGACAAGAGAAGAACAAATGTCACCTACCTTTGGTCTTGATGGCCGTTTCAATGTTCAGAGCATCACGCTCAGCATCAAAATTGGTGTAGGCTTTGACAGACCCATATGCACTTGGGGGCGTGGAGTGCTAAGGTTAAAAGACAAACATACTCAAATCATACATATTTAAAATCCTCCTGCTGAAATATCCCTGAAATGGATTTCTTCTACTGTTTCTTTAAACAATCAAATCATCTGTAGACTACGTAACTGGGTAAGTATTAATGTGCCATCACAAGAGAGAATAAGAAACTTCATTGTTTCTAATGAGAATGTTTTCAAAAGCTCAGCTAGTTTAGAAAATGCTGTCTGTATTTTCACTTATCCTACTTCTAGTGCAAGTTCAAAAGCAGACAACTCAAAGCTGGGCACTGGAAACCACCATTTATCTGGGAAGACTTTGAAAAGCATTAAACTGGGCTGGCAACAATTTGAAACGAGCTGAAAATGTGGAAAGGCCTGAATGACAAGTGTGTTTAGCCAAGTTTTTGCTACAGGCATCTGAATTTCCACCGGGCCTGTATCGCTGAGCTCACAGTTCTTCAGAATGCAAATATGAAATGCTGGCCTGCTTGTTTCAGACTATCAGATAAGTGAGGGAAGCCGGGCTACCAAGGTGGTCAGGCCTCCTGGCCCACATCCTCTTTGTGTTTGCTAAGTTCCTGCTCCCTGCCCTCTCCTCTGTTCCCTCTCCTCTGCTGTCTTTAACACTATGTTTTTAACCCTATTCCTTTCACTCTTTCTACTTTTTTCTTAAAAAAACTTTCTTTTTCTTATGGCCTTTAAACCATACTCTCCTCCTTTTCCAATGCTTTTCAAAGCCCATTACCCTACCAGATCTGATGGACTCACTTCCATTCCACTCCACCCCAGACTGAGGGAAGGGCGTTGGTATGCGTCAACATCAGTTCTTCTATCCAAAGTGTTCACTTCTCTCCTTCTTTGAGAGCTCTTACAGCTTCCCTCCACCCTGCTACTCAATCCCCAAGCAAAGGGAAGGCAAAAAGATGGATAGTGTGGTATAGATTGTTAGTGGAACCATCCACCTTCAACTTCAAGACTCATCCATCCCCACGACCTCCCCCAAGTACATTATGCCCCTTGTAATGTGATGACTTTGCCTTAGTTCAGTTTCTGGGAAGAGTCAGAGCCTGAGGTGCCCTGACTTACCTCTCCACCCACGGGCAACACATCATGAGCTATCCCAGCACCTGTTTCATTTGGTTTTAATAGGAGTGCGGTTATATACAGGTAAGTAACTAAGATGCCATCCTCTCGAATGTTTCCCAGGGCAAGCCAGAAATCTAAGTGGAGGACTGAACAGAGTATTTCAAAACATACTTGTAACCATCTTGGCAAATATAGTGAATCCAGTTAACATTTATACCTCTGAAGCACTCTGAAGTGGCTTATTAAAGTATTTTCTGTCTAATTTTACTAAACTCTCCAGTGAGATTAAAACATGGAGATGGAACATACATTCAGGAAAAGGTAAGGACAAGAAGCTATTCTGAAATACTGTATTTATTACGGTGGCTACAAAATGTGGATGGGAATCTAAGAAAAACATTTCCGTATTTATTAACAATGCCATCAATTATTTACAAAGGCAGGCAGTCTGGTCATTGAGCTATATCACATACGGCTTCATTTCCTAGGTGCTATGTCAACTTACACCAAAAATAACAGTGAGTAGGGAAAATTCTGCATATCTTTAATAAAACTTCTAGAAACAAAACTAAATGGGTAATTGAACCTATTACCCATAGAATCCACCTGTCTGAAAATCAAATTATTGAGGAAAAGTGATTTCTTCTTCCTCCAAAACATGGGGAGAATATATGACATTTTCTATTGCATTCCCATCTCTCCACAGAGAGATGCATTATACTAAAATAACTTCAAAGGCCACACAAAAAGCCCTTTTCTGAAATCTAATACTAAAAACAATCTAATTATAAGACCCATTAAAAAAAATTGTTTAGCTCTTGGACTTGTCTGGACCTCAACACGCAGCTCGTAAGTGTTGCCAACAACAGTGTGCATGAGTTCCACGAGGAAAGATTAAAAATACACAGGTTCTATACTCCATACAACCTGTGTTTGCATAGATGTCATCTATCTGAACATTCAACGGCAAGTACCAGAGAAAATACAGCAGTACCACCTATTCCAAACTGCTATCAAGTGCTTTGATGTATTTCAATTTCAGTGAGAGCATATTTTGAAGTACCTAAAAGATATGTCTACAAGCCAGGGTTACTGCTGAGTTTTTGTAAAAGCCATTTCTGCCAGGATGACCTGGAAGATGTATGGCATTATTAAATATTTTTACATATTCATAATTTATATTCTACTTGATTCTAAAAGGATTTGCAATGACCTGTAATTTCACACATAGTTTAAAAAAATTTTAACTGTAAAACAAAGCAGATGCATCAGAATTTCCAGGTCCACATACTTCCTGTGAAAGACACTTAGATATAATTCTGAGCTCCCTGACAGCCAAAGCAAAAAAGGAAACATGATGAATTAGAATACTTATTTAGCTAAAAAACAAAAACAAAAAACAAAGCACACACACAGCTATCCTAGTTTTTCTGGATTTCCCGGATGTTAAATTAAAACAACAACAAACATTGTAAGTCCTTGTCTAGAATAATTCATGGACACTGTAAGAAGTCCAAAACATAAGGATCATTTTTTATATGGCTGTAGCTTATGCTAATCATTAGTAAAATGCCACGGTATAACATTAAAACTCAAGTATCATTATGGCAATTGCTACCTGTGATACACTAAGTATATAGCAGGATAAGACTCCAGCCACCCTAGTGTCACTAATGCCTGTCCAATTTTAAGGTGATACCAAAAAAGTTTCTAGTGCCATTACATTTCTGTCAAATTGAACTACTGGAAACAGTAAAAGCAATGGTGAAGAAAAGGGGAATGAAGAGAGGGGAATGATTGTCTAAATTCGTTCTCGTTGTCCTTAGATGTACAAGGAAAGAGAGTAGCATAGTTATCCAGAGAGATGTCTAATTTGCAAAAATTACACAAAGTGAAAATGATATACTTACATCACCCTCCAAGCTGAGCTTGCAGAGAATTTCGTGAACAGTAGACATTTTGAAGGAAGCTGGAAAAAAAGTACAACAAAAAGTATTTATGAAGAGGCTTTCCTTTCCCCTGAAGTGCAGTGATTCATTATACTAATCTCTATTTCTTGGACCATTTCATCTGAGGATATTAGAGTAATTTTTGCAAATAGATGTAGTTCCTATCTTATGACTGGGCAAATTAAAGCAGGGAGATGGTCTGCCTTAGGTGTCAGATGGACTCCAGAAGTAGCCAGTTGGGGCACCTGTGTGGCTCAGTAGGTTAAGCGTCTGCCTTTTGGCTCAGGTCATGATCCCAGGGTCCTAGGATTGAGTCCTGCATCGGGCTCCCTGCTCAGCAGGAGTCTGCTCCTACCTCTCCCTCTGTCTCCCCCACTCATGCTCTCTCTCATTCTCTCTCTCAAGTAAATAAATAAAATCTTAAGTTAAAAAAAAACAAAAGAAGAAGTAGACAGTCTTTCTCCTGCTCTGTGTAAACAGAACTGGGGTAGATGTGATTTGTTAATACAAAAACAAAATGCTCCCCAAGGCTCATGCAACTTGTTTGAACAGGATAGAACTGAGTCTTCCACTTCTCATAAAAAGTGATAAGCTTGCGGTGCCTGGGTGGCTCTGTCATTAAGTGTCTGCCTTCGGCTTGGGTCGTGATCCCAGGGTCCTGAGATGGAGTCCCTGTGTCGTCTTCCAGCTCCCTGCTCGGCTCCCTGCTCCTCCCTCTCACACTCCCTCTTACTTATGTTCTCTCTCTCACTGTGTCTCTCATAAGTGAATGAATGAATGAATAAATAATTAAATTTTTTTTTTTTAAAAAAAGGATAAGCTTGTCCAAACAGCCACTGCTTCTGTTTCTCACCAGTAATTTGCCCTATTGAAAAGGACTTGAAATCAATAACATTTGCATGCTGGCTCATTCTTAAATAGAACCTTTATTATTACCCATGATTTTCTTAGCTCACCAATGCTTAGAAAATATGCAACTATTTATGACAAAGACCACAGGACAGATGTTCTAACATTAACTCACTCCAGAAAAGACCGATCCCTTGTATTTAAGATTCAAAAGGGCTGAAATGAAGTCATCTTCCAGTTAATACACTTAATAGGGCAGTGACACTAGAGCCTGATGAATTGGCTTTCCAGCTTTGCAATCACACAGTTCTCAGAATTGATACACCAACCTCTGCCAATGAAGAGTGCCCAAGAAGCAGGAAATTTATCTCAACCGAGACAAGATAGGTCATTCAGCATTATCAACCCCAAAAGAAGGAAAACAGAGCAGAGCTGTAACCTGAAACAGTGGAATCGACCTCTGAATTATAATAACTCCTGCTCTGGTCTCTTTGCTTAATATTCTTTGATCAAGGAAATTGTGCCCATGCAAATCCAGCTTTCCATTCTCCCAACAGTTTGCATGGTCTAAATATTTTCATAAAACTGGCTTGGAGGGAGTATTTGACACAGACATTTGCTAACTTATCAGAACACTGTGGACTAAGCAGATTCCAGGCTCTGTGTCAGGTGGAGGAGGGGGGATGTAAGAAGATTCACCTTTATTTGTGCTTATGGACATATTTCTGCAAGATTTTCATCCTGAGCTCGCTCTCCTAAGCCAACACCTCTCTCTTCTTAATGATCACAGAATAGATTTTTGGTTTCTGTGGTTTTTTGTTTGTTTTTAAAGATTTTATTTATTTATTTGACAGAGAGAGAGAGAGAGAGAGATCACAAGTAGGCAGAGAAGCAGGCAGAGAGAGGGGGAAGCAGGCTCCCTGCTGAGCAGAGAGCCCAATGCGGGGCTCGATCTCAGGACCCTGAGATCATGACCTGAGCTGAAGGCAGAGGCTTTAACCCACTGAGCCACCCAGGCGCCCGGTTTTTGTGTTTTTTAAGATTTTATTTATTTATTTGGCAGAGAGAGAAACAGTGAGAGAGGGAACACAAGCAGGGGGCGTGGGAGAGGGAGAAGCAGGCTCCCCATCGAGCAAGGAGCCCAATGCGATGCAGGGCTCTATCCCAAAGTGGGATCATGACCTGAGCCAAAGGCAGACACTTAACCACAAGCAGCCACCCAGGTGCCCCCAAAGAATAGTTTAAAGCAAAGCAAAAAGAAAATCAAAGCTATTCCAATTATCCCACAGGTTTCAGACACCCCCTATCCCCAAATATGTTCCACCTCTGGGATATAATCCTGACTGTAAAAGGCCTTGCTCTATAAATAAACTGGTATATCCAGACAATGGGATATTATTCAGAACTGAAAAGAAATGAGCCATCAAGCCATGAACAGACATGGAAGAATCTTAAATGCATATTACTAGTAAAAGAAGCCAGTCTGAAGGGCTACATACTACATACACAGTATGATTCCAACTATAAGACATTCTGGTTAAGACAGGACCATGGAGACAGTAAAAAGATCAGTGGTTGCCAGGAATTAGAGGGAAAGGAGGAAGGGATGAGGAGGCGGAGCACAGAGGATTTTTAGGGCCATGAAACTACTCTGCATGTCAAAACCCACAGAATGAACAGCACTAAGAGTGAACCATGATGTGAACTATGAGTTTGAATGATAGTGATGTATCCATATAGGTTCATTGGTTGTAGTAAATACCCACTCTGGCATAGGAGGCCATGCATCTCTGTAACTGGACTTCCAAATGCTCGATAGCCATACGTGGTATGGCTATCGAGTATTTGGAAGATGTCCTGTCCAAACGGAGATATGCTGTAAGTGTAAACTACACACTGGATTCTGAAGACTTAGCATGAGAAGAAGAATATAAAATCTCTGTTTTTTATATTGATTATATATTGTACTTATGATATGCTGGGCTTATTGGGTTAAAAAAATACATTGTTTAAATTTTAATTCACCTGTTTCTTTTCCTTTTTTTAATGGGGCTACTAGAAAATTCACAATTACACATGAAACTCTCATTTTATTTTTGTTGGTCTAGAGCACTAATCTAGGGGATCCTCTAGTGCCATGGACCAATCCTAGTCCAAAAACGTTTGCAGTAGCCTGGTCATGTGAAAATTAAGTTTGAGATTTCTTGTCAAGATAGACAAGTTTGAGTCTGCCTTGATAGAAAAAGCAAGGAATCTCCTACTTATACGTGGTCCAAGAAATATTCCACAGGCTCTCGTCAGTATCCATCAGCCTGAGAATGACCGGAAGTGGAGATGAATTCTGTAGGATACTAACCACCCAATCCTGACCTTGACCATCACCACTGAGCCTCATCAGAACTGCAGTAGGTCTGCAGTGAGGGGTAAACTGCTGTTATCTGCCTTACAGAATTCTAGTCCCCACTGTAAACAGCTAAGAAATGAAAATGCCAAAACAAAAGCAAAACCCCAGAGGATCAGTAAGTCAGACTTGCAAACAGAATTGTTTCTGCTCACAAAGAAATGTGGATTAAAAGTCCACTTCATTCTTAAATCAGGTGCCTCACACAGGTTCTGCTGTTTAGGGAATCTCGACCACAGAGGCACAGTATGTTTTTATCGTATAGTTCTTTCAAGCTGCCTTTCCAGCCCTGAGCACTGGCTTTGCAGACAGCTGCCTAAGCTTGTCTCACATGAGACCCTCGTTACTGTACAAGCCAAAGACAATCTGATATACATTCTCCATTCCTGTTAATTCTTCTCCCACAGCCACAACATACTGAGGAGAGACAGAAAAAAGGGGTTTTTAAAGGCCCCACAAATCTTTCTTTCCATTTTATCGTCCACAGTTGTGCTGTTCTTTCAACACATCAATTCCACATGCAACTATCAATTAAATTCCTACATAACATCTTGTCAAATGGTTCAAAACCCATCCTTCAATAGCCTTCTCTTATTCCAGCTCAGGCCAGCCCTCAAAGACTGGCACAGAAACCCAGCCTCAGTGCCTTCTATCTAACCCCCCTGGCAAGAGTGGCCTGAGCCCCATAGTTACTTGCTTCGCCCCAAAGGCTGTATTCCTTTCACCCACAGTGCCCTGATCCCTGCTTCCTCCCCCATCTCCTTACCTTCACCTCTCCTCTTAGCAATGGAGACTGTGCCCATTCCTGAAGTCACCACCTCTCTGGCCTCCACTCATGGGTGGCTGTAGCTGCCATCCCACAGGCTCTCTCCCACCTTCCAATGCCAAAAGCACTTTCTGATGCCACCAGACTTCTTTGCAGAGCACACTGTGCTGAGTTCCCACATGTACCAAGTATTCAAATGGCAAATGTCTAAGTACAATTCAAAGCAGCAGTACATTTTACCTCACCTCCCTCACAACGTCCTCGTCTCCCACAAATTTAAAAGGCCTTTGCATACTCCAGGTGCTAAGTAAACTTTTAGAAACAAGTTGGTATTTGGCATAATAAACATTTATATTTGTATTATTTATAACCATTCTGCAGGAAAAGCAAAAATGTCACAATAACCACAAAAGAAACTCCATGAAGCTTGCTATAACTCTGTGCAAGTTATATGGTATCCAATAAATATTTTCTATTTCATGCAAGCTTAATGGCAAACACATTTTCACCTTACCAATACAATTCAGCCCTTGTTTCTTCATTACATTCGATCCCCTGGCAATGCAGTCATTTTGTGGAGGACTGGTTAGTCTCTAGAAGAAACAGCCGACTTTGCCACTCATAACTTTTGTTATGGGTGTTACCGGGGCACCTGGGTGGCTCAGTGGGTTAAAGCCTCTGCCTTCGGCTCAGGTCATGATCTCGGGGTCCTGGGATCGAGCCCCGCATCGGGCTCTCTGCTCAGCAGGGAGCCTGCTTTCCCCCTCTCTCTGCCTGCCTCTCTGCCTACTTGTGATCTCTCTCTCTCTGTCAAATAAATAAATGGAATCTTTAAAAAAAATATTAGCTTAACATAGTACGTTTGAGAACACGACAGTGCAGTGCTACCCTTAAAAGCAGGAAAAGAATATCTTGGTAGGGCTACTGTAGGTTACAAACACTGGTAACCTTCAAATAATCAATCAACCCCTGACTAGCACACACTCTTGGCCTGCAGACACACACAAAATGGTGAAATGCAGACTCCACCCCCACAGGGCTTTCCAGCTCTCTTCTCATCTTGCCCCAGTGAAGACACCAGAGGCCTTAGCCCAGATTACTCAACTAATGAGAATTGAGGCAGGGCCAGAATCTGGGTTGTCTGACTCTCACCCTGGCAGCTTTACCACAATGGTTCTCCCTTCCAAAGATGAAGACTCAGACAGAAAGATAAAAGTAATATGAGGGAGATCAGCTGAGAGATTAATGGTGAGGTACCGACAGGTTTGAGAAGAGCAATTACCTAGGAAGGTTACAGCCAGATAAATGGGGGAAAGACTGGGGAGAAAGAACGGAGGAGAGCATCTGTCCCTGGATGGTGGGAGAACCAAGAGGACAAGTTTAAAACAAGCCGTGTCTACTGTAGTGCCCTGTGGGGGGCCTAAAATATTGGTTTCTGAATGGTGCAAATTTAAGCGTGGCTATGGAAATATGGGAGAGCCAGAAAGCCAAAGTTCCCCAATACTCATCTAATCTGTTCACCATATGTGCCCTGGAGGCTGAATTTTCTTACTGAAAGCAGGAGCTTTGCCTTAGTTTACCTAGTGCTTTGAGAATAAAATGAAGTCTATGAACCCTGTGACAATTCCACTCCCACTGACTCTTCATCACAGTGTAAAATTCTTAAAGTGTGTTAAAAGCAGAACTCCTTTCCTGGCAGAGTTCTCGCAGAACGTAAAACGACAGTCTGCATCACTCTTTCCAGCACTCCGACCTTACTCAGATCTCCAACTGGTTTCAACTTGTAAAAAAGAAGAGGAAAAAGTCAGCAAATTCAATGTCGATGAGTAGTATCTGCACACATCAGTACCTCCCATTCCCAGGGAAGCGCTGGCTGACAAGACAAGATCATTAAAACAGCTCTTGATTAGGTATTTTTTTTTTTCTTTAAGAAAACAACTAGAAGGGAGCCTGGGTGGTTCAGTTGGTTAAGCAGCTTCCTTCCACTCAGGTCATGATCCTAGGATCTTGGGATCAAGCCCCACATCTGGCTCCCAGCCCAGCAGGGAGATTTCTTCCTCTCTCTCTCTCTCTTTCTCTCTCTCAAAAAATAAGTAAATCTTAAAAAAAGAAAGAAAAAGAAAAGAACTAGAAAGATATAGAGAGACTTAGTGAAAGAGCCCCACCCACTTCAAACTGGTTTGAAATAAGTCACCACTGGTGAGAATGGACTCACTCATTCCTGGCAGGCAGCAACCACCCCCCAATCCCACCTGGCTGCCCCAGCCATAAAGGGAACAGTTTTCTCCTCTGGCCTTGAAAATATTAATGAATGAAGACTTAGACACCTGACAGAAAAGCCCTTGGAGTGTAAAGCTAGACATTAACGAAGTCTGTGCAGCTGTTGAAAAACAATCATTTACATTTAACATAAGGACTGTCTTAAAGATACTTAAGGGTTTGTGCTTCTTTTTAAACTCTATTTTTTTTTTTTTTGTATTTTATTGTTTCACTTCAAACATGCGGTAGTAAAAATAGTACAAGGGAAACAGATTTAACTTCTCCCTGAAAAAGGAAAGTAAAACAAAATTTGCAAAAAAGAGTTGAAACAAATAAAGCAAACCCAAAAGTCAACACTTTGCAAACAGCATAAACAAGTTCTACTGAAATGAATTAAGAACCAGCTTCAGAAAACCCAAAATATTAATTCACACAAACAAACAAAAACAAGTTGCGACGGGCTGGTCTACACAGCCAAATCTGAAATCTGAGCACAAACCAGCAGTTTTGTGGACACACCCACTTTACAGTCTCAACGTGGTGTTGATGTGTTACCACAAAACACAGCCCTAGCAACCATGATGAATCAATCAGGAACTGGATGATACAAACTAGGATTTTTAAAATGAAAATGTATGGGGGTGGCAGCAGGGAGGGCTGGGTTTCCGCACCAAAACCTTCCCTGCACAGAGTTCCTGGTCTACAGGACCAGACTGGAATTTTAAACCAAAAGGGGGTAAAAATTGCGTGAATAGGGTTGGGAGTGGAATTCATAATCTGTGTCTATTCCTCACCCCACAAAGCATTTTTTATTCAACAGAACATTCCTGAAAACACGTCCTTTTCTCCCGGGATTTATGGTCTTGATCAATGCCTGAGTCACAGGGCCAAGTCATCCTGCAGAAACCCTGGAATTGTGCCCAGTGGCCTTGATCAAACTGAGCAGGACGGACACAACAGCACCTGCTCTGGCTTGTCCCTTTTTGCTACCTGATCTGAATCAGTATGTTTGTTTGCTCCCTACAGACTTAGGTGGTAACCTCTTGTTCTCAGAGGTTCTCCGTCAGTCTCAGGTCATGGGTTTGGAGTGGGTGGAAAGAGACTGGCAGGAAGAATGAAGTCAGTTGGCATGGGACACTTTCAGGGTTGGGAAATCAAGGCCTTCGAGCTACAGCACAATGTCAATGTTTTATGGCCCATTTACTGTGTTTCTAATGGAGACCTGGTGTCTATAGAAAAAGCCTAAACTGGGCACTTGGGTGGCTGAGTCAGTTAAGCAACTGCCTTCAGCTCAGGTCATGATCCCAGAGTCCTGGGATCGAGCCCTACATTGGGCTCCCTGCTCAGCAGAGAGCCTGCTTCTCCTTCTCCTCCTTGCTTGCGTTCTATCTCTCTCTCTTTCTCTCGAATAAATAAATAAATAATCTAAAAAAAAAAAAAAAGAAGGAGGAGGAGGAGGAGGAGAAAAGAAAAAGCCTAAACTCAAGCCTTTAAGATCTCCCACACTTCGGGGCACTTGGGTGGCTCAGTTGATTAAGTGTCTACCTTAGGCTCAGGTCACGATCCCAGGGTCTTGGGACGGAGTCCTGCAATGGGCTCCCTGCTCTGTGTGTGTGGGGGTGGGGGGGAAGGCTGCTTTTCCCTCTCCCTCTCCCTGCTGTTCTGTGTTTTCTATCTGTCAAATAAATAAAATCTTAAAAAAAAAAAAGATCTCCCACACTTTGGACTTTACCTACATTTCTATAAATATCTCCTACACAGTCCTCTCCCCCACAAGTGCACTCATGCACACATACATTGCAGTGACACTGGGGTGGTAATTCCTCTCTAAATATACTCAACACAGGTCTACCACCTCTAGGCCCAGGTTCTCTGGAAACATGCAATCTTGAAGAGCCGACACCTTCATAAGACTTTAGGATACAAAAATACTGTACTTTTTTTCCCTACACCTCTCCCTGCTCTGTGCCCCTGTCTCGGTGTGTCTGTGAAATATCAAAAATGAGTATATAAAGATGTTCTTCCATTTTATCTGCCCGTAGGGTTTCTGTCACATCCACTTCTGTTTCCTTACAGGTCAGAGCGCAGTGCCCACCAAACAGTAGGTGCTCAGTGGCATTTACGGATAGTTTACATACATGGGGTCTTTCCATATCATTATGGCTTCTTTCTTCAATGCACTCTTGCTCCATTTTCTCTCTCTCCCTCAGAATGAACATCCTAAATGCAATTCTAGTTCCATACATTCTGAGCTGGACACTTAAGCTGCCAGCTTCCTTGCAAATCTTCACAAAACCTGGCAGGTCACTTCATGGGCAGCCTCTTCCTCATCATGAAAGGCAGCCCACTCCCACCCCAGCACCCCACATGTGTGCTTCCAGAACCATCTGGGTCCTAGCTCTGTCCCCTGGACAACTCGCAAATGTAACCTACATCTCCTATGGCACTTGGAATGCAAGGAAGAAAGACAAAGGAGGAAGAACTTGCAAGTGGCCTTGGGACTCCAATTTCCTCTAAGCTATGAGTGCGTACACTGGGTGTGGCAGAGAGACAAAGAGCAAGGACTCCAGGTCACAGTCACTCCTCTGATTAATAACTTTCCACACCAAACCTGGGATTAGAACTCGGACTACTTGGATGTACTGACTTCTCTTTGACAAGGCTGAGCACAGATGTCTTCAAGCTTCAGGGTGTACCCTAGAAGGGAAATTCAGAGCTAATCTCAGTTTGGAACCACCCAAAACAAGCCTGGGCATCTCCTGACCCCTACTGCTGACCTGCTTCCCAACAAAGTACACAGAGACTGCCTCTGGCAACAGAAGGAAAAGCATGCCAGTGAAGGGGTAGAAAGAATTTTTTAAAAAAACTGGAATTTCCTGATGTAGCCTCTAACTAGAATGGGTGTGGCACCAGGGAAAATGTAGATTCCCATGTGCAAAAAAAAAAAAAGGAGCATTCCATTTCTATTTAATTCTCACAATCAAATCCGGAAGGCAGGTTAAGTCACAATAACTTTAAGAAACACTACCACAAGGCAGGCTAAATATGACACTCGGGTTTGTGGAACAGCTAGATTAAAGGGGAAATGAGCCCTCGCCAAGTTTGGAAACTAAAATATTAATTCAGAAAAAATGTAAAGTTCAAAATCCAATTACTGTCTATATAATTCACTTACTTGGTCTATTGTTTTTTTCTCTCCCCAGCAGACTTCAAGTCTAAAGAACAGGTTTTTTATTCTATTTTTTTTTTCCCAGTTTTTCAGTCTGTTTTGTTCACTCTTGCATACCCAGTACCTCTATCTGTTAGTAGAACCTGATAGATGCTTAATAAATATTGTGGAATGAATAGATGTTCAAAGCAACCCAGTAGAGACTGGGACTCCTCCTTGTGACAGGGCCACTCTCCATTAAAAAATGCTTCAGCAGGCCCACAGCCCTGAACGAGGCTCATGAGTGTCAGTGCAAGATTCTAGGCCCAACAGTGTAGGAAGAGCCTATAGCTCCCAAAATCAATAGCAATTACAGGAAAACTACTTAAATCAGAAATGAGTCAGGAAACTAATGGCCACAACAGCCAGCCTAATGTCAGTCAATACAGTACTTTAATAGCTCAAAGACACAAGATGTTAAATACTAGATGCAATCCAAGAACAAGCACCTAATCAAAGCCAGTGAGTAAGCAGTATTTCCTGGGCATTTGCCACAGGCAGTCCATTTGGCACTACGGGAAATTACAAAATCTAGGAGGTCTCCAAATCATAAACCCTTAACTAAAGAAATGCACATTAATGGTCACACCCTTGCACTACAAATGTGATAGATACTTTCTGAGAAACCCTTGAAGTTTTTAGATAATCGATAGACTTGGAAGAAGGGAGGGAAGTGCTAAGCATCGATGTCTTTAACACCACTGGCCAGCGGACTCCTCTCAGGAGTTTGCTCCTCTGAACCTGGCCTCATCTGAAATCTTCCTTCATTCATAATGCCTGAATGTTATAATTATGTGGCTCCTTAATTCCACGGCCTCTAATTTCACAGAGCACAGATCCGTTTAGGTTAACAAGGTTTTGTTGGTTTTTAAGTAATACAACTCGTTTGTGTTGCTGAGGATTTTGGGACCACCAACCATTCCTAACTTAATATTGATTCAATTTGCTAGTTTCTAGCTGGGTGTAAGTACACCAAAATGGAAAGGAGAAAGGATGGTAGCAGAAATGATAAGCCTAATGGCTTTTATAATATGTCAGAAAAGAGGGATGCTAAGGACACAGGAGGAAGCTGAAAAAAAGTGGGGGGGGGCAAAGATATAATTTTCCAAATAATCAGGGCCAATCTCAAAACCAAGGAAAGTTCCAGAATAACATTTCAGTGATTCGTTCTTCCTACCCACATAGCCTCATCCCTTATCCTCCCACCTTTCCTCCCCATCTTTACCCCCACCACCAAATTAAGCATGTACTATCAATATAGTTCTTAGATACAGTGCACCCTTAGTAGGAGTTTCTGGGCTAACCTGGGAACCCAAACACTTTTATAATATTGTTACAGTGAAAAGGTACATTCTGCATTCCACACCACCAAGTTCCAGACCAGCACAGTAGTACATATTTCTGGACAGAATCCATCAGTACAGTCAGTCCAAGCTGAAAGCCCAAGCCCTTGGACTCTAGGATCTTAGGTAAAGACCCAGTGTGCACCCATGAGGCCACTGCTCTTTCACAGATTCAGAATACTCACAGCTTAAAAAAGGCAACTCAACATATAAAAGTGATCACCTGCATTGGTACGGCACCTAATGATTTTGTGCTTTACATATTTATTTTTTAATAAACATGTTTTTTGAAATCTACCACAATAACTGTGTAAGTGGAGGTAAGAATGGGCATCCTTAGGCCACTTTCATAGGTAAGGAAATTGGTGTTCTCCTCCTACCTTCTCAACAGCCAGTTGATGGAATCTAGCCCTCCACACCAAGGTCTGAGACCCGCCTCAAGATCTAGGACCAGCCTGGGTGGAGGTTGGGGGGGGACGGACACGCCCTTTTCTGTACCCTTCTGACTCACTACTGCATCACCGGGAGTAACAGTCAAAGACAACCCTCTTCCTCCCCTCTCCCCAACCCTGGGGGACACTTCCTTCCTGACGCAAAAATGGTCAACCAAGTGGGAAACTCTCCAGATAACCCTGAAATCAGAGGTTGTTCTCCTACAAGATAATCTAGACAAAGCTGAGTTTTGTTTTTTTTTCCTTTTGTTTTTACTGGACAGAGACGGAGCAGCCTCTACAAACTCCCACCTCTCATCCGCCCCTCACTGCTCCCCTCCAGCTGGTCGGTAAAAGTTCCACAAATATGGTTTTTGGTTTACTTTTGTTTTTGTTTTTGTTTTTTCAAATAAAGTAATTTAAAACTGAGGAAGGTTACTTTGTAGATGGCCGTTAAGCTTTTGTTCAACACGGAGGAAAATGCCCATAAAGACTGTTCAGTCTGGGACCCAAGCCTACCCGAGCAGCCACACCCTACCCACCCCGGCTCGTCTGGAATGTGGGGCCTCCCTCCGTTCCCCTCCCTGGCGCCCCTCTCCGAGCTTCCTGGGAACACTTCGGGAGGGGGGTGCCCAACTCTACTCCCTCTGCCTTGCAACTCTAACGCCGGAGCACAACCAGTCCCCCTCACTCCTACCCAGACCACCTTGCTACTGCACAGCTCTCCTCAGAAGCCCGATGCGGACTGTCTTCCAGCCCCCTTCCCTGGACGGCCTCCAGGACTCCTGTGGCCCAAGGCTCTTTGTAAGGCCGTTTTCCTCTTTTCCCGGCTGCTCCCGGGCCCCAATGGCGCGGCGGCCCCGGGGCCATAGCGGGAGGGCGGGGCGCACCCCGCTTACCTGGGCTGGGCGCCGAGAGCGGTGAGCGTCTCCAGTTGTAGAGCAGAGCTGGCTGCCCTGGGTGGGGCTTTTATAGCCGCCACATCCTCACTGTGCAAGGGAGGCCCGCCCCGCCCCGCCTCCCCCAGCCCGCTCCCACCCCGAGTCAGGGTGACTCACCCTCCCTGGCCCGCCCGCCTACTGGGGCGGCCTCGCCCTGGAACGTTCAGAGCTGCAACAAGCGGGAGCGGCCCCCGCGCCTTCGGCCCAGCCCTTCGTTAAAGCACTGCCAAGGCTTCCTTGAGGCCCATTAGCGGCCTCGTTTCTTCCACCCCTCCTCCTTTTACTTTTTTTACCGCCACGTCGAGTTCTCAGCCCGGACTTAGGTTAATAAATTAGCAAGACTTTAGTAGAGGAGTGGCTTGGTTAAGTCACTTTTTTTTAGGCGTCAATGCAATGGGAGAAAGAACTGTTCCAGGAAACATAAATCGAGATTCCCCTGAGCAGGGGCCATTGGCATCCAGCTCCAGCTCCCAGTTACCGTGTGCAAACATATTAGCTTAACCTCTGACCAGCGACCAGCAGTTCCTGGGAGGAGAGTGGGGCAGGCAATCCGCTGGGTCCTGTCCTGCAAAGACTGGCTCGCCCGGGGCTTACAGCAGGCAGCCAGGCCCGGAGCCAGGTTTGAGATGAGAGGAACGGGTGGGAGGCCAAAGCCAGGCTCCAAGATCCCACCCCCTCCCGCTCCGAGAGGAGCCCGTTTTTCCAGAGCGCGGTCCTCTCAGCTTCTCTCCACGCCGCCCCGCACCCCGGGCTCAGCACCCTGCGCGCCTGGCGGCACAGCGCGTCCTCGTGGCAGGCCGTCCCAGGCTGGGTGGGGCCGGTGGCTTTGAGCCTCGAGTTTCAACAAAGAAGTTACCTTTTTTCCTTCTTTCATAACTGCCACTCTTTCGCAGCCTCTGCCAGCTCCCTCGGCTCGGTTTTGCTCAGTTTCTCGCTTTTCTCCCCTTCTCTATTTCCACGAACCACAGTGGCAACATGTAAGCAAACAAGTTTATGTGTGCGACTGCTCAAAAACTGTACTCAAAATTCAAACTAGCAGGAGTGTTTGACTAAGAATCCTGAAGACCTCTCTCCCTGCACCTTTGAATTCCTTTCACACATTTCAGGGAGCTCCTCTCTGACTCCTGATGCTTATGTGTTTTAATCTTCCACCTATCTTCATGTCTATTTTTACTTTGTAGTTGAGCACCATTTCACTTCAGGGAACCATTAAATTAAAGGAAAGCCAAAAGACATTGTTAGCCATGCTCATGTTCACCTAGCCTGCTAGCCACAAAGGGGAGAGGGGTGTCTCTGGATGATCAGTCCTGAGCTCACAGTTACCCAGTTCATTCATGTGTAATGATATATAATGGGCCCTATCAGAAGAACACCTAGAAAATAATAGGTGATTCTTATCAAATTAACTTTGATAATCAAAAATTATCAAAATAATTTTGATACAATTTCTAATTTACATTTTAAAAAAAGATTTAAAATAATGTCTACACCCAACACGGGCTCGAACTCACAACTCTGAGATCAAGGGGGGCTAGCTCCACTGATTGAGCTAGCCAGGAGCCCCCTGGTTTACATTTATAGCTCAATTTAGGCTGAAAGCTTTCAGGCAGAAATCGTGTTTATCTGCCTACTCGTCTGAATATTTTGGAACAGAAGGGGAACACAGGCTGACTATAATGGTGGATAGGCTTCTGCCTCCCTTCTATTCTTTTCAGGGCAGGGTGCATGGCCTCCTACTCCTACTTGTGTGGGGTGGGCTCTCTACAGAAGACAAGATTCAATCCAAATCACATGCATTACACAAAACTCACCAAGTCTCCAAAAGAATGTTTTGTTTTGTTTTTTATCTTGGGACTCTAGCAAATTCAGACATACAGATCAGTGAAATAGCTAGTTTGCTTCAAGCTCCAGAACTTTACACTGATGTTATAAAAATGAAGCTATCAGAAGTCATGGTTTGCTATCTGAAGAATGTGGGGCCAATTCTGCCAGTATAAAAGAGCTTTTTAATCTCTTTGTGCAAAGATTCTCTTTTTCTTTTCTTTTCCCCCCATAGCTGGGGAGAATGTTTGGATCGCAGATTATGTCTCCTCTTCTGCATACTGTCCTCTAAAGCTTCTATTTTATTCACACTTTGTCTGCCATATCTGAATACTACTAATAAGAACTAGCTAGCAATGATAGGCACTCACAAAAATTATAGAATAATAGAATCATTCACAGAGCAATAGAATGTTAGAGCAGAGAGAGGTCTTCAGACTAACTTGTCTAATCCTTAATTTTTATAGATGAAGAAGCTGGAACCCAACTAAAGTCTTCTGCCCAGTCCAGAGATTAAATAATGCACTAAGGTTACTACCTTAGTAGTAACTAAAGTTACTACCAAAACTTAGTGGTTAAAACATACATAACCGTTTATTTGCTCATGATTTTGCAATCTGGACAGGATTCAGTGGGGATAGCCTGACTGTTCCACATGATGTTGGGTGGGGCAGCTCAAAAGGGGCTGGAGGATCAAAAGGGGTTTAACCCATTGTGTTGTGACTCCACTGGGCTGCTAGAATGTCTGGAATGTCTGAGAGCAGGCTAGGCCTCTCTGTCCTTTGGTCTCTCTCCTTCTCAAGATGAGAGGAATAGTCTTCATCTCTACACCAGAGTAGTAATGGTATGGCTCTTCAAGAAGAAAAGCTGAAGCTACCAGGACTCTTAATTTGTAGGTCATACAAAAATAGCAACAGGCTGGATTGACATTATGGGTCATAGTTTGCTGATCCTTGCTTCAAGTCTGATCAGTTTTGGGCTTTGCCCTCTGGCCTCTTCACTACACTGTCCTTTTCCTTAAGAATGGCCCATATTTGTAGCTGAGTAGCTCTCTCAATCTGCTTCATGCAGTAGAAACCCAAAGGTCCAGAAACTTTTCATTTTGTCCTGTTTCTGGGTCCAACAAAGCTGTCAATTCTTTCATTAACACAATTTTTTTTTTTTTAAATAAACTAGGTGGATTTTCTGTAACTTCTATTGAGGTTTATTCTATGCTCCAAAAATTTAAAACCAATACAATTTTCTCAAAAACATTATGGGTTTTCTATAAATCTTAATGAGGTTTAACTCCATGCTCCAAAATTCACATATAAGCGGGGCGCCTGGGTGGCTCAGTGGGTTAAAGCCTCTGCCTTCGGCTCAGGTCATGATCTCAGGGTCCTGGGATGGAGCCCCACAGTTGGGCTCTCTGCTCAGCAGGGAGCCTGCTTCCCTCTCTTTCTCTCTGCCTGCCTCTCTGCCTACTTGTGATCTCTCTCTGTCAAATGAATAAATAAATCTTTAAAAACAAAACAAAATTCACATGTATTATTCTTTCTAAAAATAGACCTCTCCACTTTGTGTTTATCACTCTAGAAGAATGCACTTAAGATTCCTAGAAGACCTGAGATGGTCTTCAAAAAAATTTATTCATTGATTTTATGGAGAGAGAGAGAGAGAGAGAGAGAAGGCTCAGAAGTGGGGGGATGGGGGAGAGGAGCAGAGGGAGAAGGGAAAGAGAGAATCTCTAGATCTCTAGCAGACTCCCCACTGAACCCGGAGACCAACAACGCTGGGCTGAATCTCTCGACCCATAAGCAGCTGAAATCAAGAGTTGGACTCCTAACTATCCATGCCACTCTGGTTCCCCTCTGTGGAATCTTAAAAAAAAAAAAAAAAAAAAAAGGTTTGTAGCCACATACTATTTGAGATTTATCCTGAAGCCATTTCTCACTTTGTAATCTTTTGCTGGCTAGTAATTTCTACTTGAAAGCCAAATATCTTTCTTTTCTTTTCTCCTATTATACTTTATCATAAGCAGCTAAAAGAAGACCACATTTTCAGGGTTCTGCCTAGAAATCTCCTTGGCTAGATTCAGAGATAACTGGGCATATTTTCTATCATTCATGTTACCACAGGCAATGGTAATGGTAAACATTCTGCCAATACATAACCTAGGCTGCCATTTCTCCAACCTCCTATTGCAATTTCCTCACCACCCTTTCAACCTCCACTAACTGTCTATTCTCTGTTACTGCCTGCCAGTAAGGTCAATGTCATATATTTTAGGCTTTTGTTACAGTAATACTCCATATCTGGGTACTAATTTGTTTCAGTTACTATTGTTAGGAAATAAACTACCTCCAAATCTTAGAGGCATAAAACAACAACAACCATTTGTTCATGATTCTGCAAAGGGCAGAGTTCACTGGGTTAGCTCATCTCTGGTCTATTTAGCATTGGCTAGGGAGACCCAAATAGAGTCTGGAAGATCCAAAAGGTCCTTTTTGCAGCAAGGGTAGCTGATAGTTTTCAGGAATGAAAGTGGAAGCTGCCAGGCCCACAACACTTCCTCTGTATTCCACTGGTCAAAGCAAGTCATTTAACCTAGATTCAAGAGAAGGGGAAAAAGATTCCGCCTCTTCATAAAGGAAGTGACATGTATTGACATGGGTGGAAGGAATTGTTGGCAACCACTTGTGCAGACAAACTACCATAATTCTTATAAATGGTAGACCTGAGGCTAAAATATATTTTTCTGCCTTTCAAATCACTGCTTTTTCTATCACATCGTATTTTTCACATACCACCATTGGTAAGACACAGGCTGGCCCCAAGTCCTCTACATTATATGGTTTAGACTCTCTCTAGCCATATAGCTGTTATATCTTTGAGCCTTGTTATATACAACCAGTATATAACAATGTCTGGTATTTGAAGATTTGGCCAGAAAAGGAAAAAGAACTATTTGTAAAATCCAACATTCAAATAATAGGAGCTCTAGAAAGAAAAAACAGGTAAAACTAAAGGGAGAAAATCATCAAGAAATAACTGAACACAATTTTCTAGAACTGATAGCCATTAGTTTTTAGACTGAAAAAGCCACAATAAACCAAAACAAACCTGAGGCACATCACCATGAAATTTCAGAACACTTGATGCAAACAGGGAGAAGTTCCTAAAAGATTCAAGATATTTTAAAAGGTCATGCATGAAGGGTAAGAAATAAGAATGGCATTATACTCAACATTCAGAGCTTAGTTTCTAAATAACATTCTCCAGTAAATGAAACAGTTCTCCTAGGAGAAAGAGCTAGTTCCAGAAATGGGATAGAGAAAATATATGGTGTGCTTTGTGCTAAACAACTTTATCTAAAAGACACAAAGACAATTAGAAGGAGCCTCTCCTGGTTAAAATTTGGGATAATCTGAGCATCACATTAAATAATGATAGAAATTAACTGCATTACTTTGAATTGTCTAAACTGGTAACTTAAAAAAACACACAAAAGAGATGGGACAAGGGGACGTCTGGGTGGCTCAAGTCAGTTAAGCATCTACCTTTGGCTCAGGTCATGATCCAGGGTCCTAGATCAAGTCCCACATGGAGCTCCTTGCTCAGCGGGGAGTCTGCTTTTCCCTCAGTCTGCTGCTCTCCCTGCTTGTGCTTGCGTGCTCTATGACCAAAAAAAAAAAAAAGAAAAAGAAAAAAAAGTGGGATAAGGAAAGCTCTTATTTACAGAGGAATGCCAATTTATAAATGTATCAGGAAAGAAAAAAAAGTCACTACTTTGCAACTAGAATTCCATACCCAATCCAAACTATAAATCAAGGATAAATATATAATAAACATTTTTCAAATATGCTGTTTATGCTCATGTACGCTATGTTAGTTTCCTAACTAGGCTGCCATAACAAATTACCACAATCCTCATGACTTAAAACAACAAAAATGTATTCTCTTACAATTCGAGAGGCAAGAAGTATGAAATTAATGTATCAGCAAGACCATACTCCCTCTGGAGGCTCTAAGAAAAAACCCTTCCCTGTTCCTTCCAGCCTCTGGTGGCTGTCAATATTTCTTGTGGCTACATCGCTCCGATCTTTTCCCATCTTCCCATGGCCTTCTTCTCTGTTTCTAGGCCTTCTCCTATTCTGTCTCTTATAAGAACACTTATCATTGACCTCAGTCATAGCATGTTCTTATTAGGTTGCTAGAGGCAAGGGAAACAAAAGCAAAAATGAACTACTGAGACTTCATCAAGATAAAAAGCTTCTGCACAGCAAAAGAAACCATCAACCAAACTAAAGGGCAACATATGGAGTGGGAGAAGATATGTGCAAATGACATATCTGATAAAGGATTAGTATCCAAAATCTATAAAGAACTCACCAAACTCAACACCCAAAAAGCAAATAATCCAATTAAGAAATGGGAGAAGACTTGAATAGACACTTTTCCAAAGAAGACATCCAGATGTCTAACAGACAGATGAAAAGATGGTCAACATCACTCATCATCAGGGAAGTACAAATCAAAACCACGGTAAGATACCATCACACTTGTCAGAATGGCTAAAATTAACAACACAAGAAACAACAGGTGCTGGTGAGAATGCAGAGAAAGGGGAACCCTCTTACACTGTTGATGGGAATGCAAACTGGTACAGCTGCTCTGGAAAACAGTATGGAAGTTCCTCAAAAAGTTAAAAATAGAACTACCGTATGACCCAGTAATTGCACTAGTAGGTATTTACCCAAAGAATTAAAAAAATACAAATTTAAAGGGTTACATGCACCCCTATTTATTTGTTTGTTTATTTATTTATTTATAAATTTTTATTGACATATAATGTATTATTTGCCCCAGGGTACATGTCTGTGAATTGTAAGGCTTACACATTTCACAGTACTTAACATAGCACATACCCTCCCCAATGTCCACAATCCAGCCACCCTATCCCTAACCCCCTACCTCCCAGCCACCCTTAGTTCGCTTCATGAGTCGAGGAGTCTCTTATGGTTTGTCTCCCTCCCCATCCCTTCCTGTTTCATTTTTCTCCCCCACTCCCCCCACAACCCCCCACCCTGCCTCTCAAGTTCTTCATATCAGAGAGATCATGTGATAATTGTCTTTCTCTGACTGACTTATTTCGCTTGGCATAATACCCTCCAGTTCCATCCACGTCGTTGCAAATGGCCAGATTTCGTTTCTCTTGATGGCTGCATAGTATTCCATTGTATATATAACACCTCTTCTTTATACATTCATCTGTTGATGGGCATCTAGGGTCTTTCTATAGTTTGGCTGTTGTGGACATTGCTGCTATAAACATTCGGGTGCACGTGCCTCTTCGGATCACATTTGTATCTTTAGGGTAAATACCCAGTAGTGTGATTGCTGGCACCCCAATATTTATAGCAGCAATGTCCACAATAGCCAAAACTATGGTGAGAGCCCAAATGTCCACTGACTGATGAATGGACAAAGAAAATGTGGTATTGGGGTGCCTGGGTCGCTGAGTGGGTTAAAGCCTCTGCCTTCGGCTCAGGTCATGATCTCAGGGTCCTGGGGTCAAGCGCGGCATCAGGCTCTCTGCTCAGCAGGATGCCTGCTTCCCCCTCTCTCTCTGCCTGCCTCTCTGCCTACTTGTGATCTCTCTGTGTCAAATAAATAAATAAAATCTTCTAAAAAAAGAAAAGAAAAAAAATGTGGTGTGTGTGTGTATACCCCCCCCACACACACACTGGAATATTATTTAGTCATCAAAAAGAATGAAATCTTGCCATTTGCAACATCATGGATGGAGCTAGAGTGTATTATGCTAAGTGAAATAAGTCAGTCAGAGAAAGACAAATACCATATGATCTTATTCCTATATGGAATTTTAGAGAGAAAACTTATGAACATATGGGAAGGGGGAAAATAAAAAAAAAAGGAGACAGGAGAAACAAGTCATAAAGGACTCTTAATGACAGAGAAGGTGGTGGGTGGGGGAGGGGCTAGATGGTTGATGGGGATTAAAGAGGACACTTTGTCAGCTGACCACTGGGTGTTTTAAGTGATGGATCACTGAATTCTACTCCAGAAACCAATACTGAACTGTATGTCAACTAACAAAATTTAAATAAAAATAAATGAGTAAAATGGAAAAAAGTAAAGTAAATGAATCTATGTAAAGTATTATCAAAATAAAAATTACAGGAAAACTACTGAATACTTCTAACACTGCAGAGGAATCTAGATTTTGAATACTGTGAACCTGTGATATACTCAGGTAACTAGATAAGGGAATTTACACTGGGGACACATGTATACAGACGCTGTCACCTCCGATAGGGTACAAATATTCCTCCCCACTCTATAAGAGGACATTAGCAAACAGCAAGCAGTATGGAGCCAGTTTTGTAACCCAAGAGACCAGCAGTATGGCAGGATGCTATGGGAGGACATCAAGAAGTTGGGAGAGAGCGAGGTTCCAAGGGAGGGGCAAAGGACACCAGGACTCATTAAAAAGTCCAAAGGACAAGAGCAGACTCTGGATGGGAGATGAAGCCAAGGTTCGGCAGCTGAAACAACACAGAAGCATGCAGAAGAGAAGCAAGGAGTGTGGCAGACAGGCTGCAGGCTGGGCTGAGGTGGCATGTGCCTCCCTCTGTGGTCCAACGACATGTGATACTTGAGGGTCAGGCTTGCTTGACATGAAGAGCAGCCACTGATGGTAAATCCTCTGTGCCACTTCTTCAAACAACAACACAAATAAGAAGGAAGAGGAGGAGAGGAAGACGACAGAGGAGAGCACTATGAGGGAGGACACTGGGCAACTGTGATACAGAGAGAAATGGATTGAGAGGCCTACTGTCCTGACCTGGGCATATCTGTAAATCTCCTACCATCTCCATCCTGGTTTCTGCATCTGGGAACTACACGTTAGGCCAGATCATCTGCAAGTTCTTTGCTAGCTCTCACATTTGTAAGGTCTTGCTAAAACAGAGTTTCAAATTCTTTAAGACTCCATTAGAACAATCTTTGGAAGGTTCATAACCCAACTTTATTACTCAGGCAGTACAATTTTAGTTCAACTCCTTAACACTCTGGCATCTGGTGCTCCTGGGGCCCTTGAAATAGTTCCTGATTGTGTTCTAATAGGGTAGAGCTCAGGATGCTGTTAGAAGCAAAAGGCGAACAGATGGGTGAGCTGCTCTAAGCAGTGCTAGTTGCAGTTTTTTCTTTTCTCTTTTTAAATGAGAGGTTAGTCTTCCCCAAATCCCAAGGCTCCACTCCCTAATTTGGAGATGAACCAGATGATTTCACTGGTCTTTCCCTTCTCTGGTTTCTATGATTCATCAGTTGTAGCAACTAGGGTGGGGTAAAGAAAACAATTCTAATATTCAGGTTATGTTGTAGCTCAAAAGGAAGGAATCTAAGAAAAACCATTAAGAGTGTAAGAGAATTGGGGCACCTGGGTGGCTCAGTGGGTTAAAGCCTCTGCCTTTGGCTCAGGTCATGATCTCACAGTCCTGGGACTGAGCCCTGCATCGGGCTCCCTGCTCAGTGGGGAGCCTGCTTCCCCTCTCTCTCTGTCTCCCTCTCTGCCTACTTGTGATCTCTCTCTGTTTCAAATAAATAAAAATCTTAAAAAAAAAAAAAAAAAGAGTGTAAGAGAATGAAAAAATATATAACTCATAATACTCCTAAGGCAGAAATTGTTCCGAGGAGGTGTCATTACATCCAGTGCCCCAATCTCGCCTCTTTAAATATCACTTACATGAACATTTTTGTTCATCAAATGTTTTACACATCTTTTTCTATGAAATTGGTAAAATGCTTACTGTAGTACAGATAATGCCACGTTGGTTTTGATCACCCATGTCTCTGAAAAAGCTGCTAGTATCTAACTATAAAAATCAAGGAACTCTCAAGACAAATGCACTCAACTGAACAAACACTGAGTATTCACCATATGCCAGGCACTAGGGCAGGACTGCACAGCAGATGCCTAATACAAAAAACATGGTAACTCTGACCTCAAGGTCTAGTAGAGGTAAAATAAGTAATTACAATTCAACAAATGTATCAGAAATGAAATCAAAGTGCAGGGGAACCCAATAAGAGAATGACTAATTCTGTCAAGGGCAGTTAAACATTAGAAAAAGGAAGTAAGATATTCTGTGTTGGCCAATGTGTTCAGTTACTCATAGCTATTTGAAGTGATTGTGAAACCATAGGAGAGGAAATGCAACATACACCAATGTATTCTATATCTCAGGACAGAGTCAATGTAGAGGTGTGACTGTTGTGGTTTTTTGTTTGTTTTTTTAAACAAACCATTCCAGTATAAAAAAGGTAAAGAGGAATAGTCACTGGAGAAGATATATTATTTGGTTAAGGCTGCTCATGTGAAAATCTGAGAATATTTTTAGAAATCCTCTACTTATTTCCCTCAGAGCCTACAGCAAATCTTGGTCAAATGAGAGGAGTTTTAAGCAACTGCTAAAGATCATTCCGAGCCAAGGCTCATGACTAAGTGGGCAGAGGATAGTAGGAGTTTCAACTGGGGTCAAAAATACATGAAGGGGGTTGTGAGTTCAAGCCCTGCGTTGGATGTAGAGCTTAAAAATTTAAAAAAAAAAAAAAAATGAAGCCATGAATAGGACCTTACTTGATTACATTGTTTGATGGAATCAGCATTATTGATTTTCTGGTTTTAAGGAAGTTATCATTTTCATATGATGTCTGAAGTAAATATCTGTCAGTCCAATATAGTTTTTGGAGTTCCTAAGATACTAAATATTCGAAATCATGTAATATAATTTAAAGGTACATTTTTTTGGTGAAAATATCCAAAAGTAGAGTGACCTGAAATGAAGTTTTCAAGAATGACATACCTATGGATGTAGTATTTATACATCAAAAAGAGTTTCAAAAACCAGTACTCTATGGCCAAGGAAATAGCCAACCAAGTTAGTTATAGTTTCCCATGAATGACATCAGCATCATGTGGGTCTCTATCAAAATGGATTAACACCATCAGTCCCTTTTCAGAGCCAGTGTCATTGTTGAGTATTCTGAATAGGTGGAACAAACTTAGACATGACCCCACCCAGCGGAAGAGGAAAAAGGAAAAGGCACAGAGTTGGTGGATGCAGAGTGTGTCTAAAGACCTTTGCCAGTCACTCCTCACAAAGGCTGACCACTTTCCTGGAGTGACAATCACTCTTCCTTCATAAACAGAAATCCTTTCTCAGAGTCATTAACATTGCTTCTATTAGTCTCTTAACAAATTAGTCTGTTACTAAGTTATGTACATAATAAAATTACCTGCCGTGTATTGTGAGAAAAAAATACATGAAGCCTTTATACCCTTTTCAAATGTCAAACTGAAAAGGAATGAGGAGCAGGAGGCGTGACCTGAGACCCACATGGGCTGGCAATGCTGGTCTACATATTTCGTTTTAACTGGGTAAGCCAATTTTCTCATTCAAAGCTATAGTATTCATTTTAAACTTCTAAACATTAACATAATTATCATACAAATATTAAAATATTCTGGGGAGGAGCTCACAGCATGACTTACTTTGACCCTCAAATCTCTGAAGAGAGGCAACTTAGGTTTCAGTTTGGGCTTCTGGGCTCAGCTACTTAGTACATTTTATTTTTCCTTCTTATACCCCAGAGTCCAAGTTTTAAAAGGTTAGGAAGGAGACCAACTAGGTAAAAGTGACATTTAAAGAGTTAACTATCCTTTTTTAAGTGACTTACTTGGGACGATATCAACTTTTTTTCCAGATTTAGAGTGTGCTTCCAAATGATATAATTAGAGTTCCCCAAAGAATAATTTTTGCAAAAGAACCCTTACTCCATTTAACTTTGGGCTGTGGGGGGAGGAGGGGCACCTGAATCAGCTTGCGTGAAGGTTTGCAGTACTTATCACTCCATTTCTGACTTGTCCAATTCCAGCAGATTAATGATTGGCACCTTCTATCTCACAGGCTTGACCACATTCTCACACATGTGACAGGCATTATTTGGTACTGCAAGAACAGAAGTGACAGATGGCCAAGTAAGATGGATCACTAGAAGCTTTGGTTTAGATTGAGAAATAGCCTAACCTGATCTCCCTGCTTTCAGACTTCCCTAGTTTCCACTCTGCATCCCAATCCAGCCTACATATTGTATATCGTCATGGTTTCCATTATGTAAGTTTAACCATATTGCCCATCTCTGCTGTTACCCACCCCCCCCATTAACAAGTTTCTCCTCACTCACCACCTCAAGACAATGCCACAGTCTCTAAGTCAATCACAGCTTTTTAGTGACAAGTTCTCCCCAGCCCACTGTGCCCATAGGCACACTGGTCATGTCTTAGCCACACTGATGACCTGCCCTTCCAACATACTATGCATGTTTGCACCTCTGAACATTGACTATGCTTTGTCCCTGAGCTTGAAATTTCCCTTCCAGTCTGGCAAATTCCTTTAAAGTCTTGGCTCAGATGAGGTTACTCACTGATTTGATCTGACAATACCTCACATTTACACAGGGACTTGCAGTTTAAAAAGAACTTTTATATCCATTATTTACTGGAAGGCTACTAGAGCCTATAAAGTACGCTAGCAAGGTATACATCTCTGGATTTCCAGATGAAAAGACTGAAGAGCAAAGAGGGGAGAGATTCGTTCTTAGCAAATGGAGAGACTCTAACTCCGTACTCCCCACCTCCCACCCTCTACCCAACCCCATGCCTCTTCCATTAAACTCCAAATCTGGGCTGCCTACTTGTGAGACTCAACTCCAAGTTGCAGCAGACAGTAAAGACTTCCCCAACTGCGGGATGTGAATTAACTGTAGCACAGGCTCCTGGGAGGCCCAAGGCTTGGCTGACAGCAAACTCAGCTCTCCCTTATATGCAAAATGACATTTTGGCCTTAGGCACTTAGTAAGTTACACAGTCCTTGCTCCTTAAGAGTAAGAGTTTTTAGGCACTCGAGTGTAGCATTAAAAAAAGCCAAACTGAATTAGGGACTGACCCACCACTTTATTAGCCTCCCAACACGTACACACGTACAGAGACATTCAAGCCTCATGCACTGTGATTTCAGTTTCCCTCACTTTCTTCCTGAACTCAGAAGAACTCATTGTGCAATTCCACGAGATTGCATTTTGGAATTGGACAGAGACCACTTCCAGCTGCCCATTGTGGTACTTGGGAAACTATAATCTGTATCACTCTTCGTGGGACAGAGGGCAGACATTATACTTGTAAATTGTATTCCATTATTTATTTTTCACAGTAAAACTGCTGTTTGCATATTGTTAGGACCCATGACTAAATAGTTAAATATAAAACACAAACTCTGTAAAATACATTCTGTATTTTAGTCGTCTAGAAACGTTAACTTTAAACAGAGTGCAATCACTTGATCATTTATCCTGGACTCATTTCTCACTTTAGGCTGAAAACTTCAGGAGGAAATTTAAATATTACCTCATGGAGAAAAATGCAGTCGGTAAGACTGTCTCTGGACATAATATTTTCTTTATTTGGAGTCTATCTAACAGGTTAAACCAAAAAACCCTATAGTTTATTTCCAGAACCTAAGTTGGGCAGAGGTTCGTTGAAAGACCAACTTGAAAACCTGTGGACGACTACGTTTACTTGACACTGGAGAATATTACCTGCAGATGATGAGACCTCAAAAGTTGTTTGAAAGAAAAGCCTTTTTTTTTTTTTTTTTGTCCACACCAGAAAGAATAACAGGTTTGTCCAGACAAGGTTTAGCTGCCAGGTAGCATGTTTTCAAGAGGTTTTGAAATATGGCATCTTTCGGACTGTTTAATCTGAATTTGTACATGCTTTGTTGTTCTGGAATGAAAGAGTAACAATGGGTGAATCGGACAGGAATATATCACCTAAGTAATATGCTTTTCTTGGTGTAGAGCAAGAAACACACATTGTTGTCTCATTACTGGTGATCCTAATTTTAATCATTTAGTTAAGATAGTTTCTGCCAGATTTCTTCTGGATTAAGTAAACAAATAAGTATGTTATACCTAATAATAACTATCTTCTAGGGAAATTCTTTAATAAGACTGTGTGAATATTACTGGGTGACTGGGTGGCTCAGTCCGTTAAGCGTTTGCCTTTAGCTCAGGTCATGATTCCAGGGCCCTGGGATCGAGCCCTATATCAGGCTCCCTGCTAAGTGGGGAGTCTGCTTCTCCCTCTACCCCTCCCCCTGCTCATGCTCTTTCTCTCAAATAAATAAAATCTTAAAAAAAAATAGGCTATGTGAATATTCCTATTTGCCATCAAGTTTTCACCCACCATATTTAGCATCCTTTGAGGATTCTCAGCTAAGTAATTCTCTCTATAATGGTTCCAAGTTGATTTTTCTAATTCCATCATTCCCTCTGGATTTATTGGTTGGCAATCTACTGTAGAATAGAGTATTTCTTTTGTCCCCATTTATTCATTTATGCCAGCATGAGCTTATAGATTACTATTTTACTTAAAGCATTATAATGTTACTATCATTCTTTCATGCTCAGTTTCTCCCAGACCTAAGAACTCCTTTAAGCTAGTTTTTATGTTCTTTTAACATGCATCCATCACTCTTTGAGCATTTTTTTACTTTCTGGTGTAAGACAATGTTCCAGGTTCATCTTACATTTTCCTTGCCCCAGTCTGGAGATAGTATCTCCAAGGAACACTGATTTCTTTTAGTGAAGAATGGATTTAGAAACCAAGATCTGGGTGCTAGGTGTGTGCATTGCTATGTGTTACTGCTTCTATGCTCTATCAGCATAACTGGGAAATATGTACGCATATGTACATATACAGCTGTTATCTGTTTCTCCATCTCTCTCTCTATATATTAAGTACAACAAATTCACTCTGATACTTCCAATTCCAATCTAATACCATGGGGTTTATTCTTGCCTTCCTCTTTCCCATTATTCTCAGTGTATTTATTTGCTCAGTTAATCTGGTATATAACCAAACTCTCTGACCATTGGCCTCAGTAAAGAGGAAGTAGAGGAAAAAAGGCCAGTGTGGTCCCAGACATATCAGGCCCAATTTTCTGGTTTATCAGCCCAAAGGTGGGACCCAACCTTCCTGTCTATTTCTCTCCTCTAAGTTGTAGACCCACATTTTCAGTTAAAAGATTCCATAGGACCAAAAAAAAAAAAAAAAAAATTCCACAGGACATCATCACCTTAACTGTACTGCTGCTATTTGGTTGAAAACAACTAGTAGTCTTTTTACGCCATCTATATTCTTCCTCTAATATTTTCATTTAAGTCAGTGGCAGCACTCAAGCTAAAATTTTCAGTTGTCTTTGAAACCTCTACTTCATAATTCCACACACACAAGCTACTTCATGTGCCATCTTTGTATTCTCAACACGTGGTGTCTATAACCTATTTGTGACTCTGTTACATGAGGCAAACATTCATTGGGGGATAGCATCAAATCTCATAGCTGCTAACTAAAGAGCTTTCCAAACTACACCTTTTCCATCCACCTTCTATTTATAGAGTTACCACCTCCTTGCCATGTCTTTCCTCTCTAAATAATCCTTTATATTTTAAGTTTCCTAAAATTGATGTCATTTTGTTCGAAAAGCCTTCAATGTCTCCTCACTGCTTTTAGAGTCAAATCAAACTTTTTGGGAATAATAATCAATACCTTCCACTATCAAGCTCTAACTTATCTCTTCATCTCCCATTATCTTCTTTTACCCCCATGCTTGTTACAAGAGCATATTTGCTATTTTTGAAAATCTGCACTTTTCATAGGATTTTCCCTCATGCTCTAATGCTCCTCCTCCTTTTTGTCCCTATTAGTATTTTACTTGTCTTTCAGAACAAGCTTAAAGGTAATTTTTACCATGGGTTTCTCTTATTTCCAAGCACCCCCTTTTCTTACTCCTATGCACGACTGTGCCACTTAAATCCTTCTCTATATTATAGCTAACTGTACATATCCATCTCTCCAACTAGAGAATACCCTTAAGATAGAAAACAATCTTATTTATCTTCACATCCCAAGAAACTGGCATAATGTACTATACCCAGACATGTTCAAAAAGGCATTATCAATTCATTTCCAAAGTTTTGCAGATCAAGCGGCAACGAAAAATTTCATTGTTTCCACTTCACCTTCTTAGTCCTTAATGTTTATAAATCTGATTTCCATACTAGCCACTTTCACGAAACTTCTATAGGTGATAAATCCAAACACATATAGCTTTATGAGCAAAAGCATGCAGGTAGGGTCTAGAATGGCTAATCTGTGTGTTGGTAAAACCTGGCTAGAGTGGATATCGAGTTAATGCAGTGCTTGGAAGAGAGGTGAAACCCACGGAATCAGTGTGGCATTGCTTTCCTGCACTGTGACTCTTAAGGTTAGCATGCACCTACTCTCCTGTGCTGTACATTTTTGGGCAAGCCAAACCTAGGACAAGGAGTATAGAAAAGATTTCCTCCTTTTCTCCTCCAAGAAATGCATATTCTCAAAGAAGGGAAGGAGGAATTCAACCCACTAATCACAGACTCTTTAGGTTTCTTCACTTTCAAAACAGCAATTAATTCATACTGTGGCTTTCCCTCCTATTCCTTAGAGAATTAACCAGAATATACCATGCATGTAATAGCAATAAAACACAACTTTTTTGTAGCTCCTTGCTCGATCACTTTCTAACAGTTCATATATTAAAAGCAAATGTGTATGCCAAAGCAATAGTACATTATGCCTGTGCTGTGTGAATCTTTTTGATTTTGAGGCAATCTCAAAGTCCCATCCTAGAAATAGTCAGCTGGGCCTCAATTCCTTAAGTAAGATTTACCTGGAAGATCAGACTCAATCCCCACATAGATGATTTTTTTGTCTGCTCCTACATATCTTGGCAAGTCTAGACATTACCCAAGGGGAACATGGCAAGAGTGGAAGGATCAATGAAATACATCTTTATTTCGGGGCGCCTGGGTGGCTCGGTGGGTTAAAGCCTCTGCCTTCGGCTCAGGTCATGATCTCAGGGTCCTGGGATTGAGCCCCGCATTGGGCTCTCTGCTTGGCGGGGAGCCTGATTCTCTCTTTCTCTCTGCCTGTCTCTCTGCCTACTTGTGATCTCTGTCAAATAAATAAAATCTTTAAAAAAAAAAAAAGAAATACATCTTTATTACTACATCTCAAAGAAAAACTTAATAAATCTTGCTATCAAATACTCCTACAGTTTGATTAAAAGGTACCACATACCCATTACACATAGCAACATCTTAATATGTGTTATCAGTCAGAAACTCCAGATTTAATATGTTTATAATAAAATATTAAGTGTTTTCTTCCCACTCTACCCTAAACTCATGCTTCCTTGTAATGTATCTAAAATGTTTAGTGTCCGAAGCTAGAATCCAAGTAGAAATGAAAGGAATAGGTTAACTTCTTTTGCAGTTGTGAAGATCTAAATAGTGAAATTAATTCCAAGTTTTGCTGCTCAATACTTTTCTCCTTCCCTACAGTCTTTCCCAGTTCTATTTCGTTCTCTAGATTAACACTAACAAGAATTTCTTCAAAAGCCTATCTGATCATGTTATTTATTTTTTGTAATTTAAATTCACTACTTGTTCCCACATTGCACAGAACGACATTCAAATGTCATAGCATAGCATGTCTGTCCCTGTTCTCTAGCGTTTTCTCTCAAAACCAAGTTAGAGCCTACAATGTGTCCATCTTTCAACTTTGCATATGCTTCTTTCTTTCTATGTAGATTTTTCATTCTTTCCTTATAACTCTTACACACTTTGAAAAGACTCACCTCATGCTTCATCTCAACTTTCCTTAATTATCAGGTTCAGGTTATACGGCTTTCTTATATTACTTTATCAGAGCACTTACCCATAGATCAGTATTCTATTCTCCACTAGCATGTGAGCTCCTAGAAAAAATAAAATCTATCCTTGATACCTAGACATTCATTTATTCACACATCCAACTTACATTTATTAAGCAACTACAAGACTGTAATACCAGCATAGGTGTTTGTTATATAACTGTGAACAAAACAAATATGTTTCTGCCTTAGCACAGCTTATAATATAATCAAGAGGAAAGATAGTAAGTCAAATAAACCAATACTGTGATATGTGAAAAAACAATATTATGGGAGTAAAAATGGGGACCTACTTTAGGTTGTATGTCAAACAAGTGCAAACATTTATTGAACTAAATGTTTTCCAAGAGGTATGTATAAATTATACCTTCACCAAAGGTATAAGTGGACCAGGTTTATCACATCTTTGCCAATACTGACTCTGGTTAACACAGGGTTGCCACAAACCTTCAATTTGTAAAAAACGTAGTATCTGCAAAGTACAACAAAGCAAAGTGCAATAAAATGAGGTATGCCTGTACTAAGAATCAAGGAAAAAAACAAAGACATGATCAAGTACAAGTCATAAAAGAGACTTGATTAAGCACAAATAAAAAACTAAGACTAGATTTATATATATATTATCAGGGTTACTGAAATATATGGCTAAGATAATTTCAAAATAATCACTTGCAAGACTACACATTTTACTAAATAAAAAGTATTATTAAAAATCAAAAGCCAAGTCTTTCTAGGATTCAGAAGTCTGAAGAAATCACTGTCTAGCTTTTTTCTTTTTTAAAGATTTTATTTATTTGACAGAGAGAGAGAGAGAGAGATCACAAGTAGGCAGAGAGGCTGGCAGAGAGAGGGGGGAAGCAGGCTCCCTGCTGAGCAGAGAGCCCCATGCAGGGCTCAATCCCAGGACCCTGAGATCATGACTTGAGTCAAAGGCAGAGGCTTTAACCCACCGAGCCACCCAGGCGCCCCTCTGTCTAGTTTTTTTAAAAGAGCAAATTCCAGGAGAATCCCTGCCTCTCCCTTGGTTCACTGCCAAATGATTCACAACTAAAATATTTCTGGGATATGGGAATATGGGACAAAGCTAAAAAAAAAAAAAAAAAAAAAAATCATGTCCATTAAAAAAAAGTTCAATTTTAAAAAGGGACTGGCACGAGGAGGAAATTATATATTAAAATATATAAAAAAGTTTTAATAATTATTAATTTAAAAATATTTTATAATGGACTAAAGTAATTGAAAACAAAACTTGGTAGTTGAAGATAAAAATATTCAACTGTTAGTGATAACAGTTGAGATTTCTTGGATTAGTTTCTTATATTAATATAAAACACATTACAAAATTCCAAAAACAAAGAAGTTACTACTTTGGATAACAAAATTTGTATTTTATAAATGATGCACATATTTCTGAAACTTTTAATCCACATTAAAGAACAAAGACACAAAAATTAAATAAGTCCATTCCTTCCTATTTTTTTTTTTAAGTCTATTCCTTCTTAAGTCCAAATTGGCTATAGCAACATCAGGTGATAACAACTTTTCCAAATTGATCTATGTGGTCCTAGGAAATTTAATCAGTATAGATGAGAAAAAATAACTTATGTTTTATCACACATTAACCTTTTCAGTTGAAATAATGAGATTTTTCTGGAAAACATTCTCATCTCTGCTTTCAGTAGCATAGTTCAACACTCAGTTGAAATTTGTGCCAAGAGATAGATCTATCCCCAAACCTGTAACACCACAGAAAGTTTGTTTTTTTTTAAAAACAAACTGATGGTTGACCACCAAGAAACTGTTAACTTGTGACTTTTCAGAAGCATGGACTTTTTTACTTTTAATCTTAATTTTTGGCTTGTGCAATGGCATTTCATCAAGTTTTTAAGGATAACTTTATTAACTTGCAATGATCATTATTTTTAAATAGTATATAAAAACTGTCACAATGGGTCAGAAGCAAGGTTCACATTGGCTCAAAATTATCTCTGACAGTGGCAAGATTCAACTTTTGGAGCCAATCTCAACTGACTGGTGATATAATTCAAATTATTAACATAACACACAATGATAAATATTGCTCTTAAAAAAAGCAAATTATTTTCCTATTTACAGTTTTTGGAAAAGGTCTACTATAAAAATATTTCTCTTCTCTATGTTTCCCTGCCATGATAACGTTAAAACATATCTAGATTCTCCTCAAACATTAAGTGTTAAGAGTATAACATTTCATTTTAGCTGGAACATTCCTTCATGTAGCCAATATATTTTTCAAGGCACTCTAAGAACTCTCAAGGATGCTAAAATAAAAACGTTCATTTTGTCCACTGACTGATCTTCTAAGCATATTTCCCCTCAAACTTTTCTAAATTGAACATTGTTACAACTAGTTTTTCTTCATTATCCATGGTAGAGTCCTTAAGTTATTTTTCTTTTATTTGGAGCTTCTCCTTCATTTTCAAATTGCTGAGCAGGCAGACTTTTGGTTTCCATGGAAACTGGATTCCTGCGGCTGCGTGTAGGCATCCTTGTTCCACCAGCCTAAGAGATGAAGCAAAGAATGGTTTAACATGTTTACAAAATATTTACATAGAGTCAACTCTGCTCTGCATTATTTATATATGTACTAATTACCTTGCAACTTTTAATCTCCAGGTACCTGGCTGCTTCTAAACAAGCTTTAATCTGACACACTTTAAGGTACTAAACTTTCAAATAGCAGTCAGGGAAAGAATAGGTCAGGGAAGATGGAGAGAAGTGAAGGGGAAAACCACTCTGCGTTAAATCTGGAAGAGACTGAAATGTTAAATTAGAAAAAGATGGAAGGCCAGGACTTTTGGGCAATGTGTTTGTAATAACGACACTGAAGGGCAGGAGAGAGGAAGAAATGAAAAATATGGAGGGAGAGAAAGGAAATACAAGAAACAGGTCAGATGTGGTAAAGAAGGCAGAAATAAATTACAAAATGGAGATAAGGACAAAGAGTAAGACAGACGAGTCTACAGAGAAAAAGAGGGGAAAATAAATGTGAAAAACAGGAAGGCAAAAGAGAATATAACTCAAGTAAAAAGAAAAAGTTGAGGGACTAAAAGAGAAGATTCTTGCAAGAAAGAAAGAAAGAAAGGGAGAAAAAACTGGAAGGAGGGTAAGAGGAAAAAAGGAAGAAGAGAAGTGGGAGGAAGAAAGTTTGTTAGGGTGCTGGTTCACCTTAATATTGACTCCTCCTCAGCACAAGAGGCTGCCCACTCTCACTTTCTAGCCCACACAGACTACAGAAATGAGAAGGCATATTCTTAGGACACAATCCCTTGCTAACTGTAGTCCTGCTGAAGATGAGATCTGGAAATTTTGTCATCTCCTTGGCCACTGAGAGTGCATAGTTTTTAAAAGGGGTAATGGAGAAAGTTAGCCTTTGGAGAGAATAGCCAAAGCTGTACAGCCTAAAACCACTTGCCCAGAACCTGTCCATTTCTGCCTCTATTTTCCCTGGCCACCTTGCACCCTTTGTTTCTTCACACCCTGTCCACTGAATTATAGACCTGATGTGATGGGTGATATCTAAACACATTCATATTTCCTAATATATCAGACATATTAGTAGCATTGTTCCAAGTGGCTTCTGGCTCACTAAGAATGAATCAGACTCCAGCTTCCCTAACCTAATATGTCATCTCTTCAGGGGCATTTTTGGTTTATGATCAGGTGACCAGAAGGGAAAAAGTCCAGGTGGGATTTGAGTGTGCCAGTGTGTTTGTCTGAATCTGATGAACTTTTCTAACACACTGATTAGAAAAGAGCTGTGATTTTTAGATTATCTATACTACTGCCCACTCAGCTGGTATTTACCGTAAAATTATATTGACCACCCTGATTGTATCTATTTTATTGCTGAGGAAAGCATTTTAAAGCTTCCATTGTAAGACTGTGTGTGTGTGTGTGTGTGTGTGTGTGTGTGTGTAAAATGAATGTTTATTATAGAAGTCATAGAGGGAGAAAAGGGATGGGCACAGAGCCTTTGCAAAAGGACTGGAAGTGGAAGAAGCCAAGAGTAGCATAGGAAACAAATGGGATTCTCCTATTAATTTCTTCTCCCTGCAGCAGGAAGCAGACACAGAGTCTACTGGGGTGTCTCTTAGGATTAGTACCTAAGGCACTACACAAAGATAAGAAATGACTTCAAGTAGACAGGAACTAAAGGATTTTATCAGAGGCAGAATTATTTGTTATATGAGTTTTGTTTTTTTAAGATTTTATTTATTTGAAACAGAGAAAGACAGCGAGAGAGGGAACACAAGCAAGGGAAGTGGGAAAGGGAGAACCAGGCTTCCTGCTGAGCAGGGAGCTCGATGTGGGGCTCGATCCCACAACCCTGGAATCATGACTTGAGCTGAAGGCAGACAGACACTTAACAACTTAGCCACCCAGGATATGAGTTTTTACACCATGAAATATGTTGATGATTTTTGTTTCATATAGGGTCTTACTTCCTCCGGTTTCCTGAAGCTTTAGTCTTTTCCTACTGCTGCTAAGGCTAGAAACCCTATCTGTGCTTACCTTGACTGGACTAGAAAGTCCCATTCCCATGGCCTAGCTAGGAGGAAGTAAGAGAGGAAGGTTGGGTAATTCTCACCAAACATAGGGCTACATTGTAGAGAGACATGTAAGAAATCAACAAAAACTTTCAAGGGCTTAAAAACATACCAAACCAGGGCGCCTGAGTGGCTCAGTTGGTTGAGCAACTGCTTTCGGCTCAGGTCATGATCCTGGAGTTCCGGGATCGAGTCCCACATCGGGCTCCCAGCTCCATGGGGAGTCTGCTTCTCCCTCTGACCTTCACCACTCTCATGCTCTCTCTCCCCTTCTCTCGCTCAAATAAATAAATAAATCTTTAAAAAAAAAAAAAAAA
>CM053609.1:34821714-34856435 GCA_028646535.1 Procyon lotor | reverse complement strand
CAGTTCCATCCACGTCGTTGCAAATGGCCAGATTTTGTTTCTCGTGATGGCTGCATAGTATTCCATTGCATATATATCATGTGTCTGTTGGCCATTTGGATGTCCTCTTTGCAGAAATGTCTGTTCACCTCTTCGCAAGCATCTTTTCTATGTTGTGGACTGTCAAACTCCTTTCTAAGTTGGGATCAGCTTGAATATTGTATCCTTTATGCCTTATTTTTATTTTTTAAAGATTTTATTTATTTATTTGACAGAAAGAGAGAGGGAAAGAGAGCATGCACAGGCAGGAGGAGCAGCAGAGGGAGAGGGAGAAGCAGGCTCCCCTGCTCAGCCCGATGCGGAACTGGATCCCAGGACTCTGAGATCATAACTTGAACTGAAAGCAGATGCTTAACTGACTGAGCCACCCGGAGCCCATCCTTTGTGCTTTAAACGTCAGGAAATATCTCCAAGAGTTCCTTTCATGTAAAATCTCATGTGGGTATCACTCTCTCATCCTTTACATCACAACCACTTCCTCCATTCCCTAAGTTTGCCTTCACTAAATTCCTGTGGCAGCATATCTAGAGTCTCTTGAACATCAGCAGTGTCAACGTTTCCACTGTCAGCTGTTTCTCCTGTAACTCCATTTATGTTCAATTTGAATTTTACTTCCTGCAGTACCACTTTATTTCTTTGCTGTGCTTTAATCATTGTGGGCCAACTCTTTGATTATCCACTTTTATAAAATTACATGATTTTATCACTGGGAGACAAGGATGGAACACAAATACACATTTTGTTTTTTGTGTATGAACTCAGTAACAGGTACACAGTGACCACTGACAAAGTTTAGAAAATGGGACATGACTGGTCATGATTTGCATCTGTTATTTATGTAGTGACGTCAGCAGTGAAATCTGTACTTTACCGAATTAGTAATAGTCAATACACTGTAGTAACTGAAACTCAGAACTGTGCGAAAGCAAGGCCTGCCTTATGTCAACTATATAGAATTGATATATATTAAAGGATTAGAAGGCAGAGAAAAAAGTTGTGAGAAGATTCCTTTGGGAATTTTCTTTCTTTTTTTTTTTTTTTAAAGATTTTATTTATTTATTTGCTAGAGAGAGAGAGCATGCAAGCACACAAGTAGGGGAAGCAGCAGGCAGAGGCAGAGAGAAGCAGGCTCCCCACTGAGCAGGGAGCCCAATGTAGGGCTCAATCTCAGGACCCTGGGATCATGACCTGAGCTAAAGGCAGCATCTTAATAAGTGAACCACCCAGGTGCTCCACTGTGGGAATTTTCTTTAAGGGGTATCTCTTAATGTTTTTATGGGACCAGAGGATAAAAAGAGTACTACGATTGAGGGGAAGAGAACATGTTCATAGTAAAGTGAAGCAGACAAACATTAACAACAAAAAAAGTACATTTATTCTAAGTGAAAAAGAGACTATGAGCTACAAAAGTGGTTGTCAAGATGCAGTCCTTAGAATGCAGCATCAGCAGCACCTGAGAACATGCTAGAAATGGTAAGTCTTGGGTCCTGATCTAGACCTCCTGAATCAGACACTCTAGGGTCAGAGTCAGCACTCTGTACTCTAACAAGCCCTACAAGTGAGAATGATGAACCACAATGTTTTAGAATTACTGAACTCATGTCCTACAAACCAATAGGCTCTTTAGTTAAAGAAAGTAACTGAGATCTTCTATCACTTTATCTTGTAAGATATGTTTTATCTAAATCACTCAATCATGCAGATAAACTCTATCTTCACTATTTACTCTAACGGATCTTATGTATTGACCCCCAAATTTGATTTTTGAGGAGAAATTATCTTAAATTTTCTTGAAATCTTGAGATCATAGTCTGGACAAGGAAAAATGACAACAAAATGCTTAAGTTAAATAGAGGAGTGCCTAGCATTGGTTGAGAGGAAAACTCAGGCCACAGCTGAGGGAGTATGATGCATGAGTGCACAGGAAAGAGAACATAAGCACTTGGAATGTTTCTGATCAAGACTTTAAGAATCTGATTTCTAAACAGTAAAGTCATTTGTTTTAATTTACACTGATTAATACTGTCACACACAAAATGCTTCTCCTTTGTTACATCTGACACCTCCCCGCCCCTCCCTCAATTCTTCCCTAGCGCTTCTTAATTTTATGGCAAACTTACTGACACTTAAAAACTGTGACTCAGGGGGCACCTGGGTGGCTCAGCCATTAAGCGTCTGCCTTCAGCCCAGGTCATGATCCCAGGGTCCTGGGATCGAGCCCCGCATCGGGCTCTCTGCTCGGCGGGAAGCCTACTTCTCCCGCTACCATTCCCTCTGCTTGTGTTCCCTCTCTCGCTGTGTTTCTCACTGTCAAATAAATAAAATCTTTAAAAAAACAAAAAACAAAAAACAAAAAATGTGACTCAGGGGCGCCTGGGTGGCTCAGTCGTTAAGCTTCTGCCTTCGGCTCAGGTCATGATCCCGGTCCTGGGATTGAGCCCCGCATCAGGCTCCTTGCTCGGCAGGAAGCCTGCTTCTCCCACTACCATTCCCTCTGCTTGTGTTCCCTCTCTCACTGTGTTTCTCTCTGTCAAATAAATAAAATCTTTAAAAAAAAACCAAAAAAACAAAAAAACTGTGACTCAATTCTGGTCCTGCCAACTGATAAACTCTGTATCTATGAATAAGTTACTTAATTATTCTGAACTTTACTTTCCTCTATTACTTATAGCAGTGGTCTAAACACATTAAAAACTGTTCATTAATAGCACTTAACACAGACCAAATTTTTTTGAAAAATGCAAGTCATATACAATGTAAGGTTAACTATGCTTTCTTGTTTTGAGAAATCTTGGTTTAAAACTGTGTGATATAACTCTTTGAAGGATGGATTCAAAGTTCAGTTCATTTTGCTATAGGTTTTAGTGGCTGCCATAGCTAAAAAAAGATAAAATGATACAAAGATCCACATGCAATAAATACCTTATCGCTGGGCTTACTAGAGTGACACGATTTTTTTTTTTAAAGATTTTATTTATTTGACAGAGAGAAACATAGCGAGAGAGGGAACACAAGCAGAGGGAATGGTAGCAGGAGAAGCAGGCTCCCCGCTGAGCAAGGAGCCTGATGCGGGGCTCGATCCCAGGACCCTGGGATCATGACCTGAGCCGAAGGCAGACGCTTAACGACTGAGCCACCCAGGTGCCCCAACACGATTGTTTTTAATACCATATACCAATAATATAAAGGTTTTTCTCTAAATTCTACTAGTAAAAGGCCATCTTCCCTGATGTTAGCCAGTTTTACTTACAAACTGTTTAGATAGAGGCTACACTCCTATCCTTGAGGCTCTCTGAAAGATTATTTTATTTTATTAAGATTTTATTTATTTATTTGACAGAGAGAGACATAGCAAGAGAAGAAACACAAGCAGGAAGAGTGGGAGAGGGAGAAACAGGCTTTCTGCTGAGCAGGGAGCCCGATGTGGTGCTCGATCCCAGGACCCTGGGATCACGACTAGAGCCAAAGGCAGACACTTAACGACTGAGCCACCCAGGCACCCCTCTCTGGAAGATTTTAAAAGATATATATTTTTTTCCTAATCTCATTCAAGTTTTTAAAGTATATAGATGTTCAAGTTTTGGGGTTTTTTTTGTTTGTTTAAAATAGTGGCATCTTTCATTTTTGGCAAGAAAATCATACTTAACAGACCTAAGGATGATATATGGCATAACTCTTTGGTGGGGGGGAGGGGCAGCAGTCATATGGAAGGGATTAAGCACACTGTTTCCCTAGAAGTATGCTATATGAAGATAATGAAGATTCTCTCAGTATTATATGTGGCAGGACTGTATGACAACATAAAGAGAATATCACTTATCAATCCATATACTTAATATGAGTAATGTTTATTTGGAGAAAAAATAAGTTAGTTATAATATTCTTTTCCTACATCCCAGTGGTTTATCTTATGCACATCCTGGGACAGTAAAAAGAATAAAATATAAAAATTCAATGGTTCGTTTTCCACCATTTCTATTCTCGTTGACCTTTACTGTTTCCTCAACCAATTATCAAAGGAAACCTAGCTTATTCTAAACATAATTGAGTATCTCCATGTGTTAAATACTGTTCTAGGACCTTGGGATATTGATAATAAACAAGAAACACAAAGACAGGCAACAGATATCATAAGTAATTAAAGCGTGTAATTTGTTAGTGGCAACCTAGAAAAGGGCTGCTATCCATTTGTGTGGGTAAAGGGTAAAAAAGCCAACAACCAGAAGAAAGAAACCCAGAGATGTGAGCCTGGCCTTTGGGGTTGCTTTTCTCTGGAAAAAGCAACAAAAGGCTAAGAAATGGACCAGGGCTTTCAACAGTCTCGCATAATCAGAGGAAAAAAACTGGATTTCAGGATCTATCAATGAACCGAACACCTAAGCTCTGAGCTGGGATCTTGTGTCACAAGGGGTCCCCTGGGTTTGGTGATTCTCTAAAAGAGCTCATAGGATTCAGCATACAGTTGTACTCATGGCTAAGACTTATTACAGAAAAAGTGTATATATATACAAAGCAAAAAAATAAAAATAAAGAGTAAAAGGAAAAGGTGTTAGTGAAGTCCAGAGGAAACCAGGTGAAATCTCTGAGTCTTTCCCAAGTTTCTGTCTGGGATGATGAAAAGGTTCTGGAAGTAGATAGTGGTGATGGCTGTACAACTCTGAATCTACTTAATATCATCAAATTGTACTAAAAATGTATGCTGAATTGTACACTAACATGGTTAAAATGCTAAATTCTGTTATTCTAAAATATGTATATCTTACCACAATTAAAAAAAAGTCCCTTCCCACAGAAGTCATGTAAGATGCAATTAATTCTTCTAGCAACAGTTTTTTTGTATATTAGAAAAGTTTATTAGAAACTTAGCAGTCAAGTTTTTTACTGGAGGCTCATTATGTAGGTGCCTTCCTCCTAGCGCATACCAAAGACTCTCAGAAGGAAAGCAAATGTTCAGAAAAAGCCACAGTTTGTATGGTGTAGGTATCATGAGGCATCCTCATCAGCTAAAGAGAGTCTTATATCAGTACAGGGAACAGTTTACTAGCCAAGTTCCCAGATATCCTTTAAGATCCAGCTTTGCAAATAGGTCTTTTCAATGATTGGCAGTGTCAGTCTGGCTACATCAACTCTGATCTGCATAGACCGTGAATAGCAACACACTAGCATTAAGTGGGAAACAGACTGGTCTTTCTAGGGTCCAAAGTTAAGTTCAAATTATCTAAATCCCTGTAACGGAATTAAGGTGAATCAAAAGTAATCTTGTCTAGAGGAAGATAACACTTTAACTTTCTCATTATCTCCACAATTTTTCATATACAGTAGCTGGCCCTTGTTAAAGAACATCCTGGCATATGGTGAAATAACAGGTTAAAAAGAAAAAAGAAAGAAACATGTTATGAGATGAATTGTGTCCCCTGCAAAAGATATGCTGAAGCCTTAACCCACAGGACCTCAGAACATGATCTTCCTTGGAAACAGGATCATAGCAAACATAATTAAAGATTAAGATGAAGTCATACTGGAGCAGGGTGGGCCCTTAATGCCTTTAATCCAGTATGACTGGTATCCTTCTAAGAAGAGGAGAGAGACATACAGGAAGAAGATGCCACATGATGAGAGAAACAGAAATGAGAATGATGCATCTACAACCCAAAGATGCCAAAAATTGCTGGCAGATACCAGAAGATAGAAAAGGCAATGAAGGACTCTCTCCTATGGGTTTCAGAGGGAACAGGGCACGGTGACACCTTGATTTTGTATTTCTAGCCTCTAGAACTGTGAAACAAGAAATTTCTGTTGTTTTAAGCCACTCAGTTTGTGGTACTTTGTTACAGCAGCCCTAAGAAATGAATACACAAAAGATAATAGAGAAGACACACTGGAAATATCTAGATAACAGAGGTATTGGACACAGACTTTAAAAGAGTTCTGCCTAATATCCTAAAGGAAAGATCTGAGAATTTCTGTCAAAATTTCTAATCTATAAAAAAGAACTAAATGAAAAATCTAGAACTGAAGAATACAATAACTGGAATTAGGGACTTAAGTCATGGGTTAAATAGTGTATTAGAGACAGGTGAAGAGGGAATTAATGAACTAGAAACAATATAAAAAATGATACATGAAGAGTCAAAGAAAAGGTAAATAAAGAATGTAAAGGAGGGGCGCCTGGGTGGCTCAGTGGGTTAAGCCTCTGCCTTCAACTCAGGTCATGATCTCAGGATCCTGGGATCGAGCTCCACATCGGGCTCTCTGCTCGGCGGGGAGCCTGCTTCCCCCCCTCTCTGCCTGCCTCTCTGCCTACTAGGGATCTCTCTCTGTGTCAAATAAATAAATAAAATCTTAAAAAAAAAAAAAAAAAAAGAATGTAAAGGACATTAGGGTTTCAGTAAGAAATACCATTAATGCAATAAAAATCCCAGAGGAGAAAAAGAGAGAACAAGGTGGAAGTGACAGTGACATAATTACTTAGAATTCTCCAAAATTGTTAGAAGTCATCAAGTCACATATTCAAGGAGCAATATAAACCCCAAAAGAAATATTTACAAAGAAAACCTAATGTAAGTACATTGAGAAAAATTGCTGAAAAGCAGAGACAAAGATAAAATTTTAAATCTGCAGAGAAAAGAGATGTATTACTGTCAAAGGAGAAAAAAAAAAGATGGACAGCTGACTTTTCAACAGAAACAAAAGAAGCCAGAAAACACTGAAATAGCTATCCTTCAAGAATAAAGGCAAAATAATAATAATAAAAAATCTTTTAGATGAATAAAAACTGGGAGTCTTTGTCACTTTATGACAGGTATCTGTCATAAAGATAATACTAAAGGGTATTCTTCAGGCAGAGGAAAATGATACTAGTTAGAATTTTAGAGATATGAAAAGCATTAAAAAGGGTAAATATATGAATAAATGTAAATGAATATCAAACGTATACACTAATAATAATATACAGAAAAAGTAAAACACTGTTTAATGAGGATAAGTCAGTTATAATTATTAGAATAGCACTGTCCAACTGAAATTTTTGTGATGCTGGAAATCTCTGCACTGTTCAATATGGTAATCAGATGCAGCTTTCAAGCACTTGAAATATGGCCAGTATGACTGAGAAATTGAATTTTAAGTTTATTTAATTTTAATAAATTTAAAACAGTCATCTGTGGGAAGGAGCTACTGTATTAGGATACCTCTAGAATAACCCTTTAAAGAGTAGTAAAAGACTATACAATTATGTTAATATAGAACTATCCTGTTAATCAAGAGGAAAAAAATGGAATAAAGAAATATTCAGTTCATAAGAACTGAGATAACTAATAACTGAGAACACTAAGATAAAAAAAAAAGGTCCTTAAAACAATGAGTCAAATAGAAAACATATATTAAAGTGGTAGATATAATCGCTTCTTGCCTTTTGGCTAAGATTAAGTGTAAAATGGTAGATATAAGCCCATTATTAGTGATGTATAGTAATTACTACAGGTACTATAGACATTGGAAGATCATAAGAGGGTATTTTACCTATATGCCAATTATTTTGAAAACTTAAACTGAACAAATTTCTTAAAAACATACATGCACACAAGTTACAAAGCTGATACAAGAAATTAAACATCTGAATGGCTCTAAGACGAATTTAAAAACAGAACTGGTAATTAGAAGCTTCTCAAAGAGGAAAACTTAGGTCCACGTGCTTCCTAGGTAACTTTTACTAAACATCTGTAGGAGAAATAACACTAGTTTTATGGAAATTCTACCAGATAAGAGAAGAAGGAATACATTCCAACTCATTTTATGGTATAAACATAACCTTAACACCAATACCTAAGCAAAGTATTACAGGCCAATCTCACTCATAAACACAGATGGCAAAATTCTATTAACAAAATTAATATTAATATTAAACTAAATCTACCAATATATATATAAAGAGCAATATATTATGACCAAGCTGGGTTTATTGCAGGAACACAAGATTGGATTAACACATTAGGATTAACATCCTGAGACAACAGGAGACATCACATTAGTAGAATAAAAGTCATACCATCCTATCAGTAAAAGCAAAGAAAATATCTGAAGTTTTTTTTTGCCCATTCATGATTAAAATTCTTAAATTAGGCATAAAAAGGATTCTTTATTCTAATCAAAGGTATCTACAAAAACCTATACAAAATACCAAACACAATGGTGAATCATAGAAAACATTCCCTTTTAAGATTAGAAATAAGACAAAAGGCCCATTATTCACCTTGTATTCAAGTGCTAGGCAATGAAGGCAAGTAAAAAAAGGTATATAGATTGGAAAGAAGAAACAAATTGGCCATTATTTGCAGACACGAATGATTACTTAAAAAACCTAAATTATTAGAATGAATAAGTTCCACATTGGCTCCACATTGAGTCAATGCACTTGCTTTGCACTAACAAAAATCCCAATCTTGTTGTTGACAGAAACTGACAAGCTGATTCCAAAATTTGTAAACATAAAAGGCCAAGAACAGCAAGAAACTCCTGAAGAAAAATAAGTTGACAAGATTCACTTTACAAAAGAATAGAATATTTTTTATATTCTATATAAAAATTATAAAATTATATAATTATAAAATTATATAATTTTAATTGTCTAGCTAGAGAACCTCGAAAAACTAAGTAATTACTCCAGCTAGAGTAAATAAAAAGGTACTGCCTTAAGGATAAATTAGAATCACAGACATAATTGATAGTACAAGTAGCACTGAAGAGCAGCAGAGAAAGGCTAGTCAGTGCCCACAATTGAAAATAAAATCTTGATAGTCCATGTAAGATTAAATACCGCACAAACTTTGTATCTAAAAATAAGGGTAGAAAAAATAAAAATTCTAGAAGATAATATAAGAGAGTATCTTCATGATCTCACTAGGGGAAGTTTTTAAAATAGGACAAAGAAAGCAAGAAGCAGAAAGGAAATGACTAATAAACTGGTAAGTTCAAAAGATACCATTAAGAGACTGAAAAGGTAAATTAGAGTGGGAAAAAAATATTTATAAAATTTAAAACCAACAAAGAAATATCAGACAAACAAAAACCTGACAATAGGGGGCACCTGCAGGGCTCAGTCAGTTAAGTGTCCTACCCTCAATCTCAGCTCAGGTCTTGATCTCAGGGTTTTGAGTTCAAGTTCCATGTTGGCTCCAGGCCAGGTATGGAGCTTACTTAAAAAACCAAAATACACACAAAAAACCCGACAATAGAAAAATGAGCAAGAGGTTTAAAGAGGCAATGCACAAAATTGAGTATCCAAATGATAAATCACATGAAAGAGTGCCCAATTTCATAAATCACCAAAGACTAAGTAAAACAATAATGAAATATTAATAATACCTACCCACCAGCATAGCTAAAATTAAACAGACTAGTAAGGCCAAGTGTGGGTAAGGATGTGAATAAACTGAAACTAGCACATATTGCTATTATAAATGTAAATTGGTTTAATTGCTTTGGAAAACTTTCTGAACTTATTTACCGAAGTTGAGTGTATACCTAAAATATGACCCAATAATTCCACTCCTCAGTATATGCCCAAACAGCAATATGTGTGCAGTATACTAACAGGGATTCACAAGAATTTTCAGTTGCATTAAAATAGAAACAATCTAAACAGATTCCTAAAGTTAAATGGATAGGGGGTGCCTGGGTGGTTCAGTTGGTTAAGTGCCTTCAGATTAGGTCATGATTTTGGGATCCTGGGACAGAGCCCCTGGTTGGGCTCGCTGCTCAGCAGGGAGTCTGCTTCTCCCTCTCCTTCTGCTCCTCCTCCCCCTGCTTGTGGTCGCTCTCTCTTTCAAATAAATAAATAAACAAACAAGCAAGCAAACAAATAAATAAATAATTATAAAAAAAGAAATCCTTTCTTAACTCTTTAACATAAACATGATTTTCCATATTTTCACCTAGTTCTAGGTTAACAGCTTTTTCCTCTGTACAAAAATATATTAAATATTACTTCATTGTCTTGTATCTATTTTCATCAAGAAGAAGTCTACTTTGGGGGCAATAAATTAGGTAATAATTATAATTTTAAAAGATCTGTACATATAGTCCTTGAACAAAATATTATTATATTCATTATGTATAGGTGAAAAAGCTCAAGCCTAGGGGATTAAATAATTCTATCCAAGGTAAAAGAATTATAAAATATATAGTAATCATACATATATCATTTGACTTCCACATTCAGCATGATTTTCACTATTCCATTATAATGGAAAAAGCAAAGGCTGTGGAATCAGAAAAGATATGGATACTTTTGAGCAATAAACTTAGAGAACCTTAGTTTTTTCCTCTATATAACAAAGATAAACAATCACCTATTTTATACAATAATGAGGATTAGCAACAATGGACATACAGTCATTGACCCACATCACATTCTTCATAAATGAGTTAGAAATACTGTTATAGGGCACTTGAGTGCCTTAGTTGGTTAAGTGACTCTTAATTTCAGCTCAGGTCATAATCTCAATGAGGTAATGAGATTGAGCCCTAGGTCAGGCTCCACACCCAATAGAGCCTGCTTAAGATTCTATTCTCTCTCTTTCCCTCTGTCCCTCTCCTTCCTCGTGTGTTCTCTCACCCTCTCTCTCTAAAAAAGAAAAAACAAAACAAAAAATAGAAATATTGTTCTATTATTTTATACACACCCAACATCCATATATACACACATATACACACATATAGTTTCTAAAGATAATTTTGGAACATTTCAAGTGCATCATATAACTTGGTTTCTGAGTGGTGGACACATAATGAACCAAATGGCCAAAAAAAAAAAAAAAAAAAAAAACACCCCACAATAATCTGTAAGTTGTACCTTGCAAGGCTGGGAGGAGGGGAAGTTGGAAGGAAGGGATGCTGGCAGGAGTAGTATAATACAGAGAGGAAAACTGATGTATTAGAGAAACTCAAAGAATAGAATATTTGAAAAGAAATATATTAATGCTTTTAGGGCTATACCGTAACTCTTACCTATCTAGCAACTCATAATTTCCAATTTAGTCTGTTACTTGGATGTCAGAAGGCAGTAATAAATACTTGTGAAGTGAGATACCCTAAGTATTTTATACTCATTTTCTTTAACTCTTGACTATCTGTAGACTGGCACTCTTCTTAGAACAAAAACCATTAAGTCTCCATTATGTTAGGTATAATGGCAGCTTGAGATGGTGGTGATGGACTGAGATACACGGGATGAATTAAAAAGTATGGGATGAGGCATTCCATTGGGAGGGAGCAGTACCAGTAACAAGTGGCAAGTAATCCTTCGTATGAAATATGTTAATTGTCTGTGAACCCAGATAAGACAAATCAAATCCCTAACCATCCCCCAAAAAACAGCAAAACAGAAACAAAGAAAAATTGAAAAACTTTAAATATCATTATACTTTTAAGAAAATTTCAAAACATGTTCACACCACTAGTTTAAAAAAAAACTTATCAGAAAACACTTCTATAATTTTAGCTTATTACCCTATGAAATAAAATAAGTATTTTAAAAATAAAACATTGATTTTTTTTTTAAAACATTGATGTTGACATCAAACACAACTAAACAAGATGAATAAAGAGGGAAATGAAAATATCTGATCTCACTAGTCTCACTCCACCATCTAACTGCAGTAGGAATGGTGCTTTTTTTTATTTTTAAAAGATTTTATTTATCTATTTGACAGAAAGACATCACAAGTAGGCAGAGAGGCAGACAGAAAGAGAGGAGGTAGCAGGGTCCCTGCTGAGCAGAGAGCCTGATGCGGGGCTCGATCCCAGGACCCTGAGATCATGACCTGAGCCGAAGGCAGAGGCTTTAAATACACTGAGCCACCCAGACACCCCGGAATGGTGCTTTAAAAGAAAGAAATGTTAACACAGTAAGAGAACTGCAGAAAAGTACAGAATGGAAGTATTTAAAAGATTAAAAGTATGTATTTATGATGGCATTAAAAGTGAGATCAAGTTCTCTTGTATAACTTACCAACATAAAATGAGCAGTTGGAATGCAATAAACTCTCCGTCCATAAGCGACAAAGTTCACTTTCAGTCAGAGCTTCAACTCCGTAACAAGCTTGGTATTCCACTTTTGGTAGTACATAAACTGGAAATTGCTGAAATGTGGGATTATACTTTTTGAAAGCTCCATTAATGTACTCTTATTAGCAAATACATTTACCTATATAGTTTTGCCACTTAAAATGCTTTCAGGTAATCTTATTTTATCCTTTCAAATACCATATTTTCATCAAGAAGAAGTCTTGATGACTTGATGAATTGAATAGTAGAATTGAGACAAAAAGATGGAAAGAACCCTTGTTAGATGCAGGCAAAAGGTGGATAGATAAGCAATCCTAAACCTAAAGCTCTCCCTCACCTCCACCTAAAATTCACATACCTCCCTACATATGCACACATTTTACCAGAGAATGTAACTGACAGCAGTATCCTTGGAACAGAGCCTATATTATAATAGCCCAAAAGTTCAAAGCTGGAGGCGAGGAAGCAAAGACTGTTATACTAATAATTCTCAGAGGATAAAAAAAAAAGGTAAGAATTTTTTTGCCCCTTTAAAGCATGAGACACATGGTCTCAGGCTCAAATAATTGGAGCAGCTTGTTTTCATTCTAAGAATGAAGGTATAAGGATTAATATCTACATTTACACCTGTAAGTGTCTTTATCTTGATTAATACAAAGGATTAGTTCCAAACACTAAGTACCAAGTAAAGTAGCCAATCAGAGTTTATTGGTCAGGACACTAAACCGATTAAGTAACTGTAGCCATTACTAGTGTAAGGGAGGATATGCAAGGAAATACATGCTTGTGAAATAACGTTAGTCATGTTCACTGTGCTCATGTTATCTCATTTCTGTCAAAGAATATTTTACTCTTAATAGTAGTCTCTTCATTTCCAGCTGCAGAAAGAGAAATACATGATTTAAAAAATTTATTCAGTGATATAGCTAGTTCATACTTGTGAAATTATACTAAGTTGCCACTATTCATATACTTGAAATATTTTATAAATGTTTCAGAATTTCTGATTTTCACAAAGTGGCAAATTTAGTGGGCTTGGAACAATGATGGTGGTGAGAACAACTCAAATCCAGTAAAATTTCTGTTAACTGTAAACTTGGTTCATATGATTACCTGTGAATGGTGTAAAACTCTTTTAAAGAAGTATTTCTTCAGTTTCAATGTGTGTACGAATAACCTGGTGAATAATTTTGTTAAAATGCAGAATCTGAGGTAAAGAACAAGGATTTGCTTTTTTTAAAACTGGAAGTATAATTAACATACAGTTTTATATTAGTTTCAAGAGAATACAATAATTCAACAATTCTATACAGTAGGTTTTGTATATTTGATAGGCTGTTGTTCCATGGGCCAAACCTTGAGTACAAGGCCTCTATGGTGTCTTCTCAATTAAAAAACTTAAATTGAGATTAAAATAATTTTACTGATAAAAGCATTTTATTATATAATAACTCTTCAGCAACTGGTAATCTGTATTTAACAACTATAAGCTAGAGATAAAGAAATGGAGGTCAAGAGGGTTAAGAAATTTGCTCAGGGACAGAGCCAGTTTACAACAGGGTTGAATAATTGATAAAGAAGATACCCTTTTGGGGGGTGCCTGGGTAGCTCAGTGGGTTGAAGCCTCTGCCTTCGGCTCAGGTCGTGATCTCAGGGTCCTGGGATCGAGCCCTGCGGGGCTTTCTGCTCAGCAGGGAGCCTGCTTCCCCCCTTCTCTCTGCCTGCCTCTCTGCCTACTTGTGATCTCTCTCTCTCTGTCAAATAAATAAATAAAATCTTTAAAAAAACAAAAAAAAGAAGATACTCTTTTTGGATCATAAGTAAATTTTCCTTGATAATACTGCCTTGTGTCTATGAAACTAAGTCCTGAATCTGGTTTTAATTTCTGTATGTATTCTACTGCCATCTCCAGGAAGCCAAGGAAAAGAAAAATGAATATTTTATGGTAGTATTATGAAATTAAAGTGAAACTTTAAAATCAAAGTTTCATACTATAAAAAATAAATTTACTCTTCCTTTCTCCCTAGAATGGTTAACTCCTAATCTCCCCAAATGAAAACTTTTCTTGGTTCTGCCTTCCAATTTTTCACATAAACTTTTCCAACTTTTCCATACATCCCTAAATAGATATTCCATAGCTAGTATCAGAGGTTGAAGAGACTTCTATGTATTTTTTAAAAAGATTTTATTTATTTATTTGACAGAGAGAGAGATCACAAGAAGGCAGAGAGGCAGACAGAGAGAGAAGCAGGCTCCCTGCTGAGCAGAGAGCCCGATGCGGGGCTCGATCCCAGGACCCTGAGATCACGACCTGAACCCAAGGCAGAGGCTTTCACCCACTGAGCCATCCAGGCGCCCTGATACTTCTAAGTATTTTAAAGCTTTATCTAAACAAGTTTGTTTTTAAGCAGTAAATATTATGAGAATGCTTCCTTACGTAAAATTTAAATAGTGCTACTTTAAAATTTCTCAAACTAGTGCTTAAATTATCGTAAAGTTCCCTTTCTTAATAATACCCTGCTCTCTCTCCACTCCTCAGTTCTTCTCATTTACTTAATACTTGTTTATTTTGTTTCTAGGATATAAAACATTTGGGAGAAACATATAAATAGGACATGATTCCAAGGGAAATGCATTCTACTAAGGGATTTAAACCATGTGTACTAAAGTATTAAATAATAAAAGGTACAATATGATAACCACTCACTAGAAATTTAAAAATTTTACTCTGGGTTTGACATAATAAAAAACATAAGACTCCTATTTAGATATGCTTTGGAGTTTGACTGTTTTGGTAGATTTTGGTGAATAGCAAATTATCTCCTACAAGGTTTTATCTCAACACTTACAATTGCACATTAGTGAACTCAATGACAATGTCCTTAACAGACTGTTTCAAGAATTAATTCAGTATCCAATACTTCCCTAAGCTATTCTTTCTTAGATACTAGCCATCAATAGTTTCTAACTGCTGTGAACCAGCAGATCAATACAAAGTGGTATGGGTTCTATGAGTAGAAAGTGAAAGAAATGAGGTTAGCCCCCAAATAAATGAGACAGATATAAGTAGAAAGTAAAGAAATAAAATACTGAGAAGACAATACATAGCACTAACATTACATATATTCAAAATGTTCAGGCAATAGCCACTAAATTGATAATTAAATATAAATGAAATGGATAAAATTAGTAAATAAAGTAAAATCTTTTAATTCAGATAATATTAGCATTTATTCAGGAGCAGATTAATACAAAATCTTTGGTATTTTGTTATTCCTTGACTTTCTCTTACAGAAAACACTACCCCATACATTTAATTCAAAACCATTTGGTTTCCAAAATTCAAAGCCTGAACCACCGATAAAAAACAGATTATGAGAATTAAGAATTGAAAATTGTATTCACAGTCTCCCTTCTACTTAACAAGGGATAACAGCATCGTCAAGCAAAATATCCTCCAGTTCCACTGGATTCTGGTGGACAAAGATCCCAGATCTTGATGGGTTGGCTTTAGAGTTTTTTCATGATAGATCCAGCTACTGGCAGCTAAGAAAGGTTGGACCAGTGGCTGCCCTGCCTCCTTTCCTTCCTTTCTTTTCTTCTATCCCTTTTTCCTTCTTTCCTCCCTCCCTCCCTCCCTCCCTTCCTCCCTTCCCTCCTTCCTCGTTTTCCAAGTTATTCCTTAACATGACAAAGCAGCAGTCAGCACTGATCTACAAGGGTCAATGCTGGAACATCACTATTTTTGATCACCTGATTCCTAGCCCCAAACATACTAACATTCTAAAGTAGTCACTGAGAATGCTTATTGGGTAATAGGTTAGGAAGCAAGAGATAGAGACACCAAAATTTGAAAAAATAATAATAATATAAAAATATAAACACACACATAATGACAAATGTACACAACAGAGAAAATTCTCTTAAGTAAAAATGAAAGGAAAGATAATCAGTTATTATAGAGAGACTCCTCTTTATTGACCAGAATTCAGTGGTCACACACACAAAAATCAAACTAATCTGAATGAGAACTTCAAACACCAAATATGGAAAACTGTTTAAAGAACCAATTACTGTAACTGTAGCAAGAACTTTTTAACTGAGAAAAATTTTTATATCAATCCCCCCCTCCCCCCAAGAAAAAACAGGGCAAAAGGAAAAGGAAAACATCTGGTCATCTAACAATACTGGAAAGACTTCAAGTACCACCTTTGAAAGCCCACCTTTGAAAACTTGGGACATCTAAAATGAGTCAAGAAGATTCCCAAGGTAAGAGAAAAAGGGGCTAATATGTCACAGTGGAATTCCAAATTTACAGAAAGTAGGTCCAGGTCAAATCTATGATGGTGCCATTTTTTATTACGTTTATAAATTCCATATAAGAACGTTACTAGCATTCAAGAATTTTATATTTAACACTTTCCACTTGCCCTTATTAAGTGTTTTCAGTATTATACTAAAAAAACCACAAAAAACAAAAAGCCCCAGTTCAATCTGGAAAAATTCTAATAGTGATCAACAATTTAAAATTAAACTTCATAACAGCATGTTAAATATCTGTGATTATCTACCTATACTACACCACATCCACATCCTAACTCCCCAAGTAATAACTTACTCTTCTGATTTTCTTCCGTTTTTTAGAACGTGGTCTGGTCTCTATCCTCTGGACACTGCATCGCACAAGTAACAACAGGTCTTGCAGACTAAATAACTTGTAAACAAAATTTCCTTCCTGGGGAGCTACGTATTCTGATGTATCTTCAACATAGTCCTGTAGTTCATATGGCAATCCTTTAAAAATAATTAATTTCTCATTTTTATTTTAAAATACATTAGTTCTTCAACCACCATCATTCAAGATAAAACAATTCAATTATTTATTTTTACGAGTCTATCAACTTTAACTTTCTATTTTCTCTTAGTTGCATATTTACACTATTCCCATTTCTGTTCACTTTTACTGGAACTGCAGCCAAGAGCTGAGATCAAAGCTTCAACTACCTAACACCTTCCATAACCCTAGACAAAGTTTAAATTCATGAGAAAACATATGAAGAAGAAAAAAAGTTTTAAAAAAGTGATGTTTTTTCTAATCTAGGTAGAGCTAGGGTAGAGCTTTATATTTCTTTCAGAAAGTGAAAAAGCATAAAACTATAGCCCAACAACATGAATTAGTAAATTTTGGACTCATAAATGTTTATGATTATTTTTTATCACTTCCCCTTCATCAGTTCAGTGAGCCATATTATCTGCAGTTACAATAGCCACTGTACATGTTGGATAAACACACGTTACAAAAATCCATACAACTGTGTGTACATATTTAAAGAGAAGATTTTGGAAGCTGATATACTGATCAGTACCTTGAAAAGTACAATATCAATGACCATGAAAATATTATAAGACAGGTCATAACAAAGAGAAAGTAAGGGAATAAGGGAGAAAAACCCAAGGATAAGGAAGAGGCAAAACAGTTAATATAAAGGTCTTTGTAAATATTTACTTACGTCCTTTTGGCTTCTGAAACACAGAAGGCCATACAGATTTTGGCCAACTAGAGGCATCTGAAGGAGCAGAGGATTGCTCAGAAGCAGGAGGTTGTTTAGAATTTTCCAAATTCATTAAAGGCAATTCAGGTATTTTTCTGGAAATTGGCTTTAGGAGTTCATCTTGCATTTTTAAAATTTCTCCAACAGGATCAAATTTTTTATATACTCGTTTGATAGGTTTTTTTAAAACACATGACTCTTCAGGACTACAAGTAGCATTAGTCTGGTTTCCTACAGAAGTCTGTGCTGAAGAATTGGGGCTAGCTGGTTTAGAACTTAAATTAGAATTCATATCAGTTGTCTTTCCATTACTGTTATTTTGACACTCTGTATCAATGATTAAACAGTCTTCATCTGTATCACTATTGCAAAGAATTACATTTTCACTTCTTACTGCTTCTGAGGTAACAGTCTTTTCCTTTGAATTGTCTGAGTTCTCCAGAACATTTAGTTTTTCAGGGGCATATACCATGTCAGTAGCCAAATCATTTTTATGAGAGGTTTCAATTTCTGTAGAACTTTCTAACTGCAAGGAATCAGATGTTTTCAAGTCATTATCCTGCACCAAAAACTTGTCAGAATTTGATGCCTTTTCACCACATGGTACAAATCCCTGATCATCTTTATTTTTGCACTCCTCAGGGCCACCATCCATACTAGTCACCAGCTGTTTCTCCTTTTGCAACTGTTCCATCAGAATCTGAGATAAACTTCTAGAGTGAGCAGAAATGTCTGGTGTGGTTGGTACCGTAGATGTGGCTGCTATGCTGGGAGCTGTGGGAGTATCTGTTGTGTTGGGTACTGTGGAAGTGCTTGCTGGACTTGGTGACTTTGATGGTTTGGTGGTGTTTACTCCAAAAGTTTCAAGTTCTGTGACGTCACCATCAAAATCCAGATCCAAATTTTCAAGGGTCTCAATTTTTCGGCACTCATTAACTTCATAAGACATCTTAAGAAAATATATTGGTAAACTCTTAGCAGATATTCCAGGACACCCCTCACCTATCTCTTAATGCCCCTACCCATCACACAAAGATAGATCACACTCTTTAAAAGCTGAAAGAAATGTCTAATTTCTTTGAAAGGTTCTTGCTTAAGATAATGATAAACTACTAGCAACTAATTTATTCAATCTTACCTTCCCAACGAAATGGTTTATTTTAGAATTCAAGAGTTTAATGGATCACTGATTTTTTTTGTTTTAAAATTATTGTTTAAAATTTAAATCCAATTAATTAACATATAGTATAGTATTAGTTTCAAGGCAGAGTTCAGTGATTCATCAGTTGTATATAACACCCAGTGCTCATTACATCACAGGCCCTCCTGAATACCGGTCACCCTGTTGCGCCACCCCCCCACCTGCCTCCCCTCCAGCCTTCCCGCTGAAATGTTGATGAAACACAAGACAAATATGCCAAGTTGTAACAGCACAGGAAATAGGGAATACTTGTGAACCTGTATATCCCAAAAGGAATTTCCACTAATCAAAAAATGAAACCACAAAGAACAAATGTAGGGATCAAATAGGAAGGCAGTAGATTTTCAGTGATACCCACTCCATTACACTATTGCAGAGACACCTGTACTTAGCTGACCAGGAGGCAATCCTCTTTGCCACTGTGAGGACGCTGCTTTCTAATGCAGCTCAGGAAGGGTCACCAGCCTCTGATGTATCCCTAACATCAACAGTGATTTTGTACATCTATTCAAAGAAAACAACTCCTAGTAATATGGACAAGAAATGATTTTATTGTATTCTGGGACATGAAGCCATTGAGGCTGTAGTTTTTCATGCACTGTTTTGGTAAAGGAAGAACTACAGATAGCTCTAATTTATTCAAGAATAAAGTGTCCTCTCCCCCAAGCAGCAATAGATCTCTCCTCAATCTAGCAAAGCATTGTAGATAAACACTATAAAAATCTGGTTACAAGTTATACAACACTCGCTAGCCATATAGTTTAGGATCTGAGGGAGGAATTGTCTAACAGCAATTACACAGTGAGTAAGAAAGAACAATCTAAGTTATTCAACCTCTCTGAACCTCAACTTCTTCATCTCTAAATAGTGATGATAGGGTCATCTTCTTGGATTTGTTCTAAGGATTAAATGGGAACTTGTATATAGAAAGTTTCTTGGCATAGTAAAAAACTTCTCAGTAAATGGTAAGTCCTAGAAAATAGACCACAAAATTTAGTAAAAAGAAAAAAAAAAGAAAGAAAAGAAAACCGTATGCTGTTTACATGAGGCATTCTTACACAGAAAGTTAAAAAAAACCAATGGGACATAACGGTCAAGAAATGGAAATAAGAGAGAGCAATATAAAGTGTTAGACAAAGCACAACTCAATGCAAAAAGCATCAAAGGAATCCTACATTGAAAAAAGATGAAATCCATGAATGGTGAATTGTGACATGCCAAATAACTTCAAAACAGGTAGTCAAAATTGAAAAATAAAAGAAAAATTTGGCAGAAACACAATTGCACTTAGTCAACAGTACATGGTCTCTGAGTAAAATAGGGATATTGGAAGTACATATACTATTAAATGAAACCAATATATGTGAATGACTGAAAACATATATATAGACTGCAAAGATATACCTTTTCCCTCCCAAGAATCCAAGGGACATTTCCAAAGATGGACTATAAATTAACATATAAAGAAAACATCAATATAGCACACAAAGCAGAATCTGCTAAGATCTTACTCTCTGTTTAGAAGGAAATAAAATTAGAAATCATTAAGAATAAATGTAAAGAAACAACAATAAACCCGAGCACTTAGACCTTAAAAAAACCCCTCCAAATAGCTGGATAAAAGAAGAAAATACAAATAACTGCAGAATAGTTAAAAAGCAACAGAAAATAGAACACTAAAAATCAGAAATATCATTCACAGCTTTTCCAAGAAATAAGAAAATAATACTAATATAATTATAATAATAAAATGAACAAATTTATTATAAAACTAAAAATTAATTAACTGAAAAACAATGGTCTCATCTCTAATAGAACTTAGATAAAATTTTAAGTATCATTCATGTGTAAATACTTCAGTATGCAGCTGTAAAAGGATTCTTCTCTAAGACATATCATTAGTTATATCAATAAAGATTAATAATTCCTTAATGTCATAAAATATTTAATCAGTGATAAAATTTCCAAGTCTGATAAATGTCTTTTTACAATTGTTTATTGGAATCAGGATCTAATAAGATCCCCACACCATATTTGGTTGACAAAGCTTTCAATTTTCTTTAATCTGTCAAATGCCTCTCCCCCATATTCTGTCAACTCCCATATCACCAGATATTTGTAGGAAAAAACAAGTTAGTTATCCTGTAAAAATGTCCAATTCTGGATTTTAGCTTCTGTATCCCTCTGATGTCATTTAACACACTCTTCTATTCCCTAAATTTCCTCTTAAAACAATCTAGTAGCTTTACTAGATTCAGGTACAGTTTTGTTGTTGTTTTTAACCTGAATATGGTGATACTATGTACTTCCTACTTCAACCAGGAAGCTAATGATGTCTGGTTGTCTTTCTTCTTGTGATATTAAAATCGATCTGTTGGTTCATCAAGTGTCCAGAACTTAAATCTATCCACTATGAAAATCCTCACTAATGATTTTAAATAGCCATCACTGATGATTATTGCTTAGATTCACTATTTCATTAGGAGCTGCAAGGAGCTGCAAAATGGTGACAGTTATAGTCTAACATTACCCTAAAATATAGCTTGTACTAGAAAGGCAAGACAAACATCTGGTATTTTTTCTTTTTATAAACAGTTTTTAGAATTATATGCACTAGCACCCTCCAAAGGTGAGTAGTACTTTTTTTAAGTATCATTTTGAGTTCAGGGGTTTTAATACATTTTACATGTTTTAATCCATTGCTGTCATTCTATGTCATGTCAAACTGACACATCTCTGGACAACAGGAAACCCTCCAACTGGCTCTGGCATCTTTTGGATACTATTCCGTTATTATTATAGGGTTTTTATTTAACTTTTTAAAATATTTTATTTATTTATCTGTCAGAGAGAGAGCCATCACAAGGAGGAGGGAGGGGCAGAGGAAGAAGCAGACTTCCTGCTGAGCAGGGAGTTCCACGTGGGACTCAGTCCCAGGACTCTGGGATCATGACCTGAGGCAAAGGCAGACGCTTAACCGACTGAGCCATCGAGGCACCAGGGCTTTCACTTCTTGAATGGCATTTATATCTCTTCTATCTCTGAAATTCTTGGTTCCAATGTGTTCAAAACAACAAAAGTAGTATTTCTAAAAATATAGTTGCTAAAGGCAGTTTAAGATTTTTCTGGCGGGGGCGCCTGGGTGGCTCAGTCATTAAGCGTCTGCCTTCGGCTCAGGTTATGATCCGGGTCCTGGGAATGAGCCCCGCATCGGGCTCCTTGCTCGGCAGGAAGCCTGCTTCTCCCACTACCATTCCCTCTGCTTGTGTTCCCTCTTTCGCTGTGTTTCCCTCTGTCAAATAAATAAAATCATTTAAAAAAAAAAACAAAAAAAAGATTTTTCTGGCAGTTCTTTTTGTACTTAGGATATAAATCTTAAGGGATATATAGTCAAATTAGTAAGGTTCTAATCATTTAAAATAATTCACTGAGTGGCTAAGCCACTAACTTGATATGCAGTAGATTAATTTGCTTCATTTCAGCTTAGGTCGGCTTTTATAACATTTCAAAAATTTGTTTTATAGAAATGTAAAACATTTATATGACTCAAAAGTCAAAAATGTAAAACAAAACACATTTAGAGAAATCTAGTTGACATCCCTGCTCCCTCTTTGTTTCTTCCTTCCCCCACAGTTAAATTATTAGTTTTAAGTTTATTCTTTATTATGTAATGTTTTTATTCTTTTTAATATAAACATATATAGGCAAATAAGTGTATATAAGTGTGTATATATTTTTACTTCCCCCTTCATAAATAAAAAGTAGCAGATTACACAAAATGTTTTCTTTGCCTTTTTCACTTAAGAGTGTATCTAGGTATCACCCTAGAGCTGCCTATCTATAGCTGCCTCATTCCTTTTTTTTTTTGTAAAGATTTTTTTAATTTATTTGACAGAGAGAAGTACAGCGAGAGAGGGAACACAAGCAGAGGGAATGGTAGCGGGAGAAGCAGGCTTCCTGCTGAGCAGAGAGCCCGATGTGGGGCTCGATCCCAGAACCCTGGGATCATGACCTGAGCCGAAGGCAGAAGCTTAACGACTCAATCACCCAGGCGCCCCCCTCATTCCTTTTAATAGCTGTGTAGTATGGTGCTGAGGATGCACAGTTTATTTAATCAATACCCTATTAAAGGACATGTGGTTTGTTTCTAGTCTTTGGCTACTACAAACAGTGCTGCAATGAATACCTTGCACATACATTTTGCTCTTTTTCTAGTGTACTTTTCTTTTTTTAAGAATTTATTCATTTGGGGCACCTGGGTGGCTCAGTGGGTTAAAGCCTCTGCCTTCGGCTCAGGTCATGATCTCAGGGTCCTGGGATTGAGCCCCACATCGGGCTCTCTGCTCAGCAGGGAATCTGCTTCCCCCTCTCTCTCTGCCTGCCTCTCTGCCTACTTGTGATCTCTCTCTGTGAAATAAATAAAAAAAAATCTTTAAAAAAAAAAAAGGAATTTATTCATTTGTCAGAGAGAGAGAGAGAGAGAAAGAGCACACACAAGCAGGGGGAGTGACAGGCAGAAGGAGAAGCTGGCTCCCAGCTGAGCAAGGAGCCTGACTCCAGACTCAATCCCAGGACTCTGGGATCACGATCTCAGCTGAAGACAGACAATTAACGGACTAAGCCACCCAGGCATCCTGGTAAGATTTTATTTTTAAGTAATCTCTACACTCAAAACAGAGTTTGACCTTAAAACCACAAGATCAAGAGTCATGGTCTACCATTAGAGCCAGCAAGGCACTCCTCCCTAGTGTACTTTCTAGCTACATTTCTAGAATTGAGATTTCTAGGGCAAAGGACAAACTCATTTCATGTTTTGTGGGTATATCTTTCTTCATATGACTATGGAAATGTTATGGGAATTATCTTTTTTTCTCTAGTATTTTTATAAGGGCTTCCATCAACAATCCTCTTGTTTCTTGTCTTTAAATTAGATGGGTTCTCCTGCTTCTACGGGAGGACAATCCTGTGTAAAGGCATGCTAAGATAGCTTTCTGAATTTCATGGCTCTAAGCTCATGCTCCACTGTTACCACAAGGTATGTATTTATGTATGTAGGTAGGTATGTATGTATGTATATAAATTTGTGTGTAGGTACATTCTGAAATCTGCTTTCTCTAGTCTCCTCTCCCTCAGTTATATGAAAACTTCTCTTTTCCTTTCCTTTAATGTCCTTGTTTTGCTCAATATGAACTCTACTAGTCTGAGTAAAGGCTTTTGTTTTGGAAGGGGCTTCAGTTGGTTAGTTTCTAGGGTTTTTAGGACTCAGGTCATCTCAGAACTCTCTTTTTCCTGAGTGCCTCTGGACTCAGCTACGAATTACAGCCTATCCACATTATTTTCACTTTTCTTTATTCCTTCTTGCATCTGTACCATGCTCCTCCTGTCTGGGATTATTTTCCTTGTGCCTGAACAACATCCAACAGAGGCAGTCTTCTGAAATATCTTTAATTTTTTATCTAAGGATATTTTCACTGGTTAAAGAATTTTAGTGTAGGGGTAATTTTGGCACAATATATTGTTCCAGTGTCTTCTGGCTTCCATTGCTGTTGTTGACAAATTACTTGCCAGTCTAACTCTCAGTCCTACAATGGTAATGTGCCTTTTGTTTTTCTGGTGGCTTTTTTTTTTTTTAAAGATTTACTTGTTCATTTATTTTAGAGAGAGAAAGGGGCAGGGAGGAGCAGATGGAGAGGGGGAGAGAGAGTCTCAAGATGACTCCAAGCTGAGTGCAGAGCTCAATGCAGGGCTCAATCTCATGACCCTAAGATCACTACCTGAGCTAAAATCAAGAGTTGGACACTTAACTGACTGTTCCACCCAGGTGCCTGGTTTCTGGTGGCTTTTAAGAGTTTCTTCTTTGGGGGCACCTGAGTGGCTCAGTGGGTTAAAGCCTCTGCCTTCGGCTCGGGTCATGATCTTAGTGTCCTGGGATGGAGCCCCACATTGGGTTCTCTGCTCAGCAGGGAGCCTGCTTCCCCGTCTCTCTGCCTGCCTCTCTGCCTACTTGTGATCTCTCTCCATCAAATAAATAAATAAAATCTTAAAAAAAAAAAAAAAAAGTTTCTTCTTTGTTTCCAACTATTGCTTTGATCTGATTATCTCTTTTACACTATTCTTCTGGGTAAAACTACAAATGTGTTAGATGTTCTCACTATATCCTCTATATCTCTTGCCCTATTCTCCCTATTTTCTGTCTTTCTGTTGTCTGTGTTTCATTATGGATAGTCTTTTCAGACTCATCCTCCAGTTTGAAAAGAATTGTCTTTTCAGCTTTATCTAAGGTGCTAATAACCCCATTTACAAAAATCTTACTGTATTTTTCAGTTGGTAATTTTTTCTTTAGTTCTTTTTCAAATCTACTGTTTTAAAGTTTCTAGTTCCCCACTGAATTTTTCAAGCATGGATTTAATTTCCTTGAATGCTGGATAATGATACAGAGTTGGCTAACAGTTTGTGACTGATAATTGCAGGATCTATTTCCGTGAGTCAATTTATTTGGTCATTGATTCTGGTGGTTCTTGCTCACAGTATCTAGTTCAGTTATCTTTATGCTTTCTGGATACTTAATTTAAAAGTTAACTGTAGAAATAATTTATGGCTCAAAATGACATTATGCTCCTCTAAGAATTATTTTAATTTTTTTCCTACTGGATGTCTAGCAATCCAAAAGCATCTCAATCCAAGTTCAAGGCCTGAAAACTTTTACAGTCTCTGAGAAAGTGGATTTATTTCTAGTTCACCCTTACTCCTGGGGTGCAGCTCTGTAGGGTTCAAGTCCTTGGTAGAAAACCAAACTTTGACTTTTGTCCCCCTAGTCCTGTGATGCTGCCAAAAGCATAGTTCATTTTTTTGCTGCCCCTTTAGAAATGGCAAATCCATTCAGAGCAAAAATGACTCTAACTGAAAGACTACTTTCTGGATTCTGGCCTTCTCTAGTATCTCAGCCCAGTAATTCCTCACTATCTTGTTAGCTCTTTGATGATTCTAAGAAAGATATTTTTTATTTTGTCCAGCTTTTTTAGTTGTAATCAGTAATGGTAAAGGTCCAAATTACTTGGTTTACCATAACAGAAAGAAGTCACTCTGTCATGTATCCCTTTTAACCTACTTCATGTTTCTTCACAGTGCTTGTTACTTCCTGATATTCACCTCACACCAAGTATAAGATAGATTTAAAAATGTAAAAAAAAAAAAAAAAAAGGCAGGGGCAGCTGGGTGGCTCAGTGGGTTAAAGTCTTTGCTTTCGGCTCAGGTCATGATCTCAGGGTCCTGGGATCGAGCCCCACATTGGGCTCTCTGCTCAGCGGGGAGCCTGCTTCCCCGTCTATCTCTCTGCCTGCCTCTCTGCCTCCTTGTGATCCCTCTATGTCAAATAAATAAATAAAATCTTTTAAAAAAATGTAAAAAGAAAACTCAAACTTTGGAAGTGCTTTATGATATTACACCATAAATATATTAATGGCAAATGGCAGAGAATAAGAAATATGAAACACAAAAGGCCAATATTCTTAAAATAGTATGAGCTCCTAGGTATAAATAAAATAAAAAAGTTTTTCTATTTTATTTTCTGATTTTGTTTGCTCTTTCACTTTATTCAAGTCTCTGTTCATATTCCCTCTTCTTGGGAAAACTTTTTTTTTTTTAAAAGATTTCATCTATTTATTTGACAGAGAGAGATCACAAGTATGCAGAGAGGCAGGCAGAAGAGAGGGGGAAGCAGGCTCATCGCTGAGCAGAAAGCCTGATGCGGGGCTTGATTCCAGAACCTAAGATCATGACCTGAGCAGAAGGCAGAGGCTTTAACCCACTGAGCCATTCAGGTGCCCCTGGAAAAACATTTTCTTTTTTTTTTTTTTTTTGGAAAAACATTCTTGATCATCAGCTTAAAATAGTCCCATTCCCATCTCTTTACCCTTAACCTATTCTATTTTTCTGACTAGCATTTATCACTAGCTGCTTGTTTCCTAAGGTGTTATTATCTGCATTCCCTATCACTAATGTAAACTGTGAGAGAAAAAGAGCCTTTATTTTTATTCATTGCTGTATCCTCAGTGTATAGAACAGTATCTGCTCAATAAATATTTATAAAATGAGTAAAATGAATAGATAAAGTTTTGTCTGAACATGCAATAATAAAAATAGTATTTATGAAGTACTAAGCATTGTCTTAAATGCTTTACTTGTATTAACTCATTTAATACCAAATAATCCTGAGTTAGGTACTGTCACGAAACCCATTTTACAGATGAGCAAACCAGAGACAAAGAGAAATTACGAAGCTTGCCTAAGGTCATGCAGCTACTGAGTACACTGAAAAGGATCAACAATCTGGCCAAATTCTTTTCTGCACCAATCAAACTCATCTATTCCTTTTCATACTTAAAAACTCTTGAATATGAATGAGGCCAGTTAAATAAAACCACTATCATGATTACCACCACCAGTGACTAAGTTTTTACATATATACTAAAGACTGTACTCAGCATTCTACATATAATATCAAACTTAATCCTTACAAGTCTTTTGAAGTAGGTATTATCTTTCTTTTACAAAAGGAGATAACTGAGGCTGAGGAAGGTTAAATTAGTTGCTTAAAGTCTAGTTGGTCTGGGGTTCAATTTTAGGTTTCACTCTAAAGCCTTTATTTTTAACTAGTAGATTTAAAGACTTGCAATAAAACTTTATGCTTCAAAAAGATAAAGAAGTACATTCCCTTAAAAAAAAGCAAGCATTACATACTTCCATTTCAGACATATAATCTTCTGGTTTGTCCATAAATACTGCAGAGACTGGAACAGATGTGTTTTTGGACATCATGAATTTTAATGGAACTTCATGGAAGATTTGATTTCTCTCTCTCATTGTCATTTTCTTTTGGGGAAGTGGTGAATTAATATAAATTACTTTAACCGGCTTTGAACCTTAAAAACAGAAGGAAGAGGGTGATTAGTTTCTAGAAGTTCTATCTCAAAACAAACAAATGAACAGGATGCAGGACAAAAAGATCACCAAAGAAAGAGAGGATAGGAAAGTGTAGCACATCTCATGTATTTGCCACCCGTGAACTTGTGATTTCTAATGTCCCTTACAGTTACAGGGTGAGAAAATTTGACTGGCAAGAAAAATATGTTCTCTTTCTAATAAATTTTTTAAAAGATTTTCTGCTTTTTACTTCCTATACTTTTACTGTCATTATTACTTAGTTCTTATAGGACTATGTTTTCAAAAAGTGATGAAATTCAACCACAGAGAATATATTAAACTCTAATCTGTAGTTTCATTAGATATAGTTCTATATTTACTATAATTGTTATATATAATAATATGAATTCTAGACGATATTAACTTTACTGTCCAAGGAAAAACAATCTTTTTTTTTTTTTTTAAAGATTTTATTTATTTATTTGACAGAGAAAGAGATCACAAGTAGGCAGAGAGGCAGGCAGAGAGAGAGGGGGAAGCAGGCTCCTTACTGAGCTGAGAGCCCAATGCGGGGCTCGATCCCAGGACCCTGAGATCATGACTTTAGCCGACAGCAGAGAATAAGCCACCCAGGCACCCCCAAGGAAAAACAATCCTATGCTTATAAGACCTATTTTAATTCTGAATTCCAATACCAGACAAGTAAATAAGTCTTGGAAACTCACTCATTTGAGGTTGTCTAATAAAGTATTGCATTCTTTTAATTTTAATGAAAGACAGAGAACCTCATTATTTCATGTATTTTTGGGTACCCTAAACCATAACTATTTCTCTCTCACCCCCCCAATATCAATACAAATTTTATAGATCCAGTTATTCATGTTATGAGTATGAACCCTATAGTAGCATTATATAAAGTTCTACTAAATATAAATGTAAAATTCACATCCTCCTTAAATCAAAACCAAAGACTTTTTTTTTTTTTTTTTAATTTGATAAATGATCCACTAAGTTTAGAGAGCTGAAACAGAACTGGTCCAACTTGTCTTTTGAGAGTATTACTTGATATGGTAAATCACAAACCTGCAACAGGTATTACTTGAATACACACAGGAATTTCCCATTGTTCCTTGTAGTTTGGTCCATGATTATTTAATAATGTAAATAATGATTGACTGGTTAGAGCTATCTGAGGGTGGTATCTTGAAACAAGTTTCTCTGCATTTGGATCTTTACTAATATCCTGAAAAACAACAAATAACTTGTTACTTCATTATAGTTATTGAAAATTTCTTTGATAATGTACTGAAAAGAAGAGAGACATTCAAGAAGGGGACTTTTTTTTTATGGATTTTATTTATTTATTTGAAAGAGAGAGAGAATGAGAGAGCATAATCTGGGGAAGGGTAGACTCCCCATGGAACAGGGAGCACGATGTGGGGCTCGGCTCAATCCCAGGATCCTAAGATCATGACCCCAGCTGAAGGCAGATGCTTAACCGACTGGGCCACCCAGGCACCCCAAGAAGGGGACTTTAGAACAGTAAGATCGGGGCGCTTGGGTGGCTCAGTGGGTTAAAGCCTCTGCCTTCGGCTCAGGTCATGATCCCAGGGTCCTGGGATGGAGCCCCGCATCGGGCTCTCTGCTCAGCAGGGAGCCTGCTTCCCTCTCTCTCTCTGCCTGCCTCTCTGTCTGCTTGTGATCTCTCTCCTCTCTGTCAAATAAATAAATAAAATCTTTTAAAAAAAAAAAAAAAGAACAGTAAGATCATATGAACCTTATGAGGTACAGAAGATTACTTGGGAAGACCCAAAAGTACTTTCCTACTTACATAATGCATAGCTGCAGCTGTTTTTTCTGGGGTCTCAGTGCTAGATATGTTATCTTTTGAGAGCTGCAACTTCACAGGCATTGAGGGAAATACAGTTTTCACATATTTTACACTGCCCTAAGAAAAAAGGGAATGACTTATTGCAAATATCACATGTATTTTTTCCCCTAAGTATCTTTTCATCATATCAAACTCTTAAAATTCTCCACTCTAGAGCCTTCTTAAAAGCCATGACTTCCATGATTTTGCTTGACAACCTACATATGTTTTGTTCAAAAAAGGTCCAAGACAAAGGTGCCGTGCCATTTTCCTTACCACTTTACATTCTAACCTTTCATTTTATGAGGTACAAATATAACAGAAACTCTAAAATATCCTCTCTATACACACTACTTCCAATGATTGTGAGTAAAATCATTTAAAAGAAAAAACGTTCCCTGTTGTATTCTGGAACATTAAGAAAGATGAGAAATGAAGAAAAGAAACCAAAAAATAAAGTTGCTAGTGACATTTAAAAAAAAATCCAGTGCTAATATTCATAAAATTAAAAAAGACACATTTGCATGACATATTTTAAAAATTATATTTCATTATTGTTCAAAATCTAAGCATAAATATTGTCTCTGTGAAATATAGGAGATGTTTCAGACAAAAGTAAGTTTATACCTTCATTGGTAAACCTTACCAAGGCGAGAAGAGTTTTCTCTAACTTTAATCCCATCTCTATTCTGAATGGGAAGAATCCCATTAAGCTCGTGACTTCATGAAGAGTATAGAACTCTGGATACTTTTTCACTTGTTCAATACAAGCTCTTAAAATTTGCTAGGAAATAAAAATTAAGAGAAACTCATTTGTACCATATTTTCCTAATAATACAACAAAAATAACTTAGTTACATGTGACTATATAATTATTCATTATAAATATTAGCCTCATTTCATTAATCAAACTTTTAATAATCCAACATAATGTATATTTCTTACTTGAGTTACTCTCTTATTTTCATAATAATTCTTTTCAACCTAATTTCTTAAATGACTGATATTTAATAATACTAAAATTAGCAATAGTATTAAAATTTAAAATTGAATAGAAAAGACGCATCATATTTTCTGTACTATTTAAGAAACTGTCAAGGAAATAAAGCCACATGAAAATTTTAACATATTTTCCTGCAATAAAAGCAGTTATATGACTAATTAGAAATAAATAAGTTTAATACACTAAAAAGACTCCCAAGCACAAAGAATTAACAGAGTAGTTATCCTACAAATCACCCTAATCTACAATCTAAAAAAATAAGTAACAATGTTAAAACTAATTAAATGATGGAGTATTTAGAATTTTCTTCTCTCCAAACTTTTCAAAATACTAGTAACTTACCAGGAAATATAATCAAGAAGGAAATAAAATTCACAGCTTTACTCAAGCAGAATATATGACATAGTGAGAACATGTAAATAACTCAAAGATGCACAGTGGTTTTGGGTAGGAGTAGGGTTATAATTAAAAAACATATATATATCATCTTCTAAGAAACATATTTTTCTTGTCAATGAATTTTTCCTGTCAATGAATCTAATCTGAAGCTTTTAGAATTTACTTTACATCACAAAAGTAAATTAGCAATAAATTTTATCTTTGTAATCTTTATATCTTCTTTCCCTTCAGACATTTATAAAACTTAAGTCACAAATTATTAACTTTACTCCAGTCTCTTTTCATCTAATTTCATATCCTCTTCTCTCTCTTTTGTTTTTTTAAAGATTTTATTTATTTGACAGAGAGAAACACAGCGAGAGAGGGAACACAAGGGGAGGGGATGGTAGTGGGAGAAGCAGGCTTCCTGCTGAGCAGGGAGCCTGATGCGGGGCTCGACGCAGGGCTCGATCCCAGGACCCTGGGATCATGACCGGAGCCGAAGGCAGAAGCTTAACGACTGAGCCACCCAGGCGCCCCTCTTCTCTCCTTTTTTAATCCTCCTTGCTGTCTTTCACATTTTCCTCCTCCATCCATTCTTTTCAATGCTGACTTTGGTATTTTATTCACAACATTACTTGCAACTAAGGCAGATGTGGGTTAACATGGAAAAGTTGTTTGTTTTTAAAAATCCCAGTCAACTGCAGTCAGATCTGTATAGTATGTTTGTTCATTTATATTAGCTAACTTTCACCTCTAACATTGCCATCGTATAGCAGTCATTACAAGAACTTGAACATACACATGCAAAAAAAAGCAATATATAAGAACTATATGACATAGAGAATATTCTAGTTAGATATTTGCTCACACATCTCTCTTAGTAAAACTCTGTTGGATATTAGTGCTTCTAACTTAGTAATTACTTAATTTGGTTATTAGGGAAAGAAAAAGTCAGGAAATCTAATAGTTTTACTCTTATATTCAGATACATTATGGTATATTATTAGAAGTATTTCGTAACTGTATTAAGCAAGGTATTAAGGTATTAAGGAACTAAAGGATCATTATTTGATATATTTAAAAGGTTTTTAACTAAATAATTTGTCTTTGAAAAATAACTATGAAGGTTAAGAGATTCTTGCTGTTTCCCATCACCCAACCACCGAATGTTATTTAATATTCAAAATATCTTGAAAACTGAATACACCAAAAGCACAGGCATGTACATACTACAGATCTATCATTACAAAGAAAGGTGAAAATGACTCTGCTCCCTAGATTTTATTTTGGGCCAAAAAGGAAAAAGATGGTATCATACATGTTTGAAATGTAAAAACATAATGGACACTACTTCTAGCAGTATGGTAGAGTAGGCATACTTTAGAGAGAGAGCACTTCTATCCAAATCCCTCTAGATACTGGATGAATTACAACTAACAACTTTCATGCATTACCTGGCTTGGTAAAAAGCAAAAAGAATCTCAAGGATTATAAGTAAATAAATAAACCTGAAACACCCACATGAGAAGAAACAGGTGCTCTGAGCAGAAAACCCATAAAAGATGGTATCTTGAAGTCAAATACCTCCATCAGTGGGAAGATCAAGTGAGGAGCTGAACGTTAGACTCTTATATTTAAGGCTCACAAAACAGAGATTTGAACTGTATCTGTACATGCATGTTCAAAGCAGCGTTATTCACAACTGCCAAAAGATGGAAGTAACCAGAATATCAATTGATGAATGAATAAGCAAAATGTCCAAAAAAAAAAAAAAAAAAAAGTCCAAACACATACAATAGAATATGTATTCAGCCTTAAAAATGAAGGAAATTTAGAAACATGCTAGAACATGGGTGAATCTTGAAGACATTTCACTAAGTAAAATAAGTCACAAAGAGAAAATTACAATAAATTCCAATTATATGGGGTTACCTAGAGATCAAATTCACGGAAAGTAGAATGGTGGTTGCTACACACCAGGAGGGGTGGGAATTGAAAGTTTTGTTGTTGTTTTTTTAAGATTTTATTTATTTATTTGACAGAGAGAGAGGTCATGAGTGGGGGGGTGGGCGGGAAGCAGGCTCCCCGCCAAGCAGAGAGCCCAATGCAGGGCTCGCTCCCAGGGCCCTGAGATCATGACCTGAGCCAAAGGCAGAGACTTTAACCCACTGAGCCACCCAGGCGCCCCTGAGAGTTATTTTTAATGAATGTGATAAAATAAAAAATATGTATTTGGTCTTTGTCCTTGGTTCCTAACACAGGGCACTAAAACCCTAGGAATTTCCTGAGTGACAAGAATGAGTATCTTTTGTATGCTAATGAGATGACTCATGGCTTCTAGATAACTTCAGGATGGGGGACAGTTGCCAGAAAGACCAGGGCATGTTTAGAGGGCTGGAGATTGACTTAATCACCAACAGCCAATAATCAATTACGCCTAGGAAACAAAGCCTCCATAAAACCCCCTAAACTATGGGATTCAGAGAGCTCCAAGGTTGGTGAACACATGGGTGCTGGGAGGGTGGTATGCCTGGAGAGGGCACAGAAGCTCTGGGTCCCTTCCCCCATTTCTTGCCCCCTATGCATCTCTCTCTTCCATTGGGCTGTTCCTGAGTTGTATCCTTTACAATAAACTAGAAACAGTAAGTAAAGTGTTCCTGAGTTCTGTAGCAAATTACTGAACCAGAAGAGGAGGTCATGGGAACCCTAGGCCTACTGTCTGGAGAGTTGAAGAACTTGTATTGGTGGATAATGGTGAGAATACCTGCCTTCCAGAGAGCTGGAGAACCGGTTGGTGTGGGGGGGAAAAAAACAAAACAAAACAAGTATTCAGTATCAAAAGTGTTGTTAGCATAAACAGTTCAGAAATGGGTACAGAGTCTCAGTTTTGCAAGGTGGAAGAATTCTGGAGATCGGCTATATAACAATATGAATGTACTTAATATTACTGAATTGCACACTTTAAGATAATGAAGATGGTAAATTTTAAGTTATGTGTATTTTACCACAATTAAAAATAAACTCCAAAAAAAGGGAAGGAAATTCTGACACATTACACAACACAGTTGAACCCTGAAGAACACATTATGCACATAATGTGAAGTAAAAATCATAAAAGGACAAATACTCCACTTATGTGAGGTATCTTGGAAAGTCAAATTCATAGAGCTAGAAAGTAGAATGGTAGTTTCCAGGGACTGAGGAGAAGAGGGAATGATGAGTTACTATTTAATGGGTACACAGTTTCAGCTTAGGAAGATGAAAACATTCTACAAGTGGATCGCAGAATTATATTTATGACAGTATAAAAAGTATTTTATGCCATTCAACTGTCCTTAAAAATGGTTAAAATTTTAAGTATATTTTACCACAGTTAAAAGGGCAGAGGTAGATGGGGCAGGGGATGGAATGTAAGACAGACTGTAGTCTAACCTAGGGAATACGGGAATCCCAGAAAGACAGAGTTGAGAAAATGAAGGAGAAGCAGTAACAGAAAATGGCTAAGAATTTTCCATATCTGGGGCGCCTGCGTGGCTCAGTCAATAAGCATCTGCCTTCGGCTCAGGTCATGATCCCAGAGTCCTGGAATCGAGCCCTGCATCAGGCTCCCTGCTTCTCCCGCTACCATTCCCTCTGCTTGTGTTCCCTCTCTCGCTGTGTTTCTCTCTGTCAAATAAAATCTAAAAA
>CM053609.1:34627102-34821614 GCA_028646535.1 Procyon lotor | reverse complement strand
GTAGAATTATATCTTCAGATTGAGAAACAAAACAGTCAACTCAGAATTATGTATGGAGCAAAACGATCGTACAAGGAGAACAAAATAAAAGTATTTTCAGATAAACGTAAAGATTGTTCATCACCAAGAGACAGTCATCAAAGCAACATCTATGACACAAAGCATTTTAGGAACAATAAGGATGATCTCAGAATGTATGTTTGAAAAGAAGAAATGGAAAGCCAAAAATTGTCAGAATTTGTAGAAAAATTAAAACATTGTTCATAAAAAGTGATAACAGGTTTAAAAAGAGACAGCATTAAATAACATCAGTTATTTGGGATAGATGAAAGTCAAAATGCTCTATGGTCTCCGTAGATCCAAAGATTAATAGAAACAGAATAGAATCGGGAAACTGACCCACACAATGACAAGGCAATTCAATGAGGCAAAAAAAAAATCACTGTAAAAATTCAAGGGTAACCATTAAGAGAACAGAAAAACAAAGAATAAATTCCAAATCAGTAAGGAGAGGAAAAGAAGAAGGAATCAATCCCCTCAGAAAGAATTTTAGAAAAATACAAATGAAATCACAAACAAATCCATGTATGCCAAATGAATGTAAATAACTAATCTTATTAGTTAAAAGACAAGAGATGTCAGATTTTATTTAAAAAGAAAAGGAAGAGGTGTCTGAGTGGCTCAGTGTGTTAAGCCTCTGCCTTCGGCTCAGGTTAAGATCCCAGGGTCCTGGGATTGAGCCCCACATCAGGCTCTCTGCTCAGCGGGGAACCTGCTTCCCCCCTCCTCTCTGCCTGCCTCTGCCTACTTGTGCTCTCTGTCAAAGAAATAAATAAAATCTTAAAAAAAAAATAAAAAGAGAAGGAAGAAAGGCAATACAACTAAACGCTATTTTAAAAGATATTTGTAAAATACAAATTTTTTTTTTTTTTATTTGACAGAGAGAAAGAGATCACAAGTAGGCAGAGAGGCAGGCAGAGGGAGAGGGGGAAGCAGGCTCGCCGCTGAGCAGAGAGCCGGACAGAGAGCCAGGACCCTGAGATAATGACCTGAGTCGAAGGCAGAGGCTTAAATCCACTGAGCCACCCAGGTGCCCCTGTAAAATACAAATTCTATAGGACGGGAAGAAATCCTACTAAAATCCCACCTAACTCTTCTGTAGAAATTGACAAGTGGATTCCAAATGAAAATGCAAAGACCTAAAAGAACCAAAACAATTTTTAAAAAGAACAAAGTTGCAAGACTTCCCCCACATGGTTTTAAAACTTACAAGACTAGGTGGCAGTGGCATAAAGACAGATATTTATAGATTAATGAAATAAAATAAAGTCAGGAAATAGACTCGTACATATATCATTGGTGACAAGGCAATTCAATGAGGGAAAAAAATAGCTTTTTCAACCAACAGTGCTAGGCAGAGTTTCTCAATATTGGCACTTTCCACATTTTGGACCAGATAATTCTTTGTGGTGGGGGGCCTTCCCATACACTGAAGGATATTTAGCAACATTCTTCGCTCTACCCACCAGATGCCAGAAGTACTCTTTCCTCAGTTTTGACAACCAAAAATGTCTCCAGACATTATCAGATGTCCTCTGGGAGGCAAAGTCACTCTCAAGTGAGAATTACTATGCTCAAACTAGATATCCATATGAAAGAAGAATGAACTTTGATCCAAACCTCGCATCTGGCACCATAAAAACTTGAAATGAACTTTCAAATTAAAGTTAAAACTATAAAACCTCTAGATCAGGGTTTCTGAACACAAGTACCACAGACACTTTGGGCTGGATAATTATTTGTTGTGGGAGATGTCATGTGCATTGTAGGATGCTTAGTAGCATCCTGGCCTCTAGCCAATAAATACTAGTAGCATTCTGCCACTTGTGACAACAAAAAATGTCTCCAGATATTGCTAAAATCCACGTGGCAGGGGTAAAAAGTAAAAGTGATCCCAGATGGGAACCACCTGGGGTCAGCAAAGATTTCTATGCTAGAACACATAAAAGCACCAACCATAAAACATTTTGAAAAATGAGACTTGATTTAAATTAAAATTCTATTCTTTGAGAGACACTCTTAAAAACATTAAAAAACATGTCACAAACTGGAGAAAACTACATATATAATAGACTTGCATTCAGAATATATAAAGAATTCTTTTAAGACTCAATAAAAATAAAAACCAATAAAATCAGCAAAAGATTTTAAAACATCATCACTCATTAGGGAAATGCAAACTAGAACCGTAATGAGACAGCACTACACACCCACGAGGTTGTTAAAATGTAAAAAGACTACCAGTATTTGGGAATGCAAACTGGTGCAGCCACTCTGGAAAACAGTTTTGGAGGTTCCTCAAAAAAGTTAAAAAATAGAACTATCCTCGGATCTAGCACTTATAAACTAGGTATTTACCCAAAGGATACAAAAATACATATTTGAAGGGGTATATGTGCCCTGATGTTTACAGCTATTATCAACAATTGCCAAACTATGGAAAGAACCCAAGTGTCCATCGATTGATGAATGGATAAAGAAAATGTGGTGTGTATGTAAATATGTGTATGTATATACATACATGTGTATATATATATATATATATACATACACACACACATACATATGCACACACAATACATATACACAAATACATGTATATATATACACACATATATACATAACATATATTATATACCCATAATGGAATACTACTCAGCCATCAAAAAGAATGAGATCTTGCCATTTGCAACAATGCAGACAGAGCTAAAGTATATTATGCTATGTGAAATAAGTCAGAGAAAGACAATACCATATGACTTCACTTATATGTGGAATTTAAGAAACAAAACAAACACACACATAGGGAAAAAAAATGAGAGAGAGAAACAAACCATGAGAGACTCAAGGATAGAAAACAAACTGAGAGCTGATGAAGGGATGTGGTGGGAAATGTGCTAAATGGGTGATGGCTTGTAATGATGAGCACTGTTATATGTAAGTGACAGATCACTAAATTCTACTCCTGAAACCAATGTTATACTCTATGTCAACTAACAAGAATTTAAATAAAAAATTTGAAAAAAAAAAAAAAATTGCATGAGTGCGACTAAGGTCATCAACAGGAAGAAAGATGAAACCTGAGGTCAAAACTTTACTTTTCTTAACAAAAAAAAAAAAAAGATTACCAATACTAAGTGTCGGCAAAAGTACAGGGCAACTAGAACTCTTATACATTGGTGATGAGTATAAAATGGTACATCCATTATGAAAAAGTTTGGCAGTTTCTAATAACATTTAACTACACTTGTCATATGATCTGGAAATTCTACCCCTATTTCTTTACCCAAGAAGAATGAAAACATGTTCTGAGCGCCTGGGTGGCTCAGATGGTTAAGCATCTGCCTTTGACCCAGGGTCCTGGGATCGAGTCCCGCATCGGGCTCCCTGCTCAGCGGCGAGCCTGCTTCTCCCTCGCCTGCTCCCTCTGCTTGTGCTTTCTCTCTCTCTCTGTAAAATAAATCTTTAAAAAAAAGAAAGAAAGAAAACATATGTTTCCAAAAAACCTCATATAAGAATGCTCATAGTAGCTTTATTCATAATTGCCCCAAACTGGAAATAACACAAATGTCCATCAACAGTTGAACTGATAAACCAATTTCAGTATAATTATACAATAAAACAAAAAGGAATAAAAAGGAACACATTATGCATATTTGTGTCAACATGGATGAGTCTCAAAAAAATGCTGAATGAAAGAAGCCAGACATAAGAACACATTGTGTGTGACTCAGTTTTTATGAAACTCTAAAAAAGGCAAATCAAATCCATTGAGACAGAAATCATACTGGTGGTTTCTTAGGCCATGGAAAGAAAGAGGTATAGAGATCTTTTTAGTGTGATGGAAACGTACCCTATCATGATTGTGGTCATGGTTACACAGCTTTTTGCATTTGTGAAAACTCAGTGACATGCATTTAAAATAGATCCTTATTATATGTAAATTATACTTCAATAAAATTGATTTAAAATTAAATATGGTAAAAAGGAAAAGCTTATTTAGTATGTAATAACTATATGCTCTAATAACATAGATAAAGTATAACCTTTTTAAAAAAAAAAAGTAGGGGAAAGGTGCTGGGTGGCTCAGTTAATTAAGCATCTGACTTCAGCTCAGGTCATGATTCCAGGGTCCCTGTTCAGCGGTAGTCTCCTCCTCCCTCTCCCTCTGTCCCTCCTGCTCGCGTTCTCTCAAATAAATGGATAAAATCTTAAACAAACAAACAAACGAAAAAGTAGGGAGAATAGGGAGAACATATAAAAAACTTGTCCAAACTGTTTTCAGTATCCTATTGCTTGACAGTATTAGTACTGTTATTCTAAGGTTGTTATGAGTACAATGTGGTATAGAGTGAGTGAGATACACGTGGTATTTTTTCTTTAAATAAATATTTCCTAGCTCCACTGACTGAAATATTCTCAGAAACAATGACCAATCCAGAAGCAATGAGCATCCCGTTACCCAGACCGTAGTCTTGAAATACCACTTGCCACTGAAAGAAACAAGGATTCTGGAGAATTGCTGATACCAGGGTTGAGAAAGGAAATGTACAAAACAAGCCTTCAAGACTACCATAGTGACTCAAAAAGACTCCAAAGCCAGTATGAAGAGCAGTCACTGGCGAAAGCTGGTATTATTTGAGCTTCAAAAGAGTAATTACAGTGGATTCAAAACCATAGTATTTTTTTTTTTTTAAACCATAGTATTTTTAAAAAAGAAAACACTGATCAACATTGGAGAAGGAATCAATTTTTTCAAAACTGGTATATAAAGGGAAAGAATTCTGCTACATGAATGGGGAAACCACACAGATGAGGGAAAACATATCTTAATAAAATTATTCCAACCAATAAATACAAATAAATGATGCAAACAGAATCCTACAATTTTATAAAACCCCAGTGAATGACTAGATCTAGGCATCATATATGAACAGCTGCAACCACAAAAAAGAAACAACCAGACATTTAAATACAACATCTACGTGTTGAATCCATTTGCCCGAGCCTAATTCTGATCAAGTTTCTAGCTTCCATCAACAATTTGTAAGAAATACAGAGAAAAGAGGAACACGTTGAATGTCAGTGTGAATAATCAATCATCAAAATTTAGACCATGGGAAATTTTACAGGTCAAATGATTGAAGTTCTTTGAAAGATAAAGTTTAAGGAAAAGAAAGGAATGGAGGGGGAACTTGTAGATTAAAAGCCCATTTTATCAAATAAAAGAAAAAGTTTCCAACATATATTACCCATAAAATTTGAAAGAACTCCCACATATCAACAACAAAAAAGAAAATCCAGTAGAATAGAGGGCAAAACTTAAATAGCCGATTCATAAGAAACAACCAATTAGCATATGAAAAGATGCAAAGTCTTATCACATATACAATATCATATCCTCTAGATTGGCTAAAACTGAAATGACCACCATGTAAGTATTAACTTGAGGATATGGACCAACAAAACTCTCACGGGTAGACTGTAAAATGGCATAACCCTTTGGAAAACAGCTTGACATTTACTAATGTTGAAGATAAACGTATACTCTATGACTCAACAATTCCATTCCTGGGTGTATACCCAGTAGAAATGTGTGCACATGTGCACCAAGAGACATGTATGAGAATTTTCATAGAAGCTCTACTTAGAAAATCTCCAAACAAGAAGCAATTCAAACTATGATCAACAGAATTGTAGTTTATTCATATAATGTAATAATGCACAGAAATGAAAATGAATGAACTACAACTACACACTTACATGCAGATAAATCTCACAAACATAATGAGTGAAGGAAGAATTCTGTTCACATAAAACTCAAAAGCAGGCAAAAAAAAGTGAGTTCAAAGAACTACCAAAAAAAGCACATGGACATTATTAACACCAAACTTGTGACAGTGATTACTTCTTCACAAAGGGACAATGTTATTATTAGGAGAGATAGAGGGAGCTTCTGGGTTACTGGTAATGTTTTACTTCTTGACCTGGAAGAAAGCTACATAGGTGTTCACTATATAATTATTTAAGCTGTATATATTTGTTCTATATACTTTTCTATAAATATACTACATTTCATAATATAAAATTAAAATTTTAAAACACTAAAAAAATCAGAAAAATATCAGTGAATCTCTAGGGTGGAGATGTAAAATGTAAATTAGGCAAAATATACTGCCAAGTCAATTTGACTAAAAAACAAGAGTTAATGTTGATTATTAGCTATCAAATAATGTACTTTGTTAATGAACACTTTTATATTTGCTAAATAATTACAACAAACATTTGAGAATGTATTGTACGTCAGGCATTATTTAATCATTGGAAGCACAGCAGTGTACAAAAAAGCACTTATGTATAGGTGTTGTGGAGAAAGACAATAAAAAAGAATAAAACATGGTAAAGGGAACCCTGAGAGTGATGCTATTTGTTACAGGGTAATTAGGGATATCCTCATTGATAGTTGGCATCTGAACAGAGAGACTTAAATCAAGGAACTAATCCATGCACTCATCTGGGTCTTGCCAGAAAGATGGGAAGAGCCTACAAGGCCTTAAAGAAGGACCACGCTTGGAGTATTCAAGTGACACAGAGGCCAGCAGGCTGGAGCAGAACCGAGAGGGAGATATGTAATAGATGCGAAGCAGGCCGGGCTGGGGTTGAGGGATTGTGTTCATATAGGGCATTGTACAACTTTGTAAAGACCCTCTCTTTCTGAGTGAACTGAGAAAACATTTTAAGCCAGTGACATGAAGGGATATGACTTAGTTTTAAAATCAGCATTCTCGTCCCCTCAAAGACACTGTTAAAATAGGAACAACTACAGTTCATTTTCCATATGAAAAATATGATATTTGGTTTGATTATATCATATGCAGGTTCAGAGAAAATAAAAATGCAATTCTTCCTTTTATTTTGAAGAATCACTCTTCTGGTTCATATTAACAGCAAAATTTTACCTTAAAAAATGTCTAAAAAATGGTAAAACTAATATCCTCTGCTGCCCCTAAATTATAGGTACCAGTTGTTTTGTTTTGTTTTGAATTGTGGTAAAATACACACAAAACTTACCATCTTAACCATTTTTACATAGAGTTCAATAGTGTTAAGTGGATCACATTGCTATGTATAATGACTAGTTTTAGAGACTTCAAAAAAATTTATACTGGTGTTGACAGATAAACTCTAATACAATAATATATATTAATAGTTATCATTTAGGTAGTGCATTCTGAATTTCTTCTAAGCCCACTGAATGATGGTAGGGTACAAAATATAATGATTTACATGCTTTGCTAATACATTTGCACGAATGATCTAAGAATCAAAAAATGAACTCACAGTTGAAATTCTTCCATTTGGTATCTGGTTACCATGAAGATAATGAATACAAATTTATGTGACTAAGTACTAAATGACCATTCAGATTTTTAAGGACCAAGGTAACACCTTAAACACCCACTTTCTCACAAGGGAAAGCAGTGCATCAGATCAGACTATCCATGTGAATAAAATATAATTCAAATTTGGTAGTTCGATCAGTAACATAAAAAAAAAATATGAAAATACTACTAGTGTATATAATTTTGAGGTGCTAGTATTTTCATTATTAAAATACATGCTGAATAAAAGACCTATACACAATTTGGTCTCTAAATTGGTAATATTGATATCTTTATGTGACTGTGGCAGAAGCATCACACATTTTAAAATGCTGTTATTCCCTATTACTTGCCAGTTTAAATGAATGTTTTTTTTTTACCTCTGTGAAGAGACGAGCATCCTCAGAAAGCATGTTATAATCCTGTGCGCATTTCTTTGCAGAATTCTGCAAAAACTTGAGGAATTCAGTAACTTCTTCATTCACATGTTTTTTCATATCCTGATTTTTAAAAAAGTAGACATGTCTTGGAATAAGAATCTTGATTAAAAACAACCACTTCTCAATCACTGCTCTAATAATTTGGACTTAAAGACCAATTAAAGAATCCCATCCAAAACAGAAATCAGAGAAAGAGTAAACACTATTATATAATAATGACAAACTTATTAAAAACTCCACAATGTATATAAATCTTGAATCACTATACAGAACATAGCGAACTACAGCAACATTTGAAACTAATAGAATATTGCCTATCAACTACACTTTAATTTAAAAAAACCCCTAACTCCATAAAAATAGAAGACCAAATTACTAATATTACATTACCTATTAAGGAATTAACCTTTTGCATAAAATGCTCTTAATTAACATAAAAAAGACAAACATCGAAATGGAAAAATGTGCAAAAAACATGTATAGGCAAGGTATGAAAGAAATAGAAATAGCTTCTAAATGCATGGAAAGGCTTATTTTCATTAGTTAGCACTGTAAATTAATATAAAACAAAGCATCACCATTTTTCCATACCAGATTAGAAGCAAAAGGTGATATCCAGGGTTAGTGAAGATTTTTCTTTTTTAAAGAAAACTTTCATTCAATAATGGTGCAAGCGAATTGGCTTAAACTTTTTGCATAACAATTTACCCATGCATAAATGCAGATCTAAGCCTTAAAAAATATAAATAGTTTTGACCTGGCAATTTTATTATAGATATGAACAAAGAGTTTACAACCAAGATACTCAACATAGCACCATTTATACAGAGAACTTCAAACTACTATTTAATCAAACAAAAACTTAAAATTGGTTCAATGAGCAATGCAAAATTGTTTTGTTAGTACTTAAGATGAACTGGAGTGAAATATGCTCAGAACCAGAGGAAAATGCCTGAACTATAACAGAACCAGCAAAAGAATGAAAGCACCAATGCTCTGTCAATAAAACTCCTTAAATTTTCCATTTTTGTGAATACAACTACACCTAAAAACATAAAAGCAAAGTTAAAATACTTCCTAACTTTTAAATATTGTTCACTGATGCTGAAGAATAGAATACATACCAAGTACTGCAAGAAGTCATTTTTATTTATTCCAACAGCTTTGGAATTTGCAGGAATTTTTGCATATTTAACCAACAAGTCCACATAACTCCTCTGCTCTCTCTGTGAGAAACGAGAGAAACGAGGATAAGGAACTCTTGGTTTTGGAAGAAGAACCATTCCAACTGTGGTTTTAACTTTTTCCTTTGCTTGAGTTGCTGAACTAACTGCCGGCTCATTTTCTACAGAACTTGCTGATGCATTCAAATTTTCTCCTATACGTCTGGAAAAAAAAATACAATTTACAAATATGTGCTTTTCACATGAAGATTACTATCATGGAACTTCATGATTCTCAATCACCAGGGAGAATATAGCGTGATTAACATAGTAAATTCTGGATTATTATCTAACTCTGCCACCTGCATTTTGATGTTTAGCCATTTGGTGTAAATTGAGTATTCTGTAGGATAGGATCACACCACAAGTTTACCTTCAATTATCTGACAGAGAGAAAGAGGCAAAATCCTTAGACAAGTTATTCAATTTGGAACTTTTTCCCCTTTATTCAACAGAGGAAAACTGCTCTTGCCAATTACAAATACAGGTATTTCATGTTCACCTTTATTACAATGCAAGTTGTTTTCAAAAGCTTAAATTCTTCAGTAAGCTATATTAGTTAATATGGTGAACAAAAGCCATCAGAAGTAGGATACGCTTAGGTCACAGGTTCACAAACTGAGATTTTAAATTTTCTAGTTTCCTTAACTGCCTCAAGATTTAAAAAGAAAATTCTAACACTGTATCCCATATATTATGGAAGCAATAGTGGTTTTAGAAAAGTTGAACAATCCTCTATCACTCATACATGGCTGAGTCCATGGAAATGTCTTTATGGTTTGAACGAATGCAAAAAAATATAAAACAATGCACTAGAGGAGAAAGTAGTAACTAGAGAACCTGTTCCCGTATTTATGAAACAATACCCCCAATTTCTAAAAAAAAAAAAAAAAAAAAAAAAATCACCTTTCTGCAATAGTGAGGTACATAAATACAAAGTTCTTATCTTGTTCATAATTTGTCACTATTCCTAGTATTCAGTTGGCGTAATCTACATTTTTAATAAGAGTTTTAAAATACACAAATACATACACATACACACAACTACACTTCTTTGGCCTCCATAATTCTAATTTCCACCAGAGTAACTGTTCCCTATGATTTAGTTTCAAATTAAGCAGCAACAGTAACATAGGAGGAAGGGAAGCTAATGAGAAGGATGGAGGTCTGCTGTTTCTTCATTCATTCTTCATCCCCTGTTAATTAAAACTTACTGAGTGACTGACTACCATGTGTCAGCTTATGCTGGACATGAGAACACTACAGTCTCTACTCTCTGAAACTTTATAATCAAGTGGATCAGACAAATGAATAGGGAAGAAAGATAATATGTATATGAATAGAGTGTAACTATGGCGATCTCAGGTTTCCAAAATGAACTTACTGAATAGGTGACCAAGAATCCTAAGAATAACATGATTAGGGATTAAGAGGGAGAAGGGAGAAGTAGTATAAAGTGGGGGGAAGGGTGCCCTGGCTGGCTCATTCGGTTAAGTGTCTGCCTTCTGCTCGGGTTATGATCTCAGGGTCCTTAGACAGAGCTCCACATCAGGCTCCTTGCTCAGCTCAGCAGGGAACCTGCCTCTGCCTCTGCCTGCTGCTCCCTCCCACCCCTCCCACCCCCGTGGTTGCTCTCTGTCAAATAAGTAAATAAAATCTTAAAAAAAAAAAAAAAAAAGGGAGAGTGGGGAGGGGCAAGAAATATTCAGAGCTATGGTTCTGAAATATGACAGTATTAATTCCTTTAGGGAATTTTAGAAGACGGTGGTTGCATCTGAGTTGTCACAAAAGAAGTGGAGAATTAAAGGCACGTACAGTGAGGAACACTATCTGCCAGTAATGTAATGTATCAGAGTATACTACACAACTTTCAAAGGTTCCTTTAGGCTTTCTCTTAATCATACACAAACAAATCTGGTCTGTTATTACTTATCCTGACAATACATTTTATTCTCTTTTATTTTTATGATTCTTCTATGGCACTGTTTATATTAACCTTTCTTAAATCCAACCTTGTTGGGGTGCTTGGGTGGCTGAGGTGGTTAACTGCCTTCAGCTCAGGTCATGAACCCAGAATGCCATGATCGAGCCCTGCATCTGGCTCCCTGCTCAGCCGTGAGTCTGCTTCTCCCTCTCCCTCGGCCACTGCCCCTGCTCATGCTCTCTCTCTTGTTCTCATTCACCCTCAAATAAATAAAATCTTTTTTTTTTTTTAAAGATTTTTATTTGGGGGCGCCTGGGTGGCTCAGTCGTTAAGCGTCTGCCTTCAGCTCAGGTCATGATCCCAGTGTCCTGGGATCGAGCCCCAAATCGGGCTCTCTGCTCAGCAGGAAGCCTGCTTCTCCCGCTACCATTGCCTCTGCTTGTGTTCCCTCTCTTGCTGTGTTTCTCTCTGTCAAATAAATAAAATCTTTAAAAAAAAAAAAAAAAGATTTTTGTTTATTTGACAGAGAGAGAAATCACAAGTAGGCAGGGAGGGAGGCAGAGAGAGAAGAGCCCCCTGCTGAGCAGAGAGCCAGATGTGGGGTTTGATTCCAGGACCCTGAGATCATGACCTGAGCAGAAGGCAAAGGCTTTAACTCACTGAGCCACCCAGGTGCCCCTCAAATAAATAATATCTTTTTTTTAAATTTTTTATTAAAAATTAAATTTTTAATTTTTTATTTATTTGACAGAGAGAAACACAGCGAGAGAGGGAACACAAGCAGAGGGAATGGTAGCGGGAGAAGCAGGCTTCCTGCCGAGCAGAGAGCCCGATGCGGGGTTCGATCCCAGGACCCTGGGATCATGACCTGAGCCCAAGGCAGACGCTCAACGACTGAGCCACCCAGGTGCCCCTCAAATAAATAATATCTTAAAAAAAAAAATCCAATCTTGTTCATTTTAGCTGGTGCATCTGCCTATTTCATTATATCTTCTAGTTCAGTAGTATCTATTCATTTACATATTAAAATATATGTTATTTCCTTTGATTTCACATTTATATATCTAAGACATTATCTTAAATAATGTCTGTGGCTATTACTACCTATGAATTTTAATTCAGGCTAGCAAAGGGGGTATCTTATTTCTCATAAATATTTGTTACGAAAAGTGGAAGGGTGTTGGTCTGATAAGGCTGAGAATTATTAATCTAGATCTGTGTCTGGACAAAGGGTGAGCCCAATCCAAAACTACTCATAAATTGTTTTAAATCAGCTTTATAATACTAGAATAATCATGGTAAAAGTGCCAAGATTCTTAGAAAAAAAAACTTAAGGCCTGAAAATAAAGCAACATATCCAGCCCCACCCTTTAAGAGCTAAACCAAAGATGGAAAACTAATCAAGAGAGTTGGTAAGTGACTGGGAAAAGAATTTTGGAAATTAAAATAAGGAAGCTTAGATTAGCTCTGAAAATAATACAGGTGAAAAAAGACATACTTAGCTACTAAAGTTTCTCAATAACTGTATAAAAATAAGCATATTTTAGGTTAACAAAATGAATATTAACTGCTGATCTTGGGAGAAATGTATTACAGCAAATTGATTTCTCACTAGAAAATGTCTTGAGAGCTATTCAAACCTAACAGCATTGTGTCCGCAACTCTTAACAATACTGCTTCACAGCTGTCTCTCTGAATATGAGAACATGTCTGTCCTTGTGGCACAAACTGGCAAATTTAATTAAGCTGCTGCAGCAACAAGATGCTGACTCAGATATGCCAGAGTAGGAATGTCAAGAAATTCTAGCAGTTTAAATTGGCTACATTCAGCAAAGAATGAAATGGCAGCACATCAAGATCATTTCTGAGTGCAGTGCTGTCAAAATCATCATCAGGGTGCAAGCCAAAAGCATCTGACAGGGTTTCTGTATCCACATTTATAGCATTATATTTTATTTTAGTTGATGGTTTGAAGTTTTCCCCTTCATTTTGTCAACCACCCATTCTCCTTTTTCACTTAAAGTTTCTTTAAAAAAAAAAAAAAGGCAGAATTCAAACTTTTAGTCTCCTATGCTTTAAGCCTACTGGTTTGGGTGGCTTCTTTAAGTAGCACTTGGAAATGATGCCTCTAGCCCCGATCTAAAGTCTACCTATACCTACTGAATTTGATTTATACTTTTCTATATTAAACATGTTAAAATTTCATAATTTTTATTTGAAGCTATTTTCCCCATTGTTGGCCAAAAACTCAGTTGTAAGTGTCTACAACCAAAACTTTAATTTAAAAAAAGGTAAAGGTTTACCTTCCAAGACAGGGAGAAGGGTTGACTAAAAACCTCCTATTGTAGAAAGCTGAGTAATCAGAAGTATTTTCCCACATATGTTACAAAACACAAAAAACACAAAATTAGGGCTAATAAAAATTTTACATTTTTCCTAATTTTTCCATTAAGAAAATGTCTGCAAATTAATAATCTGAAAATCCATTCCTTACTGTAACAAAACTTAATCAAATTTAATGTGAGCAAAAAAGATTAGAAACATATGAAATCAATGCCTTAGGTCTTTATTTTTTCTGTGCCAAAAGGCAAATTATACTAATTATTTTGTACTATACAGAAATCTAAAGAAAAACAAGCATATTCTGAGAAGAAAGTATTTTAGAAGCTGTATCCAATTGCCAGCAAGATGTCATCTCCCTTACATAATTCAGACTATAACCCACACCTACAACATGCTGACTAGAGCTAAATTTGAAAAGAACAATTAACATAATTAAGAAGCAGTGCAGGATGAAGATTAATATTAAAAATTTTTAGTCTGAAAAGATGAATAACTTCTTCACCACATAGAGTGGTGAGAAGTTTTTGTTTTTTTAAGATACATGTTCATTTTACTTTCAAAAAAAAGATAAAGATGCACATTTTTATCCTCATCTTTCAGGATACTAGAATTGGTAGGCATTCTTTGTTTCAAATAAACAAAGGCAATTCTTTATTTGATAATAAATTTTAAGAAATTAAAAAAAGAAATTGAGTAATCCTCAAAATATGATATGATATAAGTTGAATAACAAAACTATCTTTAAAAATCCATAGATGCATTTATGTGGGATCTACTCCACCTTCTATAGGTGATATTAGCAAAAACATTTTACTTATGCACTTAGGCAAGAATGTTGCTTCTAAAATCGCCTCTTTACTACAACATCTACTTGCTTTTATGTGAACTTATTCATCTGATGAATCAAAAAAGCACTTCTTAAAAAATGTTTTTAATGGCAATCTGGTAGCATCTATCAAAATAAAAAATATATACATATCTCCTCTTATAGAAATTTATCCTATTTATATTAGCATATATATAAAAAGGATGCTCAATGTTTTAATAAGAAAGGAATGGAAATAACCTATAAATGAGTATAGGTGGGGTCAAGTAATTGATTCCACAGACATCCTTATAGGTTCAGATTCAAAAGTAAGGGTTGAGAGTACAAAATTAGTATTTTTTTTTTTGTTCATTAAAAAAAAATTTTTTTACTATTATGTTAGTCACCATGCAGTATATCATTAGTTTTTGATGTAGTGTTCCATGGTTTATTGTTTGCATATAATACCCAGTATTTGGCTCCATGCCAAAATCAGTATTTCTTAAAAGCTCCAGAGTATAATGAGCCAGTATGGCAAAGGAGACTGAGAAATACCACCATAACCAGAAAACTAGGAGAGTGAGCTATCTTCATAGTTGGGAGGTGACTGATGATCTTGAAAGAAGTTTTAGTAAACTAGTGAGGGTGGAGGCCAGATAAGAGTGGCATGTTGAGTGAAATGTAGTAATATGTGCAATGAAGTGTTTTATCCTGTTTTTTAAATCTATTCTCCCAATCTGTCTTTTGACTGGAGAGTTTAACTCAGTTAAAGTAATTATTGAGGGGCGCCTGGGTGGCTCAGTGGGTTAAAACCTCTGCCTTCGGCCCAAGTCATGATCTCAGGGTTCTGGGATAGAGCCCCGCATCAGGCTCTCTGCTCAGCAGGGAGCTTGCTTCCCCCTCTGTCTCTACCTGCCTGCTCCTCTGCCTACTTGTAATCTCTCCCTGTCAAATAAATAAATAAACTCTTAAAAAAAAAAAGTACTTATTGACAGGGAGGGACTTATTATTATTGCCATTTTGTTAAACATTTTTTGCATGTCATAGTTTTTTGTCCCTCATTTCCTTCCAGCAAACACATACAAGTTTTTAAAGAAATCTAAGTACAAATAACAGAAGAGGTAAGAAAGTAACATGGAGTTCAGGGATTGAGACAGGAAAAATTTGTGCACCTTTAAACCCTGATCAAGAAAAAATGAAAATACAGCAGTAGGAAGGGATGCTAACTGACAGAAAGGGTACTCAAAAGGCAGAAACAGATGGGGACCCATTCCAAACAGAGGCTGGAAATGTTTCCTCAATTGCAAAATGAATGGAAGGATGAAAGTAAATGTTGAGCTCCTCTAGAGAAGCTCCCCAATTCCTCACCTGGCATATTTATAGTCCATTTTAGTAGACCCAATTGGTTTCAAGACTCATCCACAATAGAATAGAAATAGCACAATCACAAAGGAAAGAAGAGTTGTTACAGGCAGGCAAGGAGAAAGAAGGGAAAATCATCATTCAATAAGCGTGTTTATTGACGCTTCAAGGAAGAAATTTCCTCTTCATATCAGAGACGAAAAAAAATCTCTGGCAATTTGGCAGTATCTATTAAAATATAAAACGCATATGCCATCTGACTGAACAACTCAAATTCTATGAATTTATCTCATAAAAATTATTACAAGAATTTCATCAATGATTATTTATAATTACAATAAAGAGGAACATATTTTGCAATATCAGATCAGCTAAATAAATTAAAAGTATATCTATATAATGAAGTATTACACAACAATTAAGAAGATGAAGCTATATAAAGAGACATGGAAAGATACATGAGATATTATTTTAAATGAAAAAAGCAAACTGTCAAACAGTTTTATAGTATTTTACATTATTTAGAGTATGATCTCATTTTTATTTTTATATCTGTGTGGAGAAAGGTCCAAAAAGATTTGTTAATATATACCTAATATATAAATACACACATACCAAACACTAGTCATCCTTGGGTACTGGATTCTTCTATTTTTTAATTTTTACATTTTTATAATTTGAATGTTTACTAATGGATATAGATATAAGACTTCAATTAGCAGAAAAATAATCAAATATGAAAATAAACAACCAAATAAATAAATATATTACCTGTTAGATAAAACACATAGTTCTTTTAAACTTGGAGCCATGGAATGGTCTTTATAATGTTCTCGAGAGAAAAATGTCTTGAGGCCATTTTTTGGGGAAACATCCCTGTGAAACAAAGTAATTTACTTATATTTGACAGTACAAAATCTCATGCTAGACTAAGCAGCATAATGCTACAACTGTAGTTCACAACTACATGCCCCCTAGAGGCCCTTTCCCAGACAATCACCTCTTAATAATTTTAATTTCACCTATCAGATATTTGAGTTTCGATGTTTTACTTGGATAGCTTTTAGCATGGGCTAAACTCTCCAGTTCAAATAATCAGTCTTGCTTTTTCCATTAATACTCAATTAAATGTCAGAGATACTTAAGAGTTAAAGACAGAGCACACTGAAGTACAATAAGAGTCTGTCAGGGCAGGGCTCACCTCAGGCTCTGCAGCATAACATTAAGATGTTTGGCTGCTGAAAGAAAATGCTTCTCCATTTAATTTTGTTTCATGCATTATTGTGCCAGGTCACAAGACACTACAAAGACTAAGTATCCCACCTATTTTCATTAACTTGGCAAATGTGATAAATGTTGTGCCTCGGCTAAAACCACTTCTAAGGTCTTATATAATTTTCCATAACATCCTAATTAGAGACTAACATTACAGTCAGTGGTTTTCATATAGTAAGGAACCAATAAATGCTGGTTGAAGGAATTAAAAACAATGAGAACCAAAACCTAGAAAGGACAAAAATTATTAAGATTCTATGGAAAAAGGTAGTTCCAAGGGCTACATTACTGTGCAAAGGCTATAAACTACATTTGGTTTCACAACACCAATGGCATTTCAGGAGCTTAAATATATACAACTTAGTTCTAAAACTTAGAACAGAACAATCTGTTAAATGGTAACTTCTGGCTGGACCATTCCCACAATAGGAAATTTTAGCATTATTTGCCCCGTACTCATTGTTTTTAAAGGTGCTTATCAAAAAACAAAAACCCCACAACTATGGTTAAAGTATAAATGATAAAAATTAGAATGTCTTGCTTGCTCTGCAACTAAAATTTCTTATTACTTGTTATGGTACTGTATCTGTAAAAGCTCATTAAGTTATAAGGTTTTTGCGTATCATTCATTCAAAAACAAACTAATGGGCCCAAGGACAGTGAGCTCCTTTGGGGGTGGAATGGAGCACTGTTTGCAAAAACAAACAAACAAACAAACAAAAACTTATCGAGCTCATACTGATTGAATCTCATGAGTCAGGTACTATTTAAGTCATCTTTGTAACCTCTTGTAACTTTAGTATTCCTTTTTGGCTACAAAAGAATAGATGCTCAGTAAATTTGTGTTAAATTGATTTAAAGCAGCAGATGTATTTGAGCCCTACAAAACTACACTTACCAAGTCTTCTATTTGTGACGTTCTCATACACTTCTAAAACACAATTTATGCATTTATATTATCACTTGATAAAGCTTCTAATATAACACAATGAAGCTGGTCTCTTCTTAAAGAGGGTCTATTAGTTGTACAGAAATGGGCAAGGTTCTTGGGACGCAAAAGGATTCTAGCCTCTCTCCTTCACTAAGAGACCAATGATAAATAATAAATACATTCTGGATCTATGCCTAGTAGCAATCTGAGTGATGAACTTTTATCATTTTAGAAGGGAAGTACAATCAGCTACAACTCAAAAGTGCTCAGTATGTGAAAGTAAGACCAGGGTATATTCTGAGCCACTAAACTTGTATCTTCTTTTTGTTTCCTCCAAATCTCTCCAGGCCAGAAACCCTCCTTTCCTAATCCAGCCACCAGTCCCACTTCACTCCTCCTTAGATTTTAAACAGACATAACTCACCAGTTCAGCCTTGGTTCACCCATGGCCATCATGGAGCTCATATTCCTAGATTTCTGCTTCACTCTAACAATTCTGCTGCCTGGCAGTGTAGACTCCAGCGGCCCAATTTCTCCAGAATCTACACTCAACTGAGGAAAAACAAAAGGTCAAGATCAAAAGCAGGTGACTGGCTGGGCCAGGGGCTGTTAACTTACGTAAGAACTTGTAACACCTACCCTCAACTGACAGGGACACCTAAAACAGAATACAGCACACAGACGAACATTCCCTAGGTTCTTTGTAGCAGTACAGCAAGGCTGATGTAGGAGTCCTTTTCCATTTAACTTACTCCAGTACCATAACTTTCAGAACACTCACTGTGGAAATGAAGAGTCAAAACTGAATGGTGTTCTCATTGTTTACATACTAGGTCACTTAAGGGCATGGGGCTTAAGTCTTAACCCAGCTCCCCTCTATTCCCTTACTACCCAAATAAGTCTTGCTTCCGTTTTCCCAATCATACACGGTTATGGGACAGATTCTGGTAGGCAATTCTGGACAAAAACTCCCTCGAAATCAAGAATACTTCAAAAAGAACCTCACTTTTGAGGAGATTGAGGTCCAGGTGACTTAAATTTGACATCTCACAGAATCATACAAAGGAGTCACCTGGACGGCAAATCTGACTTGAACATTCTATGATCTGTGCTTCTCCGGTCACCCCAAACGAACTGATAAAGTGGTATGTGAGAAACTAGCAGTCCAATTTAGGAGTCGGTCTCTCCTGACGGGCCTGACCTGCCCCCACATAATCCACCTCTCAGATTATGACCCCGTCTGGGGCGGGGGAGGGAGAGTTGATGAAGACAAAAGGAATGGCTGAGGGTAAGGGGACAGAAGGAGAAATAAGGTTCCAGTAAGGTAAGTAAAGGGGCGAGCAAAGCCGGGGGGAAGGGGCCGCGCCAAAACCTGGAGCGGAGGGTCCTGGCCTGGCCACGGGGGCCGCCATGTTCCCTCCTCCCGCCCTCACGAGCGTGCCTGCCTGCAAGGCAGCGCCCTCCCTTCCGCGTCTCGGCTGCAAGGCATCCTTTCCGCCCACCTCGTGGTCCGCGGCGGCTCTGGCCCGGGCCGCGGCCCCCGATCCACACACGCTCCACCCCACTCCTCACACTGTCGCGCGCGCACCCAGAAGGCCGTATTTAAAGGACGTGGCCGCGCCGCCTGGGCCCTGCGTAATGACGTCATAAGCGCCGCGGCGGGCGGGGTCGTGTTCTCTTCACTCCCTACTCCGGGTACTTCGGCTGGAAACTGTGAGGCTGGGTTTGTCCGCGCTCGCTCCGCGGAAGGGACTAGAGGCTGTGCGTTGTCCTAGAAAAGTCCTCGACCTTGAAGGGATGCTAAGTTAGAAGAGGGACAGGCGACAAGTGCAGTACTGGGAAGACCTACACAGATTTGGTTTTGACCGTAGGCAAATGTATTAGTTTTCCTCACCCTGTTTCCTCATCTGTAAAATGGAGATATTAGCACCTCTTTACGGTTTTTGAAAGGATTAAATGAAATAATGAAGCTGTGCTCAGCATGGTACTTGGCACATAACAGCACCTCCACTCCATCCCCACTCCATTTCCAGATGTCAGTTTCTACCAGCAACCACTCTGGTGGCTCCCACTAATTTTATTTTCATTCACTAAGGAAATATTTATCGAGCACTTTAAAATTTGTGTTTAGTGCTGGGTACACATAGAACTAAGGCTCAATACCTGTTTTTTCCAAGAGCTTTTGATCATTGGGATTCTCATTCACATTAAATAATATAAAGCAAAATAGAAAGTAGTAAGCTCCTTAAGAGAGATTGTATGAGTTCAGAGAGGGAGAGAAATTACTAGTGAGAGGGACAGAAAGCAGCTTTGAATAGCTAAAGATCTAAATTGAATGCTTACATGTCAGTTACCACATTGGGAACTTGATATGGCAGCTCATTTGAAGAATTTGAAATATGTAGATCATGGGAAAGGCCATTCTAGAAAGAGACCAGCACAAGAAGCTGCATAAACCTACTGCATGAACAGAGTCCAGTTTGCATGTTAGCAGGAAAGCAGGTTTTAAATTTTACAATGATTTATGATACTGTTTAGAAAAATGTTTACAAAGAAATTATACTTCTATTAAAAATCTCCCTTGACCAAAAAAAAAAAAAAAAAATCTGCCTTGCATACAGTGACCCTTAGGTAATTTATTTTGCCTGGAATGCAAGGAGAAGGGTTTGAAAAATGGATTGGGATTAAGCCACAGAAGAAAATAGAAGCCAGACTCAGGAGTCTGACTTTATTGTAGAAGAAATGAAATGCTGGGCTATGGGGTGGAGGTTGCTTATCAGCAGAGGAATGACACAGTGGGAGTTTCTACATTTCAGGAAAGTTTATCTGGCAATGTATTGAATGAGTTGTAGGGAAGAGACAGGTTAGGGGACAGTGTTTGTGAATACTTGCACATCAGCTGGAGCAATGCCTGGCACTGTACTGGTAGGCTTTATTAGGTGAGTGGTGTTGACAGCCTGTGCTAGGACAGAGATGGACATCAAGGCAGTGCAGAGTTCCAAGTGCTGGGTACTATCTCTTAGAGCATGCAGTCAGAGAGAACTGGGAGTCCTGTCCTACTCTTTAACAGCTCCTTAAGAAACAGCACAAGAATGGGTCAAGCACTTATGCTGCTGGTGTCAGCCCATAGTAGTGTGTTACGGTAACATCACCAGATGTGGTCTGTGTTGAGATTACAGATTATCATCAAAGAGCATGCTCTGGTTTTGTGTATTTGATTTCTGGTGGTTGCAAGATAGCACCAAGAATCAGAATTTTTAGAACCAGAAGGAACTTTGGAGATTACATAGTCCAACTTCTTATTTTCCTGATAAAAAAAAACTGTGGCCCAGATTGTCAAATGACTTTTCCAACATTAAATGATCAGTGATAGAATGGATTGTAAAAATCAGGTCTTACAACTCCTGCCATTACAATTACATTACATTAAATATATGTATCCTTTCTTCTTTTGGTTCTACTTGTGAGCCAGAAGCAGTTTAACGAAAAGGACATAGATTTTCGGAGGCTAGCTGCTGTGGGTTTTATTTCAGTTTTCCTGCTCACTGCCAGTGTGATCCTATACATGTGTCTCCTCTTTGAGCCTTCGTTTCCTAATTGGGTAAAGGAGACAGTAATATCTCACCTACAGAGTTGTTATGACGGTTAGAAGTAACATGTAAAAAGTACATTGCAAATAGTAGATGGTCAACATAAAATAGTCATTAGCATATAGTTTTTTTTTTCCTGCCTTCCAAAAAACACAAAAACCCACACTGGAGGTGGTGTTGTAAATAGATGATTATAATACAAATAAGAAGTGGTACACACAGGGGCGCCTGGGTGGCTCAGTCGTTAAGCGTCTGCCTTCGGCTCAGGTCATGATCCCAGTATCCTGGGATTGAGCCACGCATTGGGCTCCTTGCTCGTCAGGAAGCCTGCTTTCTCCCTCTGCCACTCCTCCTACTTGTGTTCCCTTTCTCACTATGTCTCTTTCTGTCAAATAAATAAAATCTTTAAAAAAAAAAAAAAGAAGTGGTACACACACACACACACATACACACACACATAAATTCTCTGGGAACACATTAAGGAAGGAACTTATTCTTTTTTTTTTTTAAAGATTTTATTTATTTGACAGAGAGAAACACAGCGAGAGAGGGAAAACAAGCAGAGGGAATAGTAGTGGGAGAAGCAGGCTTCCCACAGAGCAGGGAGCCCGATGCGGGGCTTGATCCCAGGACTCTGGGATCATGACCTGAGCCGAAGGCAGCTGCTTAAAGACTGAGCCACCCAGGTGCTCCGGAACTTATTCTGATGAGACAGCTTAGGTACCAGTTCAGAGAAGTTTAATTTACATTGCGTCTTGAAAGATGAGTCGGAGCTCTCTGTGTAGAGAAGGGATTTTCAGGTGGGGAAAAAGTGCAGAAATATGAAACAGTACTGCATGTTCTGGGAAGGGGGAAAGCTACTGCATTGTTGTGTATGGGGGAAATGAAGACCATTGGACTGGAAAGGGAGGGGGGTGGATAGAGTTAGAGTCTTCATGCTATGTTAGAGACTTTGGACGTTGGACTTTACTCTGGGTGATGGAGAAACCAGTGTGTATGTATGCCTGTGTGTGCATGTGTGTGTCTGTGAGTGCATACTTTTTTTTTTTTTAAGAGAGATTGATTGATTGATTGATTGATTTGACAGAGACAGAGCAAGAGAGGGAACACAAGCAGGGGGAGTAGCAGAGGAAGAAGCAGGCTCCCCACAGAGCAAGGAACCTGATGTGGGGCTTGATCCCAGGACCCTGGGATCATGACCTGAGCCAAAGGCAGACGCCTGGGATCATGACCTGAGCTGAGGGTAGACGCCCAACGTCTGAGCCACCCAGGCACCCTGTGAGTGCATACTTTTAAAATAGCTTTATTGAGGTGTAATCTATATATCATAAAATTCACCCATTTTATTTGTATCATTCACTAATTTTTAGTAAATGTATGGAGTTTTGCAACCGTCAGTCAATGCTGCCAAGTTTTAAAACATTCCATTACCCTGAAAAACCCCTTGTGTCTTTTTGCAGTTAATCTCTTTTCCCACATTCCAGCCCCAGGCAAACACAAATCTGCTTTCCATCTCTATATATTTGCCTTTTCTGGACATTTCATACAAATAAAATTATGCAATATGGGTTCTTTCTCTTGGCAGAATATTTTTTAAGATCATCCATGTTGCAGTAGGTGTTAGTTTTGTTGCTGAATTATAGTGCATTTATGTTTATCCATGTAATGGTTGACAGACATTAATTAGTTTCCAGGTTTTGGTTATTATGAGTAATGTTGTTATGAGCATTTGTTTATCAATCTCTGTGTGGACTTTGTATTTTCATTTCTCTTTAGCAGAAACCAAGAAGTGGAATTGTTGGACTGTATGTAAATTTATGTTTAACTCCTTAAGACCTTACCAAACTGTTTTCCAAAGTGATCATATTTTATTCTGTGGATTTTTAGGCAGAAGAAAGAATGGTTTTCCATTCTTCCTAAACTGAAAAACAAACTCAGAAGTTGAATGAGAGAAATCAATTTCAGTTTAAAAGAATTTATAATAGTAGGTACTTGAGTTTATGTTTCATTGAACAAAATTTCAAAAAAGAACTCTTAAAATAGCAACCACCTGGCTAAGTGAAGTTATTACAGTTGCTTCCAGATGTGTATTTGTTCTTGTGGACCAAGTCAAGACACAGAAATATGCATGATCATCTATTTTTTATTAGTACCAAGTCATTTTCCTACCCTTCATCTAATGAACTTCCTCTGCTTGATTTGGGATGAACTAAATCTTGGAGAGTTTATTGTGTGGCAACTACCTCACTCAGGGAATTGCTTCATGAACTTTCAATTATCCATAAGGTCCTCTCAGAATGAGAATTCAGAAATAGTTCTCTAGGCAAGAAGTTTTGATCTAGGGATTGATTTGAAAGCTATTGGGGAAAATACTGTTGCCAACAGTAGTTTGTTCAAACCTGGCTTTTCAGCAATAAATGTATTTCAGGTGGGAAGGGAATTATCATTACTCCTGTAAATCAACACATTGCTCTGGCCCAGGCTATCCTGTTTCAGAGGAGAATGGCTAACACATTCAAAATTTTCCACTTAGAAGATGATATTTTGTGAAGTATATTTCATAGTGTACTTATTACATGGTTCCTAAACCAAAAACAAACAAACAAAACAAGCCAGAACTAACTGTTCATCTGAATGCTGTTCTTTTATAGGGAACCTTTCACTCTCCCACGGAGAGAGGCTGATGACCAAAGAGATCATTTCAAGTAAGATAAGCCATTATTTAGATTTGCCCTTAGAATACAGTATGTATTTTATTGGAGGGGTAAAGAAAGAATGGTAGAAAAGGTAGGTGTGACATTTGTTAGGTTGTTATCATAATTTTGGGTGAAGCTCTTCCTAAAATTAGTTTTTGTTCTTTAAGCACAGAACAATGAATAGTTGAAGCAAGTGCTCCACCACAAAAAGAGAGTCATCCCAGAATTAAAAATGTTGTTTGAGGAACCCATTGAATGGATAAGCAATAAATGGATTGCTGAGACATGACTGTATTTTACTGGAGACAACAGTCCCCTTCCTAAGGAGAAAAAAAAATCCAGAGGCAAAGTCAATGTATTAAGACTCGTTTATCTCTTTCCAACATCAGAGATAATGACATCAGAAAATTAAAAAAGGACTTTTCTCCAGCTTACAACTAGTGGTACAGTGAAATTACAGAGTGTCTTAATTTAGCAGAGGCTTCTGCCACTATTGAGAGTCTAGGCTTGCCTTAAGAAAAGTTGAGGATCCATCAGTGTGATTCTTCTGGAACCCAGGAGTGTTCTCTTGACAAAAATTTCTTGCTTCCTCCCATGTTTCTGAAATCCCTTAGGTAAGAATGTTTTTATTCTTCTTGTCTATGGCAACTTATATGATATTAATGGTCTCTTTTGGACCATGGCTTTGAACAATGCTGGGCCGCATCTCCACTTTCTTGTTCCAACGTGCTGAGCTGCAACTCAGAACATCAGCAGTTACCTTCCACAGCTTATGGTCTTTTCACAGACCTGTCATGAGAAGCCAAGGCTGGCTTTGTACTGGTCCATTTGATCCAAGGGCACGTTAAAAGTGGAAGTCTAATTTTGGGGGGCTAGACTGATCTTGCCCCATGAGATAAAGCTTAGTAGTAACAGTGCCAACCAAGACACACTGTGGTCAGGTCTTACTATGATTATTGCTTTTGCTTTCCTTCAAGAGGTTATTAACCTGACATTTGTTTTTCTCCAAATTCTCCCATGAGATTAGATACAGAATGGTAAGAGATCCCTCTTCTGCTCTGGTTACAGTATCCCTCTTGAAGCTGGGCAAGTTAATCCATGATGGAGAGGTGAGTGTAAACCATTGTTTTTATCAGAAGGAGATTAGGCATGGGTTTGCCCAAAGGCCAGAAGGTGACAGATTTCATAACTTGAACTCCATTGTTTCTGTTAATTCCCAGTTTTCTGTGATACTGGAAGGTGGTGAACATTTATAATCACATAAACTTGATGGTCTACAAATATTTCACATGCATAATCTCATTCTTCCTCTTTTCTGAGGCAGATGGAAATAAAAGCAGGATAGGGACTGTCACATGAAGCAACTTTTGGGATCAGTTCAAATAGTTATTTTCCTGAGTGTAAGAGACACTTAGGTATTGTAGTATGCATGTGGAGGAAAATGCCAACTCAGTTGCTTTTATTCTGACTTCAGGATATTTTATAATTTGGATGTGCTTAACCTTACTTTCAAAGTAATTTATGATGAGGTGTTTTGCATCATTAAAGTAGCATGATACTTAGCTGATTTTAAATTTATTAGTTTACTCCTATATTACTATATAATCTACTCAAGAGGAGGGCAAAGACAGCTCAGGTAAAGTCAGATTTTTTAAAGTCTTTGGCATCATTTCTGACATTCCATTTTAATAATTTCCAAAGCAAATATGACAAAGTATGGCATGCATTCAGGATTTCTCCCCTCCCATACATCAGGGCAGATACCACTAACTGGTCATAGCATCCTTCTTTGAGATAGCAAGCAGCCTGAGAATCCTCAATTCTGCATTTCTGGCAGCTACGACCAATCAGTAGATATTATCTCACAAGTTAAAATTTCTTTCGTTGACTTCTCTGATCCAAAGAGTAGCTTGATCCTTCTATACATTTTTCCCTCAGCAAATGGAAATGAATTATTTCTTAAATAGTACTGTATTACAGACCAGTACTTCTCAAACTTTAGTATGCAAACCAATCACTTGGGGATCTTGTAAAAATACAGATTCTGATTTAGTAGGTCTGGGAAGGTGCCCAGAATTTTGCATTTCTAATAAGGTGAAGATCGCAGGTGATGTCAGTGCTACTGATCAGTGCTACTGACCACACTTTGAGTAGCAAGGTTCTACTAGCCCATTTTCTGGAGACAAAATGTGAACTAGAAAACTATGTACAAGGCAACTCAATAACCGATAAAAAAGAATAAAAACAAGGCAAGTGTTCCATTAGAAGCTGAAGTTTTATTATAGGATAACAGTACATAAAGCACATCTAAAATTGATGTGTTCAATGCACTTTTAATAAAGGTAATGTAATATTAAAGGTACAGTTTCTAAGTACAATATAACAACATTCATATTAGAATGAAAATTGGAGTATTTAAAAGACAACATTAAATCTCTCTTTTTTTTTACAGCTTGTATTTACAAAATGAATCAAAATATTTTTTTTTAAATTGAGGACTCAATAAAATAACAAACAGCTGGAAATAAGCGGACTACTATAAGAGTGAATTGAAAAGAAAACCCAATGTAAGTGAAAAGTTAGATGATCCTCTAATAAAGATCATTAGCAAAGTTTTAGTACAATACTATTTTTAGGATTCCCGTAAATGGCTTGCATTTTTAGTGTGGCAGAAAAGGAGTTTTTACATACTGTACACAAAACAGACAGCATATATTTATAGGTACAGTATTACTGTTTCCAAACTTGCACGTATATTTACAGAAGGCTGAGTTTGTTACTCACAGAGTTTTGTGAAATTTGTGTGCTTAATCTTCAAGACCTACACACAATTAGAATCAGCATTTCATGTGGTCTTTTAAAATGTGGCTTTAATACTTGGTTGTAGAAGAAAGTGTTAACCATAAGGCTTGACATACTTTATAAATTTACCAAAAAAAAAAAAAAAATCCCAGGAAAAAATTTTAATTTGGGCACACTTGTCATTTAACAATTATCAAATGCTGACATGTGCTGGCCATTGTGTAGACACAAAGAGATACAATCTCTACTCTCAGGAAGTTTAGGATACTAAATGGTGGTTAAAAAACAAGCAAAGAACAGGTTTCAATCTCTAAGTGAAGCAATAAGGAATGACGTGATTTGTAGTAAAAGAGATTTCTCCCTAAACTGTAGCCAATTCACTTTAAAAGGTTAACTATTAGCATTTGCTCTCATTAACCACATGATTGCATTTATAATTAAGGTAACAGCAACTCTTCCATAAAAATGGAAAATGTCTAGAATTGTGGGTAAATATGCAGTGCATGGAAGCCAATAACCATGGCTTGAGAATTTATCACCTTCAATTACAAAAAGTGCAGTAAACAGAAACATTTGCTCTATATTTATAAATTGCTCAAAAATCTTTGCTAAAGATCTTACAAATTCAGTAATATTACAGAACAATTCTAATCAATATTTAATAAGGTTAACTACATCCTTAGTTAGATATTTGATATACTTTGATTTCTAACAATGCCAATAGGTCTTGGGAAAATAGGTGAAAGAGTTTAACTAAGCTCATTATTAAATGACTTAAAATGAAGGTCTTTCGCTCAGTTCATGGAACTGGTTGAGGTCATACTGAAACAGAACGTCCCTTGTCAAATTTGCTTTATGGCCCATGTTCTGCCATGATAGCGGATGTCTCCATGCTTCTCATGGCTCAGGTAGGAGGGGAAAGGTTTATTCTGCCATCAAGCCACCAAGGATATTTTATATAAATGCCTATCATCTATAATAGGAGCTAAGTACACAACTCTGTCAGGTGCCAATAATATAATTCCTTAGTAAGAAAAAAAAAATATTACTCCATTAAACTAGAGTGTTTCTTTAGGATCTTGAAGACCTGGCAAATTATTTTTCAGCTCAGGAGATATGGTATAAAGCCAAGTAGCAAACATAAAGTAAATGCTAAGAAGTTTTCATATATCCATATTTAAAAACAAATTCACCCTATAGATGTCAAATATCCGTACTAAGGAAGTAATTTTATCCTAATTAAATACACTCTAGAATAATTTATATAATGATATTATGTATTTAAAGAGAAAAGCATGTCCCAAATCCAGCACTCTGATACAGCTGCCAGTTGGGAACAGGTAGATATATATATATATATGTATATATATACAAATATATAGTTATACTCAGTGAAATTAACAAGACCCAAAGGTGGTATTGTCTAGGAATAAAAGGGATTTTTTTGTTCACAAAAGTAACTTATCTAGCACCACACATCAGAAAAACACAAAAATAGCACACTCTAGTTCTAAACAGCTATGTCTAAAATAGATTATATAGTAAAACCAGTATTATACAGCATATTGTGGATTTGATAAACAGATAAATATTTGCACTGAGTAGGCTGTTTATAATATAACATTTTCTTATCTATACAGAATGAAAGCCAAAAAGTTAACTGTATAGAGATGTGCAGAACAACATTAAATATTATGACTTAAAAGCAGGGACAAAGGTAAATTTGAAAGAAGAGTAAGAGAGAAAATGTTTACAGGCCATTACAAGTTCTTAAGTTAATAGTAAATAAGGAATCAATTGCTCAAGTTGAAGAAAGCAGTAAACAAGAGATTGCATTTACATGCAGATGTCTAAAATTTGTATTTTTTTAAGTCTATGCACAAAAGTCATTTGTTTTATTGCTTGACATTCAGTTATGGCTAGATTATTTAACCTATTTTTTTTTTTTGTACTTTGGAAACAAGAATATTGTTAAAGGTGCCATAAAAATGGACAACATTGAAAACGGTTTGCAAATAAACCACCTAACACTGCAGTTCTTTATACATATTAAAAGCCTTGTCTGGGGTTTGTCATATGTTAAATATATTTAAAGTGGGAAAATATGTTGTAGCTTGAAGCCTCCCATTGGCCCAAACATCCAATACAAAAACACATCTCCACAAAAGGAGCAGGCAGACGATACAGGTACATTTAAAGAAGCAGCCAGTTAATGTCCTAATGTTTAAAAATTTACCACTGTTTTATATGAGATTTCAAACCACTGTGGGTAAGAGAATTTTGGATTCAGGAAGATGTGTACAGTACATACGGATTCTTTTTGTGTGAAATCATATTCACTATATTGCTCAAGAATTATCTGCATTTACATATGCAATCTGTTCAATAATAACCAAGTTTCTAGAAATAGTTTTCATCCACATTAAAGTAATAATGAGTGAGAAAGGAAACACACGGGACACTGGAGAGAATTTAGTTGCTCTTAGAGAACAACATAATGGTGTGTGCAGTGTGTCAAAGCTAATAGCAAGCTGTCTTTCTTTAGTTCTTAGAAGGAAAAAAGTAAAAGAAAATGTGGCAGACACACTAAATGTAAACAACAAACATGGATTCTATAGGCATCTATTTAAAAGAGTCATATGCATTTTCTTAACACAAGACTTCATGTTATATTGCTTCACCGAAAAAACATTGTGTTTATTTGAATTGAGTATCCTGTCATTCATTTATAAATAAGTAAATGACTGAATGAATGTATTTATTGCTCTAAGATCTGAGGGTCTGGTTAAACATGGAGATCCCTCCATCTATGATATTTCCTTGATATAAAGCCAGGCTTCTGGATTACTTTAAAAAAATTATTCTGAGAGCCTGACAAAACTGATCTTACTTACAACAAACAAGCAACAGACCCAGAAGTGAAACCTATTGCTTTGTAAAGACATTGTCATCAGCCTTCTCATATCTTAAGAATAAACAATAATAGGAGGGCCTCTTTAATCCAATCTGGTGGAACCTCTTTAATAATACTAGTGTTTACAGGTAGAATGAAGACTTGTATCATAGATTATTAGCAATAGATCAAGATTTACTGTTGCAATTTATATTTCTGTTAATAGGGTTCTGTTGTAGCGTATCTTTATAAGATGTGGCAATCACGTGTTACAGTATGTGAAAATGTCAATATCCTGTGTGCGTGTATGTATATGTGTGTGTGTGTGTGTGTGTGTGTGTGTATATATATATATATATGCATATGTATGTCTATATATGTATACATGTGTATATATATATAGGTGGAGAGAGAAAGAGATTTCTGCCATTTTCCATAGTCTCTATTATCAAAAACAAGGTCAAAATTTCTTAGTCATCTAAAAAGTTTTCTCAAATTCTATTCTGCTATGGTAGTAAGAAAATATGTAAAAGCTTCTTCTGAATGTGTATTCCAGGTATGGAAGAATCAAAGCCAACAATTATACTGAGGTTCACCGACCTCATAAAAATACACGGAAACATGGGAATGAAGCTATATTGCAAAAATGTCCAAAGTAACCCTAAAAGCTGGCTCATGGCGCTGTTACAATGGTGGGTTTTGTTTGTCTTTAAACGTTAGCTCTTGTATCAATTTAAGAGATGAAAATTGTAAGTGTAGAAGTAAAAAAAAAAACTGTTACATAAAGGGATGTTTTGGTTAGCTTCTAGAGGAGAACACAATGAAAATAAGTTATTTGGTGGCATTTGAAAAAATGTGTTCAAGCTTTTATCTCTCTCACTGCACTGACAGGCAGGGCTCTTGTCTCATAACTGGTTTAAACAATTTTTAGCATACCATGTAGAATTGGAAAGTTTCTAATATATAATGCTATGAATTTCAAGGAAGGTAAATGGAGTATGTAGGACTGCACTTGAAGTGATGCTCATGGTTGGTATACTGCCTATTAATTTATCTTGTGAACATACTGGCATAACTTTATACTGCTTTGGAAGTTACTCAACATTTTTAACCACACAAGACTGAAGAACACATACGTTTTGAACTCAACAAAATGAGACGATAGTGAAGAGTTTACATACATACACACACACGCAGTTCTACACAGTTCACTTGTGCCTTGAGGGATAGTATTATTATTACTATTATTAATAATAAAAAACACAATTTGTCCCAGTAGTACTGGCCACCCTGTTTGAAGAGTTTTAGAAGATCCCTGAGCACATTGTTTCTGACTCTTAACCCCAACTCCAAAGTGATAGGGCTTCTATTGTTGATATCAAGATGGATTGTCATTCACAGTAAGTCAATCATAAGGTGCTTATTTACCCTTTTTTTTTCACCAATCAGCACAAAGAACTGTCAGAAAATAACTTTTTATTATTATTATCTTAAAATAATAGCACTGGAAGGACACATGATTTAAACAATCAATGTTTGAAAACAGTGGCTTTAGGATTATTATCTGGCTGCCCCTCAACAATAACAAGTGATTCAATCGACATTCCTTAGCCAAAAACCAAAGGCAAAAAAAACCCAAAAAACCAAAAACAAAACCCAAAAAATCAAAACTGTACAAATATGTATTTTTTTCCCTGAGGGATCAAGGTACACCCGCAAGTGCTCTATGTACATATTGCACTAGAGAGGAATGAAGAACATGTGCAAAAAAGCAACAATGAGAGAAGCTTACATCCTACTCAAACCTTTTCATTAAAGATTCTACTCGGTTGTTTTGCATTTTGGAATGTCGGAACACAAACAGCTATTCCTTAGTCTAAAACTAAAAACACGTATTTCTACTATGGCACATTCAATGAAATAAAAAGTTTTCCAAAGACAGATAGACAAATTCCATCAAGAAAATAATACAAAGTTTGTTTGTTTGTATTTTTTTTTTTAGAAAATTACATTACTTTCTTTCTTTGTTTCACATTACAAAATCTTTTTTTTGTCTTTACACAAATCACATTTTATTGCAGGAATAGTTCAAGTGCCATCAAATATTTATAGAAGGGTTAAAAAAATAGAAGTCTCTCTAAAGTGGTCCAGACAAGGCTTTGTATAGAATAAATCTTTTTTTTCCCCATCTTCTAGTTTTGATTTAAGTATTTTGAATACATTTTCTTTTCCATTGACACTTAGTAGCCTAGAAGCGGTCCGACACACGCACATCATACACACGAAAATCGCGCGCGCGCACACACACACACACACACACACACACACACACTTTCTCTCTCCCTTCTCACCTGGCCCTCAGCCCACCCCCATACGCTCACAGAGATCTGGGTATCCACACTATAAAGAACAACCAAACTTAGAAGCAGTGTCTTAAGTTATATTTTCCTTAAGTTAGGAAGGGTGAATTAGGATGCTGAAGACTTTTTAAAAAATCCATAGCTTTAACGCAAATTAGGATGCTGAACACTTAAAAAAAATCCATAGCTTTAACACAATTTGCAAACTGTCCAAAAAAGCACTTTCATCTGCACTTTTGTTTTCATTGTGACCAAGGCCAGGTTCTTCAGAATATAATGCAGCCATCTGACACGACTGTAACCAAAGGTATTCAGGCTTTGTACAAAAAGCCTTATGTACCCTCTATGAAAAAACTGTATAAAAGGCATCATAGCAGCCGGGATAACAATGATGTGATTCCAATCTTTAAAAGACTATTGGATATTTAAGTTTAGGAAACTTTAATTATAAGAACTCTTAACAATCATTGTTCTGTATCACCAAGTACTTTGTGTCATCACACAGTGTTTCTATAAGAAGAAAATAAAAACGCAAAGTTTTTCACATCCTTTTCTATACTTCATTTTTTAAAACTGAACTTATTGTTTAACTTCAGACCCCAACTTTGATCCAAATAATAGTTGTTCCCTCTGTTCACCGAGCATGCCTCTCCTGCTCTGTGCCTACACTGTCAATATATTTTGCTCTTCCTCACCTTTCTTTTCTTTCAGAAAGACCTGGTAGCAGCATCATGTCAATGTATGTTGGTTTATTCTAGAAGCAATGTCACCACGGCGTGACAACTACTGAGATTAAGCATCGTTTTCTGCATTTGGAACATGCAAAATCCTTTCTGGGAAAAGGAATTTCTTTTAAGCTCAACATTATGCTCTCTCTCACCCTTAGAGAAGTTCAATTAGCTCTTATCACTTCCCAAATGGACACTGGAATTAGGTTTAGTTGCTCTTTAATGCGCTAGCACCTGAGGCTGGTCATATTCAGAAAGCTTTGGTTAAAAAGAAGTTAATATACTTTAATAAAACCATCCCCAAATTTAGTGACTCAGAATGACAAAAAAACAAAAAACAACCCCCCCCCCAAAACACCCAACACACTAATTACCCCCCACAGGAGAAACAATAGAAAAAAAATGGACAAATAAATAACTGAACTAATCTTGGTACTCTTTTCAGAGTATAAATACTATTGATCTTTAAAGGAACTATGCTTATTTAAATTAAAAATTTGATTTAAACCTTCTTGCCCAAATATAAATACTATATTTTTAGTTAACCTCTCTATATAAACATTCACATAAAGTTTAATATACTTGTAAGAAATTTAAGTAAATATTACTCTCGTCTTCTATTTATGGTTAAACCCTTACTATATTTTTGGGGAAAAAATTAAGATGTTATTTAGGCTTCATACACACTTCTGTGTGAATAATTCCTCTTTTCCAAATCCCTCAAGAAACAAGTCAGAAAATCAGTTGGAGTTAAAGCCAAAGTAAATGGCTCTGGGAAGCCCCTGCTGTGATCCACGTGACATCAGGAACCACAATTCTAGGGAAGATTCAGGAGGACCTCGGGGGTAGAAACATTTTCTTGGCTATAAAGGGCGGCCTAGAAACTCCCACCTTTATGCTATGGGAAGACGTTCCCTTTTCCATATAACTGTGGTCTTTCATGTCAGACCAGAAGTTTGAATCCCACCCCAACTGACTAAAATCATCTTCTGAATGCCTACATTTCCAAAGGGCACTTATTTTTAAAATATGCACACTTGTGTATCAGACTGTTCATTCTCCCTTCCTCCAATGGGAATTATTAAAATTAAAAAAACCCCAAAACATGAAATTAAACAAAAACATTCACTATTTCTCACCTGAACACAAAAGCCAAACAATCTTCTAAATATTTAATAAAATAAATTATAGTCCACAGTTTTCTAGTGAAGATAAATACAAGAGTAAATGTTTGCAGCTAGCATCAACCTCACTTTGAATGCTTAAAATATTTAATATTTAAATAAGAGAAACCGGTTCAGTGTTGCATAACTCCCTCACACTCCTATCTGTTGTCTGTGAAATATGGAGAGCAATAATCTAGATTATAGCATCTAGAGGCAGCTAGTCTAGAGCTAGGTCCCTCTGAAATATACTCTTAGGGTTCCTAGATTAGACCAAGATCATGAAACAAAGTAAATGTTTCATGTCCTCACATGGGGAGTGTGTGTGTTTGCTCCAGATAAAATCTTTGGGTCATTCTTATAATAAAAGCTAAACTCCAATAAATATTTGGGTTACTGATTTATCCTCAAACCATAAGAATTCCAAGTTGAGACTGAGTCCGTAAAACTACTGAATTGTGTGAAATGAGCCTTCCCTCCCTCCCCTGCCTCCATGAGGTGGCACTGAAAAAAGCTTTTTAAAAATAACGTGCATGATGGTAGAAGTCCATAGCACCAATCGACCATTCAACTTTGTATGAAGCATAAACACATCTATCCTTGAGCTTACCAAAAAGCAAAGTATAATTTAGGGAGAGTTCCATTTCTAATTCCAAATGAAGTGTAAAAAAAGCCAAAAAAAATGAAAAAACAAAACAAAACAAAAAAAACCAACAACAATAATCCACATCGTGATTTCTAGATATGACCAGCCAGTCTTTTCAAAATAATTTGTAAACAGCAGCATAAATACCTCCTGACGTACCTTCCAAGCCTTCTCAGTTAAACTTGTGTTTCTGGTGCACATGCGACACGACAGTGAACACGCTAGCATTTCATTTAAAGAAAAAGGTGCAAAATGAAAGTGCCTTATCAATTCAACAGGAAAAGCTACACCAGTAACTACATTTTATATTAATTAAAACAATATATAAACAATATCTCTTTTAGCTATATATAGTCTTCATGCCCATTTACCCTGTAATATATTATAATGCTATTGTTGCTAGTGCTATGGACCCTTTTCATGCCATCCTGCTGACTGGCAATAATCGGTGAAAAAAATAAAAACTTCCTTCATGAAACAAAGAGCAGGTTGTGCAAAGTCATGCCGCCACCTCCGCTATGCACACCGGGCACCGATTATTGCCGGACTCTCTGTTGTTACCGACAGATTGGTGACTCTGCAGAAAGTCTGTGGGCAGTGAGCTACAAGAAAAGGAAATCCTCCGACTTTAGTACCCTCCTTCAGTTGTAAACAGAGGTCAATGATCAAGAAGTTGAGACAGAAAAAGGGTCCATATCTGTAGGCATAATGGAAATCATATGCATGAGAAAAACAAGTTCAACTTTTATTTGTTTTCATTGTTTCCCCTCCTTTGCCTGACCCCGATCACCAAAAGATGTGCAGTGTGTTGGCGCTCCAGGTCTGTGCAGGGCCATATAAAGTGTCTCGGTTAATTTTTTTGTTGTTTTTCATGGTTTATACTTCAGACATTCTAGAAGTGCTTAGGTGATACATTTACCCATCAATTTGCATTGCTGGCTCAAATTCTGAAGTGAACAACTCCTTGTATAATGGAGGAAAATGAAGTCGTACAATGTCTGGGTATATTGCTTTAAATGCCATTAGCTTTTCTGTATGTCGTCCACATAAGGCTCTTAATGTAGACACCTTGCATATTAACTGTAAGTGGAAGAAAGGACAGGTTGTGAGGAGAGAACAGACATAAGCATCAAAATTCAGGGAATCTGGATGATCTTTACAATGTTGTTTACAAAGGTGAAACACACTTGAAGTGGCTTATGTAGTCTTCCAAGAAGGAAGATTGGTAAAGACAAATTTTAGGCATGTCATAGAATACCAAGTATACATTAAATACAATTTTGAGGACAAATAATACAGTAACCTGAAAAGATGTTCATGGGCAAGACTGGCAGAGTTGAGATCTGAACCCAAGCCTCTCACCTCCTTCTCCTATTCCAACATGCTTTCTGCTCTCCCATCCCCAACCCTGTCCTCCACCGCTGTGGAGAAAGAAGACGTCTGGTGACAGAGAAGAGGACAAGGAGGCAGTCATGGGCAGGTGAGGTCACTGCAAATGGAGATGATGGGGTCCCCTACATATTTTATGCAGAACCAGTACTAGCCAATTCCAATGACAACAAGATTCTTCTTGGAAAGACCTTTGCCTGGACAAACCAATTCTGGGTCTGAGTGAAAGGCTCAAAAGAAAGACTAGTCGGAAAGCCTGGATGGAAGTCTCAGCATCAACCATTTACCAGTTGAAGACAATAACAGCTTGAAACAATGCTTTTTAAACTCCAAAACACTGTCCAAACAATGGATTATTTCAACCAATTAACAACCAATTATTTCAATCCTCTCTAAGAAACATATGTGACAGATCTTGTCCATGTGTTAGGGGCTCTCTAAAATGAAAGAACCTAATGGTATCCCTGCACTGGGGCAAGATGGAGAAGAAGGTAAAGGTCTGGAGAGTTTTTCTATTTTCCGTTCCTGCCTCAATCTCTCATTGAACAGGTGCAAAATAAAAACAAAGCAGCAATTAACACCCAACTTCCCCTCTCTGACCTAGTCTAGATATCAGAAGAAAAGAAAAGAAAGCAGGAAAAGAAACCCAAAGCTCTTAAATCAATCTTCTTGAACAACAAAACACATAAAATAGTTTTAGAAAGAATACGGCTGATTTTTCTTTCTTTTTTTTTTTTTTTAAGATTTTATTTATTTGACAGAGAGAGAAAGAGATCACAAGTAAGCAGAGAAGCAGGGGGAAGCAGGCTCCCTGCTGAGCAGAGAGCCCGATGCGGGGCTCGATCCCAGGACGCTGGGATCATGACCCGAGCTGAAGGCAGAGGCTTTAACCCACTGAGCCACCCAGGTGCCCCACGGCTGATTTTTCGAAGACCAAATACATACTATTAGCACTAGCACTTAAGAATATTAGTATATTTTAAATTGACATCCTAATTATATTTTTATTGCAAAAGGTAATAATTAGCAAAAATGAAGCTTATGCTTTGAATACAGGGTAGTAATGGAAAATAGACGAAGAAAACACAAAAGTCACTTTCTGTCGATTACTAATGAATGTAACGGAAATAGAACTAATATTAGAATATGTGATTATCCTGCTTGTTTTAGTCCTTTATAACTTCCTCCTTCTAAATTCAAAATTCTTTCTCTGGTTTATCTCAATGCAGAACATTAACTCTGCTTTATGCACAACTTAGATGGAATAGAAGGAGGATTTCCAGAATGTATTAATGCTTAAAAAAAAATTTCTACCGTTGCCCTGTTATTGCAGGACACTTCACAACTGATGATTTTAAGTAGAACTTAACCTGAATTTTGGCCCAACCAAGTTTTTTGAAATGGAGATATTTCCTTCTTTTTGGTATCCTATTGCTTATGGATACTTCTGGGGACTGGTAAAATGACTTGTAAGAGTAGGTGGCAGCAAGACTCGTGGCAAGGGATAGTTCAGGCTATGGCCAACCTGACTACCTTCCCTCTTACCTTTGTTAGTATCCCATCTTCTCGGTGATTCTTCTGCAGGACATGTTGAAGAGCTAGCTGAATTTTCTGTTGCAGTTTTTCAATTTTTACCTTTTCCTGCAGCCACGAGCGATCTAAACATGAAAAATGATACTTCTTAGTGTTTCTCTTATGTGGTATCGGGACACCCCAATTCCTCCCGACGCTTAGACACAGATTTTTATGCCACAATGGAGAATTCGAGAACAATAGTCCAGTTTTACTCCTTGTTCAAAATTTACTCCTAAAGCAGTGGAAAACTGATCTATAATAGAGTGGTAAAGCTTTCCATTTTTACTGATACTTAAAGGAGGGGAGAGTCCTCTCCTTCCAAAAGGATAGACATTTAAATCTATGGCCATACACAAGGGCAAAATGAAACCACCACAGGTGCTCAAATCTTTCTAATAATTACATTTCTGGATGAAATACTCATAGCAATCCTGCTAGCCTTTCTGGCAAACATGAAAATTGCCTTAGAATCGAAGGCAACTAAGATTGTCAAGAGCATTTCAAATGACTTAAGGGTTGTTAATTTAATTTTTATGTGTAAGAATTCCAAACAGAAGACAGTAAATTTGCAAAACAGAATATCCCCAGGAGGCAGTACTGGTTGAAAACATAGCTTAAATTTGGATAAACTTGTGGATGACATCCTGATGAATCTTAAGAAAAAGTAAGATGTCTTAAAAACCATGTTGTCTTGGAGATTTGTGTTAAGAAGGGCAACCCTACTGTACCAGGGCATTTCTCGTGATATCAGGGGGGTTAACTGTGGACTGGGTTTTACTCAATTCTCATTTCTTAAGATTTTGTCAGAATGGCAAGAAGTCTTCTTAAACAGGTATGTGTGTGTGGGAGGGGGGTTTGTTTGATAAAACTTAAAATTTAAAATTAGATTTAATAAGGGTGGCAACCTCTCTTGGTAGGCACTTGAATGTTCTAGAGCCATTACAATTTATGTACCTTCTAAGAATTCTTTATCTGGACAATTTTTAAAGCATTGCATTGTTCTTTGGTTATCTTACCTGCCGACATTAGTACAAATGCAGAAAATAATGCAATTTCATCTTCAGTCAGGTGCATAGAACATAAACTCTTTCCAAATTCAAATACAAAGCTAATAAAGTCTTCACAACCTGCCAAAGTTAAAGAGAGTTTAAGATTTTGGTTATTATCTTTAGAGGAAAAATACAGAAGAAGGTGAAGAGGGATCTAGTAGTTGAAGATCCAAGGGGATAGTAATAACATTTCTAGTTTAACAGCTTGAAATCTTAAAAGAAAAATCTGTTTAGCCATCATCACCATCACCACCATCTTCACCACTCAAAATACTGAGAATGAACTTTTGTTGCAAGGTTAGCATGTTATTAGGTACCACTCTAAGAGGTTCTTTTGGGACTTTATTGATCACAACTCTATGAGGGAAGTATTATTATTATTATTCCCATTTTAGAGGTGAGTAAACAGACTTGGAGAGAAAAATTACTTAAGCTTATACAGGTTTATACAGGTAGGAAGGAACAGCCTGAAATTCGAAATCAGGCTGCCTGACTTCAGGACCCACAATCTTACACAATGGAGTTGAATAGCTGCAATCCAACTGAGACGTTACATTCACTGATTTTTTTGTTTTCTACTCTATCTGATCTAAACCACCCTTTAAAATGATAACAATGACACAGTATGGTGGTAAAATCATTGTAGCTGTTATAGAACTGAAAACGTAGAATGTGAAAGTCTCATAAAATAATGATCCATCCTTAAAAGATTGGTTAAATTTGGGGGCACCTGGGTGGCTCAGTTGGTTAAGCGTCTGCTTTCAGCTCAGGTCATAACCTCAGGGTTGTGGGATCAGCAAGGAATCTTTTTCTCCCTCTCCCTTTGCTCCTGCCCCCTGCTCATATGCACTTTCTCTCTCTCTCTCTCTCAAATAAATAAATAAAATCTTAAAAAAGATTGGCTAAGTTTGGTGTCTACTCTTTCAGATTTGCATATTATATATACGCTTTTTTAAAAAAAATTTTATTAACATATAATGTATTATTTGCCGCAGGGTACATGTCTGTGAATTGTAAGGCTTACACATTTCACAGCACTTACCATAGCACATACCCTCCCCAGTGTCCACAACCCAGCCACCTCATCCCTGCCCCCCCTGCCTCCCAGCCACCCTCAGTTCATTTCGTGAGTCTAGAAGTCTCTTATGGTTTGTCTCCCTCCCCATCCCTTCCTGTTTCATTTCTCTCCCCCACCCCCCAAACTCCCTCCTTGCCTCTCAAATTCTTCATATCAGAGAGATCATGTGATAATTGTCTTTCTCTGACTGACTTATTTCGCTTAGCATAATACCCTCCAGTTCCATCCACGTCATTGCAAATGGCCAGGTTTCGTTTCTCTTGATGGCTGCATAGTATTCCATTGTATATATATACCACATCTTCTTTATCCATTCATCTGTTGATGGGCATCTAGGGTCTTTCCATAGTTTGGCTGTTGTGGACATTGCTGCTATAAACATTCGGATGCACGTGCCCCCTCGGATCACTACGTTTGTATCTTTAGGGTATATACCCAGGAGTGCGATTGCTGGGTCGTAGGATAGCTCTATTTTCAACTTTTTGAGGAACCTCCATACTGTTCTCCAGAGTGGCTGTACCAGCTTGCATTCCCACCAACAGTGGAGGAGGGTTCCCCTTTCTCCTATATATACGCTTTTAAATGGCAATGAACTTTCCTAAAGTATACAGACTTGTCATTTCATTGTTTTTAAAATCACTCAACAACTTTATCTTGGATACTGTTTCATTCTTCTTAGTGATTATATCCCACTTTACTTAAATTATAGAAATTCAAAATAATTTTTATAGTCTATGTCAGTTTCACTTAGCTATACTTTATTTCTTTGATATCTACATTTCATTCCCATTAATGGGTTTTATTTGAGAAGTACTGTTTGCTTGAGTTTATGCATCAAATTACATCCTCTAGTTTATCTGGATCATTTATCCTATGAAAATCTGCTTCTTAAAATCTGCAAGGGAACTGGAAGGTTCGACAATATAAATTTCTCTGATTACAGACTAGATAAAACAAAATGCTAAACCTTTCAATGTACTATAGACAAAAACTGAGCTGTGTGAATTTTCTGCAGTAACTATAAAGTAACATAAGCATAAAATCCTTTAATTTTTGTTTCCAAATAACAGTTTCTGTTCTGTTCAGTACTCTTTTGGCAGAGCTCCCACACTTTCCTACCGCTCTGATTTAAAGACAGAGCACCCAGATTTCCTTACCCAAGGATTTGAAGACATCGGGGCTAGCATATTTCCCATCAAAGTACACGGTGTTGTTCTGAGAGTCGAAGGCACGGCACATTCTGATAAACACCACCTCTAGAGAACCTAAGTGAAGACAGAAATGGTGTGGATTATCTTATTGTGGTGAATATTTATCTACTGTGAAAGCCCTAACGTAGGGACCCCTTTCTGATTCAGTGAGGCGGGGGCTATATGCCACGTGGCCAGTGGCTCTCAGTCACAGCGGCTATTTATTATTATTTCTTTAAGATTTTATTTATTTATTTGAGAGAAAGAGTGAGAGAACAGGGTGAGTGGCAGAGGGAGAAGCAGGCTCCCTGCTGAGTAGGGAGCCCAATGCAGGGCTTGATCCTGGGACTCCAGGATCATGACCTGAGCTGAATGCAGATGCCCCACCGACTGAGCCCCCCAGGTGCCCCTCAGCTCTCTATTTAAAGGGGCTCAGTTTACCAGCATAATTAAAGATTTATGCTGAAGCTAACTGTGGCCAAGCTAGGTACGGCCTACATTCCTGAAGAGAGGCGGGGTTACAAATTACTTCTCTGGCATTCTTCTGTCTTGCAATAGTCTCAGAGTTGCGAGGAAAATATATTGACTCATATTTATTCAAACAAACCAGAGAAGAGACAAACCGTAAGAGACTCTTAATCTCAGGAAATAAACTAAGGGTTGCCGGAGGGGAGAAGAGTGGGAAGGATGGGGTGTCTGGGTGATGGACACTGGGGAGGGTATGTGGTGTGGTGAGCGCCGTGAACTGTGTAAGACTGACGAATCACAGACCTGTACCCCTGAAACAAATAATACATTAGGTGTTAATAAACATATGAACAATAACATAAACGAACAAACCAAGAAACCAGGAGTGTCCCTTTAAGTTCCACAAATAACATTCCTAACAGCTTACTGTAACCTCCCAAGGGTCTGGAGTGGTAGAAACAAAACACAGGTGATGGTAAGATAGGGGAATGTGGGTGTCCTTCGAATTAATCGTTTCGCTCAGAGGAGAAACAAAATGGAGGGAATGTTTCCCGCAGATAGCCCAAAAACCTTTAAAAAGGACTTAGTTGCTGCTAGAAGAAACCTGAGCTATTATCAAGGGGGAAAAACTGTGCCCGACACCTTCCTTACCCAGCATTTCTTTAATAGGCGGGTGAAAGCAGGTTAAGAAGAGATCTCAAAATTCACTTGCAAAGCACATACCTGCTTTGAGAAGCACAATTTGATCATTTTGACACAGTTCCATAAATCCGTCAATGCGTTTGGCAAACTCCACCACATACTGTATAGCTTCTGTGATTTTGATGGCACACAGCTGCCACATCACCTCTCGCTGCTGTAGAGGAGCAAAGCACAGCAATACACACGGTCACCCGTGTCCCGGACGCGGGTTTTTAACCGCCCCTATTTTGTCAAAGCTTTCTTTGGAAATGGATTCAAAAAAGCTAGAGGATTAAAAATTAACATTTGTGTTATAATGATTGCTTCCAAGTCCCTTCTTGTCTCCTCTGATTCCTCTGTTACCATTTTGGTGGCAAAGGGGAAGGGGAAGATGTTATGAACAGGTGAAAAATGAGTCCAAAAAGCAACACATGCCACCGCTTTACCCTTGGGCTTCAGAGAGTAGCACAGGAGGATCTTCTTGTGAGCAGTTATTATACCTTGGGGAATTTAACACCATTTTACTGAGGGCAAGGAAGAGAGGGGGAGTCAATTACATTCATTGTGCACCTGCTTTGAGCCAGATACTGTATGACATCCTTGTCTTGTTTCATTTTCCCATCTTCCACAAGTGGACGTAAATTCTCTTAGAGGTTTCACAGCTAGGAGGTGTTGGAGCTGGGATTCGAATCCTAGCATCTCTGACTCAGAATCTCATTTCACATGCCTTGCTGTTTCTTACTGTTTTCTGGTTTCCCTTTCTAACAAGACTGGCTGGCTGGTGGTGTTACCTGCTATCTCAAAGGCAAAGTGATTCCTGTCCTGTTTAATTGCTTTTGTATACCCACTCTTTCATTTAGTTACAGAGGGACATGGATTTTAAGACTATTTCCAACAATATGATGGGGTGAAGGAAACACTGAATTAGGAGCCAGGAGTCATAGTCTAGTCATGATATTTTCACTCTCCTGCCATGCACCACGGGATGCTAATTTCCTCATATGTTAAATGAAGGAGAGGATTAGCCTGAAGAATCTCTGTTGCCCATCCGAGGCCCCCATCTCTTTAATTATTGGGGAAAACCACAGCATCTCCCTTTACCAAGGCAGAATGGGTAACTGAAACTTCCCCTTCTTCAGTCCTGCCCTCCCATTCTGGTGGCTTGTTGAGCAGTGCGTAAAGAGAAAGGCAAGTAGCAGCACTCTTTGTCAGTCTCACATCCCCAGGTTCAGACTGGATTATGAGACTAGCTTCCAAACCTTTTTCTGTACACATTCTCTAAACCTCTGGTAACAGGAGGCTGAGATTATTTTACACCAACTTCCAGACCTTGAAATATTCCACTGTGATACCAGGACAACTCTCAGTTCATTCAGGCTTTTGGACACTGCTTCCTCCAGCCTCCAATGCCAAATGATAGGAGATATGTGTATATGGTCATTGACACAAGAGAATTTGTTTGTTATTGCCAGAATTTCACACACTTGCATCTCAGTAAGACGACAAAGCCCCAAGTATATGATCATCTCTAAAAGAAAGATTTTAAACAGAAATCTGATATCTGATGAAAGACATTCACTCTCTAGTCTGTATTCAATAGATGTCCTGCATAAACACCCTTCCCACTGTTGCCTCAATCCTGGGTAAAAATCTTCAGAGTATATACCTTGTTTTGGTAGCTTTCAATCTCCTCCTGCAGAAAGGTCTGCCACGTTATCTGCTGGAGCTCTTCTCTCAAGTATTGGCAAGTTTCCAGATGTGATTTAGATATATTCTGTGCAAGGTGTTCTAAGGAGAAAATAGGAGATCATAAATATGAAAAGCCAAGCTCTTCTCTGGATAATCAGGGTTCTCCCTGCTTAATATTTGGTTTAAAAACTATCAAGTACAAAGCAATAAGCTGAACCAGTTTTAATTATCTTTACATTTTTAAATAAGCAATTTGGAACTATTCTGTATTTTGGAACATGAAGATGAAGGACAGGCAAAGCCAATACTTAGTAATAAGTCTTGATGGCTTCAGAGATCCTCCTGACCTCGACCGTCTTCTGCGGCTTTACACCAATGTCTGGGAATGAACAATTATTAGCCCAGATAGGTGTGGGAAATGACCAACACAGCCTCTTCTTGGCATTTTTGTGAAGAGACATCTGTGTACATTGACCTGGGGAGGATTACTCTTGAAAAATTAGGAAATGGTACGCTTTTGTGAAAACAACAATTATTTCTTTTATTTTTCCAGCAAATAGCACAACAAGCATTACTGAGGGCCTAATATGTCGCTTATATAGAGAGTGGTGGTTAAGAGATGGACTCTGGCACCGGACGGCTGTGTATGAAACTCAGCTCTTGTACCTACCAGTTGTAGATCTTGGGTAAGTTACTCAACCTCTCTCTCATTTGCAAATGAGGAAAACAGTTCCTACTTCATCAGGCTTGTGAGAATTAAATGAGTTGAGCAATTAGAACAGGGAGGGTTACCCATGTTACATAAACATTTGTTCTTATTATACCGGAACATAGTAGTTTGAGGATATTAAAACAAACAGATGCCAAAGAAGTTTCTCTAGGAACTTATAATCTGGTGAACATGTATGGACACATTGAAAGGACAATTCAAGATAGTAGACGATAAAGCATCAACTTGAATTATATCAGAAGAGAAAAGAGGGAACAGGTTCTGTCACGGGAGGAAGGGATGAGGAGAATTAGAGGATGTTTCTTGGCAGGAGAGGAACATTTGAAGTGGACCCTGAAGGAAAGGGAGGATTTGGGAGGCAGAGGCCAGCGGTGTGAAGAGGTGAGCCGGTTCCACATTTGAGGGATTGATAGATGAAGGAGCAAATAATGGCATTCATAGGGGACAGGCAGATGTGTGATAAGGTGAGAGTATCCAAACAGAAACATGAGTCCACATTCTGGAGAATCTCAAATATTAGGATTAAGGTTTGGACCCGCTCATGGAGTCAGTGGAATTCTCTAAGGGGAGCTGACACACAGAAGGCTGTATCTGGGGCAAGAGAACAAGCAGTTTTGTGACTAGTGGGCTGGAGCAGAGGCTGGAGCTGGGGGCACCAATGAAAGGCTGCTGCAACCCACGTGGGCGGGACTAAATGCTGTAGGTAGGTCAGTAATAAATGTTATGGAAGGGAAGGCAATGCAAGGATTTTAAGGGGAACTGACAAGATTCCATGAATAAGAAACCATACCCCAAAGGGATCTTCTTCTAGGGTCCTGATTATATAACAGGAAAGCCATTTAAAAGAATGGTGCTGAATGAAAACTTGGCAACACTAGTAAGAGGGTCTGTTTGGAAATTTGTCACTGCTTTCAGCAAACAGATTCAGACTTGTTTGTGTGAAAACAGAGTGGGTTCACCTAAACGAAGCTTGAAACTAGAGTCTCCTTAGAGACACTGAAACGCAATAAATCTTAACATCCCTATTTGGCAACACACAGACATGAACACAATATAAATAAATACCAGGAAAATAAAACATAAACAGGACAAAAAAATTAAAGGAAAGAAAGAAACAGAAAGACACTGACCAAGAGAGGGAGAAGCCAGTAATTTATGTGTCTTAGAATCAGTGATGCTCGTGAAGAGAAGAGAGCAATAAAGATGAAAACAATGAGTGGGAATCAAGGAAACAAATATATATAGAATTTTTGCAGGTCTGAGATAAAATGAAGATGAAGTGTTTGCAGGGAAGCTGGGGGATCCTACGAGGTGACGAATGGGAAGAAGCTCATAGTATTCCCTTCCAGATCAGGCTTCTTTTTCAGTTAATATGGTCAGCATCTTACTTCATCTTAAAAATTGTTTCCGTTCATCCCTACTATTTGCGTCCGCCTTTGGGAAGTCAGACAAGGAATAGAGTAATGTACATGTCGAACCAGCAGAGGGCAGTGGCTGCATTCTCACCAACGCCTTTGATTACAATTCACAGTTGATTTGGCAAGTGTAAGATTTCAGACACTTTACTACTTTTAAATCTCCATTTCAGCAAAGGACAATATGGTCAGACTGAGTAAAAGTTAAGTTAGTGTGGTCTCAGAGAAACACTCTGGAATGGTGAAACACCGTGGAACTAGCAGTTAGGAAACCTGGTTTCTGGTCTGCGCTCAGCAGATAAACTCACTTTGTGATGGACAAATCAGTTCACCTTCCCAACCAAGATTGTTTCTTCAACGCAGCTAAAGTCTAGGTACTTCAGATGGAATATCCTGGCTTCTGAGTTAGTCACAGATTTTCACAGTGGGAAGGACCTTTAGACATTGCCTGGTCCAACCCCTCCTCAGTTTACAGATTGTAACAACATTAATAATGTTTAACAGCATTTACTATGTGCTAGCCCCATACAACATATATATGTATGTATATATAGGTATATATATATGTATGTATGTATACATATATTCTGAATATGTATATAAGTATATTTTCTTCATCTTCATAACAATCCTAGGAGGAAAGTGCTGGTATTATCTCCCTTTTACAGATGATGAAACCAAGTGAGGTTAAGTGATTTTTTTCAAGGTATCATAGCAGGCAAGTGGCAAGTGATTCAAACATACATAATTTGGGGCCAGTCTGTGCTTCATCATTATATTCTCTAAGTAGGGAAACTGCAGCCTGCAGAGATACATGACTTATGTAGCAGGTTACACAACCTATAGCAAACCTAGGACAACAAGACATATAAGCTGACTTCTTGACTAGTGCTTTATCCAATAATCACTTGACTCTTCTGCAAAAGGCTTTAGTTATCAATTATCGTGACATGTGCAGTTAGTTGTTTTTTTTTTTTTTTTAAGTGAACCAAGGTTGTTTATCTAGAATGTATAACTCGGGTACTAATTGTACCTCGAGGGCAAAATTTCCTAGCCAGGAATACAGATGTATTTCTGCTAAAAGTAATGGATTGTAGATACTATTACTGAAAGAGAGAATTGAGATTTGGATATGTCAATTTACAATTTATTTTCCAACTATATAATTGGTTTCATTGGTTTAAAATCTGATAACACAGTTTTGCCTAAAATGAAGTCAACAGTGTTAGTTAAAAAGACAGTAAGACTGGAATCACTGTATTGTTCACCTGAAACTAATAAAACTCTGTATGTTAACTATACTGGAATTAGAAAAAAAAAAAAAAAAGATAGCCGGACTTGAGGCCCCAATGGAAATACCAGGGAACCCCAGATAGCTTTGAAGAAGGAATAACAATGTCTTTGGCCACTTCTGTGTTGCTTAGCTCCTCCAAATATTTTGTACAGGTAAATGGGAAAGAAAATTAGAACCCACTTGTCTTCTTTTCAGACAAATTCTTGCTTAGTTTTGGGTTTGGGACTAATCCCAGTGATGAATTAATTTTACTGATCCTGGAAAATGCCACAAGACACGTGAAAAGCCCCCAATTTAGGAGAGAATGGAGAACACTTTAGGGCACAAGGCTCCCAGACTGCAGTGGGAGATGTGGAAGAGACACTGACCAGGTGGCCCAAGGGCTTTGGCTTTGCCATTTCTGGCCCCACTCAGGTATTAGTGCACGCTTAGCCGAAGGGCCTTGTTTAAGGGCAACGCTTTGGCTAAGTCCTATGGATTTATTTTAGGGTTGAACGTTTGACAAGCAAACAGGACAGATTCACTAGTATTTATGAGAAGGTGGAAGCAAACTGAAAGTGAGCCAGGTCATTTTTCATGATATCATGTCAGCTTTCAATCAAATCCTTATTCATTCCTGAAAATTTTACTTTCATTACAGTTCTACTTAAGTCGTGGCCGACCAAGATTTCACGACCAAAACGGAAGGTTTTTGTTCTAGTTCAAGAAAAAAATATCAAACCTACCTCTGCTCAGCTTGGCTTCTAGTTCAGAGGTTCCTCTGTTAATCAAAAGAGCTGAAATCCACCTTTAATGCTGTTCAGTGGTTAAAGACCACGCTTAAAATGTCCCTGCTCTTGAGGATTTAAATTTAGACCCATAAAGAGGTGCTTGTGTAAAAACCGTCAAGAACATTCAATTTGTTCTATTTGGAGAAAGATTTTACTGGAAATATAAATTTCACTTAAAAATGTTTTATGGGGTACAGAGGTGGAGAAACCATCTAAAGAACACAACTGTTATTTCTGTGAACTAAGGGCGTCTGTGCTCAAGTCAGAACCTGCTGGTTCTTTTCCATCTGAAGTCTTCATTCTCTCCTCGTGTTAAGTTAGTCACCTCCACAGCAACTAATTGAAATATCCCAAAGGACTATAACCTTGTGTGAGGAGTCACGGGGAGGAGCACATCAAATTCTAAAACTGCAAAGTTTCTTATTCAAGTTTCTCTAATAATAGTGTTGTATCTAAAAATCGATCAAATGTTATAACAGGGGTTGTTAACATAACTTCCTTGAAATGGCAAGTCTTCTAGTGTCTGTACTATATCAACATTTCTAGGTCACATCTCCTAAAAAGCAACAATGTCACACAGGATTAAGGAGATGTCAAGTTTGTTTGTTTGTTTGTTTGTTTTTGCATGGTGAGTTTTCTATGAAATATATCAGGTTTGTCACCAATATCCATCACCAAACCATTTTGGCAAATAAATAAGCCGATTTCCTTTTAACATTCATAGAATATATCAGGTTTGCAAAACCTAGATACCTACATGAGCTGAGCAGCAATATAAAATGGGAAGATATATCAAGGTATTAGGGTCTTACTGGTACCAACTGGTTGTGCCATTCATCAATGCTGGTCCAGTATAACTAGATCATTTTTCCCCCTCTCACAAGAAGCTGAAAACCTGAACTTTGAGGCAGGATTATCTAGGTTTAAAACTTTAGCAACCAGTTAAAAATTTTTTAAAACTCTGCACAGGTCAAAAAAATGTGTATGGCCCAGGAACAATGGGTGGGCTGCCATTTTTTATGACTTCAGGTGTAAAGCAACACCTGGACTATAACTAAAGGAAATAATGAACAAAGTTAACAGGGCCATTCCCCGAGTTTACAGTTTCTGTGTGACATTTAAAAACTGCTTCAACGGGACACCTGGGTGGCTCAGTTGGTTAAGCGGTTGCCTTCGGCTCAGGTCATGATCCCATGATCCTGGGATCAAGTCCCACATGGGGCTCCTTGCCTGGCAGAGAGCCTGCTTCTCCCTCTGCCTCTGTCTGCCACTCTGCCTGCTTGTACTCTCTCTCTCTCTCTCTGACAAATAAAGAAAATCTTTTTAAAAAATAAATAAAAAATAAAGACCGCTTCAAGTTCATGCTGCCCCATCTCTGATACGGACAGGTCAATGTGTTTCCTGGTATGCAAAGGGAAACAGTGGACATTCGAAAGCAAGGGGGCGGGGTGGAACTTTGAAGGGGTCCACATGGTAGAGGTAAATTGCTCTCCTAATATCATTCTAATAACTAACTCATTAGAGGAAAAGTCAAACACATCCCATTTACTGGAAAGAGCGTAAGTAACGTGTCGCAATGGACACATGGAGGCCATTACCTAATTCTGCCATGGACACAGTTGGGGAAGTCTCTCCGTTGGTGAAAGAACAGTAGGGAAAGAAGCCTGATGCTGGTGTGTAGTCACATATTGGTTCTGGTTTGATTCCATTGATATCAAGACCTGACTGGTCTGGGGAAGGCTGTATGTCCAGGTAGAAGCTGCTGACGGCAGAGTCTGCCTTGCTCCCCTCTGGGGTGTGCCCGTCGATGTAGTTGCTGAGGTCCTCGTGAAGCTCGGTGAGCCCGTTGGCCGAGATGCTGTAGGTGGGAGTCAGCGGCTCCGCCTCTCCAGGCTGCTGTTGGTGGTCTCGCTGCTGCTGCTGCATCCGGTGTTTTTGTACTTCTGCGTACAAGCTGTCTCTTTGCTTTTTTGACATCCGGCCAAATTTTACAGCTGGAAGAGAAAAGCCAGACTACACCATATACAATATGCTTTTCTTTATTATTCTCTCTAGCATGCGTTGGGGGTTCCTTTTAAGTCTCAGACAATCTCAATCAAAAAACCACATCGCCACAAAAATAAGGACATGATCCAGAGGTGAAAACGGTCCCACCCCACACCGGCTTGCTCCACATCCCAGAGGAGCTACATTTCAGAAACAGACCTAGGACCGGTGGAAGGGCAATGACCACGTCTGTCTTCCTGCTGTCACATAACCTGACGCTCAGCGGGAACCACTGATGTGTGACTTGATGGGCTTGTGCATTCTCCGCCCATGCTGCTCGCCTTGACCACCTCTTTCTCTTCCCAGGGTTCAGACTGATGTGCAGGCATGCAGACTCACAGGGGTACGTCGAGGCACAAACAGCCGAACCTCAACTTCCATTCCTTTCACTCATTCATTCATTTGTTCCCTCCTAATCAAACAGCTGAGTCTGGGGCTTTGTTGCGAGACCTCAGCAATGAGGCCCCTTTGCAATTCCCTAACTTATATCTCTGAGTCTACCTGACCTAAGAAGCCCCCGCTCTCCTCCTCCTGGGTCACGGTGACCCCCGTAGAACCTTTGGGCCCGCCTTTAAGTGATTTTCTGCTTTTCTCATTTACCCTCAAGTAAAAAGAGTATCAGAATTTTGGGAAGAGCAAACACTCTGTAAGATCCCTGTTGGGCAAATTTGTGTTTGCAATGTTTCTCCTTGCAATGTGTCCCCATATTTAAAGTGGAACAATGAGTGTAGTATCTTCCCTATTTATTCAGAATTCCAAATACTCTCTCCCAAGACATGAGATAATTGATAACAAAACCTTATGATTTCCTGGTCTGAACCCACTGTCTCTCAACCCGATTCTGTGTATGGAGATAAGGCCTCTGCCGGAGGGACTAAGACCTCCTAATTGATTACAGTCACATTTATACCTGACTGGGTGGATGAATTCATCCCTTTGACCACCATTATAATTCTATGAATCTAGGAGTAGGAGGCAAGAGAGATGGAAGCTGGGAACCAGAGACAACCACCTGGGTCATCTGGCAGATCTTTGTCCTGCCAAGGAGAACGTGCTGTCCCTGTACATACAGGAAACATGTGAGGAGATCCTGGTCAATTTCGCATTTCCACAGCTTGGGGAACAAACTTGGGGCTGGTCAGGCAGCAATCGGGCAGCTCCGAGCTCTGGGTTCCAGGCCTGTCATTGTACAAGCCCCAATATTCACGTCAAGCCCATAAAATGCCTTGCTACCTCTGTGCAAAATCGCCAAGAGGTATACTGTATACTTTTTTTTTTTTTAAAGAATACTCTAGAACTCCCAGAGGGATTAATAACCATAGGTGAAACTCATTCTGCTAGGACACTGAATTATGTTTTAAGTTTTGCCTTAATATTAATAAGAGTAATTATACTATCCTGCAAATGAAATGAGAGGATCAGTTCTTGAGAAAACGCACACACAATGTGTGATCTTAGCTTACAAGTTCACAAGTGATATGCCTGACTTTGTCGGTTTAGTGCCACTGAAAGATGAAATCTGCAGAGCTGCCTATCACAGGAATTTCTGAGTATATAAGTTCTGTGACTTGCATCTTCCGATGCCCCAAACTTAATTTTGTTCCTACATATTCTTAGTGGCCATCCCTTGCATCACAACTGATGTACATCACTGTGCCTGGGCTGCTCTGCAGGCCCCAAGAACATCTGATCATGGGGAAGGCAGGCTTTCAGAATGCCTGCCCAGCATTCTGAAATATTTTCCACAGGCCGAGATTCCATTGGAAGAGAAGAGATATTTCCTTCAAGGCGATCTCTTAAGAAAGCCAGCATGTATGTTCATAAAAGTCCTAAAATGTACCCGCTAAACTTTCTGCCCAGTTTCCTTGTATGAGAGTAAGTGTCTTGAAATCTGGTGTTGATTATTCAGTGCACTGAATAAAAAGATCCGGGAAGATCTTGAAATGTTTGGCAAGTGTACCATAGATGGCCTCTATTTCTTTAAATAGCTTCTTTTAGGGAAAAGAATATTTGTCTTTGAGCCATGCTTGGCACTGTTTTCACACATTCTGTATGTACAAGTATAGGACTTTTTCTTTTGTTTTGAGACACGTTTTGATTTGCCATTTGATTTCTTATCTGGTCCACTGCTTGTGTAGTAGTGTGTTGTACAGTTTTTACATATTAATTATTTACATTGTAGATTTTCCAGCTTTGTTTTATTATTGATCTTTAGTTCTGTACTACTGTGGTTGGAAAATATGCTTGGTATGATTTTAATTTGTGATATTTGTTATGTTTCCTTTTATGTGACTTAAGCAGGGGATTCTTCTGGGTGTACTTGAAAAAAATGTGTATTCTACTTTTCTTGGATGGAATGTCTTACATATGTCCCATAGAACCATGTATTCTGAAGTACGCCCTAAGTAAAAAACGTTCTTATTGGAAAAAGAAATAATTTTAACTGAGGGTACCCTTTTAAAATAAAGCAAATCAGAGAGGAGGAGGGCTGAAATGTCAAATCCCTGTATTGTACACCTGAAATTAATATAACATTGTATATTAACTACACTGGAATTAAAATTTAAAAATGTAATTAAAAAATTAAAAAAAAAACCCCAATACCTGATTTTGATTTGTGATTCAAAATATCCAATTAACATAAAAGCTAATTTATTCCAACTGCCAATAAGCTTTACTAGGTCAGTGTAAAGCACGAACAATTAGCCGTAACAATTAGCTCCGGCTTGTGTTTCTTACTGGGGAAAATGCCTGTAAGAGGTATGTTTATTAATGCCCTCATATGACATGTACCTTAAATCAATTCATCAACCTGTAATGTCTTAAACGTCTAAAATCGGAAGGTGTTCTGACCACACAGGAGGTCCATGCCTCCATGCCACAACCAACCCCGGGGAGCGCCAGTAGATTACAGAGGAGAAAGTAAGTGTTATGGGTCCCACAAGGCCTCCAAAGAGGTGAGGTGGAGTGGGGGAGGGGCGGATCTGGGTCCAGGGCTCAGAAGGCACTTTCACAAGCCCATGCTACTATACAGCTCAAACCATGAGTGCTCACCATCTCGAGACATCCCTACGGCAAGGCATTTCTGTAATCGACAGTGTTGGCAGCGGTTTCTACTGGTTCGATCAATCAAGCAGTTTTTCTGACGAGGACAGGAGTAGGTGGCATTGCTCTGCTGACTTCTCCTGAAAAAGCCCTGTGATTCAGTTATAAAATATAAAACCGGTTAGTGTCAGTGTGAGCTATATGATACTAAAGGCAGTATACTATGCACTGAAGGGTATTAATGTTTAATGGAGAAATAAAGTCATAGCAGATCATCATGGAGACAACTAATGACATTAAAGTCACTTCTTCTTCTTGGGAAAAATTGATCCTTAGAACCTAATGCTCTGTCCCTTATACATGCAAAACTTTCTTTAATTCCAACAGGTGGCTGCCTGCGTGATCAGGCCCTGTTCTTGACTTCTGCTGACCAAACCATGTGCTTGGTGGATCGGTACAAAGACACTTATCTTTAACCTTTATCTCCAAAATATTTTTAGTGGAATAAACACAAGACATTTCTCTGAGATGTCCAGAGGTAAGGAAAATGCTGCTTCAGTGTAACTCATAATGGCTGCAATCTTGCTATCCTGGGTTATCCCTCCTAGCCCACTAAACTCTATCTACCACACTCCAGGCATCTTTCCCTAAAACAGACTCTCCTGCCCTAAGAACTTAAATGACACTTGGGAGGATTATCTTGGCAGATAAGTCAGAATGGGGATACCCCTCAACTCTTGAGAGTCTGGGAATACCAGGTGTTCAGAGTCATGGCCTTTATTTAACAAATCCAATCCCATGTTCGAGTTCCATTTCCTTGCACTTTTTTTTAAATTAAGATTTATTTATTTTTTTGAGAGAGAGAGAGCATGAGTGGGAAGGGCAGAGGGAGAGGGAGAGAGAATCTCAAGCCGACTCCCTGCTGAGCATGGAGTCCAACTCAGGGCTTGATCCCAGGACCAATAAGATCATGACCTGAGCTGAAACCAAGAGTCTGACATCTAACTGACTGAACCATACAGGCACACCCGCCACTTACTTGTTAAGCTCTGTTTTGGAAATGAAAGGGTATGCAAAGATGCCTGAGGAGCTACTGACCTCAACGATTTCATTTATTCATTCACTTATTCCCTTTATTCACTCTTGCTAACTTCTGGAGCTGGATCCTCACTACATCATTAATGTTCCATGTTCATCCCTTCCCTAAAGCTGCACATTTCCCTTTTGGTTATCTTTTAGAAAAAGTTTTGCGATGTAATATTTGCATGACCAGTCATTTGAAAACACACTCTGATTTTCAAAAGATTTCTTCTTTCATACATTATTTAGAAGCACATTTCTTAATTTCTAAACATATGGGGGGGTTGGGTTTTTTTTATTGTTGACTTATCTCTTAGTGGTTTTGTAAGCTAGGGAGGTACTGAAGAAAAGGAAGGTAACCAGAGTCCTTTCCATGATGAGCCATGAAGGGTACAAAAGAGCATTATACACACACTCACACACACACACACACATCTTTAAATCCTTAATGATAAAGATACATGACCCCAATAAAGAGGACACCAGTGGAGAGGGGAGAAGTAAAATCCTGAAGAACTGACAGTGTAGTGGGCACACTGACAAAGGTACTTTCTCACCAAAAGATTTTTCTGGAGGTCAACTCGGCAGTTCTATCAAAATCCTTAAAAACATATCTGTTTATTGAATCAATACTTATCCTTTAGGGAATATATTTTAAAGGAATATTAAGAATGGTATAAAGACTTATCTACAAGGATGTTCATCATAAGCACAGTGTGAAATATAATAATTTAGAAAGATGCTAAATGTCCTACATTACTGAGTTGCAAAAGTTATATTCGATATCTGTATATTCGGAAACCAGTAAAAATGGTATTTCAGAAATACAGTTATTGACATAAAAAGGTGATAAAAATAAACATCTTTCTATTTATCTGTGCTTTTTTATTTTTCTAAGTATGTAGGTGGAAAGATATATGAACTACATGGGAAGAGCAATCTAATATATCTGCTTTCTTTTGTGAAGCGTTGGTGACTGTGGGTTAAGTCAATGGCTAAGATGGATAAGACATCAGTTCCCACCTCTCTGTTTTGGAAGCCAGCCTAGAATGGGAAGGGCACTGACCTATCTATCACACATTCTTGGCTATCTGCTGAACTACTCACTAGCCTAAACCTGTGCAGGGCTGGGGCCCCAGGGTCTCAGACTGTCTGATGTGCTTTGAATCTCCCTTATATTAAATCTGGCCCCTTCTGTGAAGCTATCTCACTTTTCTCAAAATATCTAAAGCTATGGGCTTTTTTGTTTGTTTGTTGTGTTTTTTTCCTCTATGAAAAGGAAGTGAGAAGTAAAGCTTTCTATGGAGCTTAATGAAGAGAGTTCAAGAAAATAAAAATGGGAACAGAGGCAGATAATCCTTAGAAAGAGATACCAAGAGGTGAAGGGTCTAGATATTCAGTTTGTCTGAGATACATAATCTCTCAAAGCTGAAAGGTGTCTATTTTTTGAGACTCTACTTTTCTTCAGATCCTCCATGTTTGCTATCACCACAGGTGCCTAGGATCAGGAATTACTTGCTTTTCCTTTAGCTGAGGCTGAATTTTGCTTGCTTCACAATGAATCTGCTCCGTTTTGTTCTATGATTATCAATCTTGGAGAATGTTTGAGTGATCTCTTCTTCTTTGAATGGAAGCAGTACTCGGGGACTGCCCACTATTTCTCTACAGGTGAGGACACCTGTATATCAAATTACAGCACCTGTCAGCTTTCTCCCTACGTTCTTTCCCCCCATTAAGAATTCCTTCTCAGAATCCTCTATGGTTTCCCCACTTCCTTCAAAAATATGAAACCCAGAACTAGATACAGCTCTCGAATAATGGTGGAGTCATTAACAAAAAAGATCCTACTTTTCAGTTTCCACTTATCAAACTTGAATTAACATCAACCATCCCTAATGAGTTCCAGAACGCTGGCGTAGAAGCCACATAAAACCATCAGTTTGCTCTACTACCACGGAATGCTGAGAAGGCATGATGATTATAATGACAGAGATTTTCATTAGTGCTTGTATTAATCATATATTTTTATTCCATATTTTTGATGCTTTGACATGTTGGAGCCATATGACCCAGGAGAGATTACATTTCCCAGGGCAAGCTAATTCCTAGAGATTGCAAGCAACTTGCCCGGGAGCACACTTTTCATAGACAAACCAACAAATCCAGAGCCCCTATACCCAACCACCTCCTCAATGAGGCTCTCACACTCTGGGTCACTTACTGCCCTGCCCATTTTATCCCAGGACCAGATACTGGACAACTAGGGTGGCCCCTAGACATCAGAGCTGTCTAAAACTAGGCAATCTTAAACCTGCTTACCCTGCCTTGCCCGTTCCTTCCTAAGGGAAATCACAACAAAGTCTCCTGTGCATACTTTCCCCTTCTCCTTCTATCTCCTGACTGACCCTGTGACTTCCTACTGTGGTCCCTCCTGTTTCTAGGGACCTGTGAGTATAAAGCCTACTTCCTTCGTGACATTTTTGTGTCTGTGTGTCTTACCTACCCAATTCAAACAAATCCCAGGTATCATTAAAACAGCGCTGATTATGTGCCAGGTACCCTGTGCTTTATGTGGATGACGTCTTGTAATTCCAACAAGGGCAGTCTGAGGAAGGCACTACCATTGCCTCGGTTTTCGGTACAGCGACTTTCTCAGAGCCCCACCTCTAGCAAGGAGTAAAGGCAGGATATGAATTCATGTGGCTTAATTCTAGAACACACACTTTTATCTTTTTTATTTTTCTGCTGTCCTTGTGTGTCAAAAGGATTCCTACTTGCTTATGATCAGAGAGGGCAACCATTAAATTAGGCAAAGAGACAGGTATGAATAAAGTAGCAGGACTGATCTACTCTGAAAGTGCTGTTTTCCTTCAGGTTAGCCCTGTTGTCAGGACTAACAGCCACTGCCCAGGCATTTTCCAGATTCTTCCTTCGATAGCCTGATGTGGGCTGGAGTCACAGGAAAAAGCCGGTCTCATGAACTCAAAGTTTTCCCTCATTTCTGACCAGAGCATTAGGTCTCCTTTTATTCACCTTATTTATTTCTAAATTATTTGGACTCATTTGGAAAACAAATCTAACACTAACAACAACAATAACAAACTTAGGTCAAGGATACTGCGTCACTAAAGACCTCTATCATGAGAGGTGTCTGAGTAATTATGCCATGAATTGCAAGGCAAATCCATGAAGCATTCCACATGGGCTTTGAGGACTGAGGCTGGAAGTAAGATCTGGCTTGAAGCTATCAACTTGGAAGAGAACTATACTTCTTTAGATGGCTCAGCTCTGAAGGGTTTGGGGAAAGTAGGCGAGGAAATAGACACACCTTGCTCTTCACAACACCATTTATTCCACACTGAGTCAGTGGAGCAAGTGCCTGCTGAAAGTTCTGGGAGTGGTCAAGAGCCAGAGAAGGGATCCTGCTTTTGGAATGAGGCAACAGAGTCATGCCCATGAAGAGAGCTATCACATACCATGTGGGATGGGTCAAGTGGGGTTATAAGGTGAGAGCCATGAAGGGAGAGAGAGGTTAAGCCTGTGTGACTCAGATAAAACCTGAACTTTACATTTCAGACAGAATGAGGGCTTGGTCTTCCTTCTCTCTCTCTCTCGGTCTCTTTCTTTTGTTCTTTCTCTTCATTTCGGCATTCCTGGGGATTTCTCAGGGGCCTAAGGATTTGGGAAGTTAAACTAAAATATTAGTTTTAGTTTAAATATAAAGAGGGAGGAGGATTAGAAGAAGAAGAAGGACAAGGAAGAAAGGTAGAAAATATGGTAGGTATCTTCTCACCTAAATAGAGAAATATACTCATAAGTGTAGAAGCAGGATCTCTGCTGACAGGGAGCAATCCTACAAAAGGCCCCAGTGAGAAATAAGTGAGCTGAGACACAAGTTCTAGGGGTTGGGGAGCTTGAGGCCACATGGAAGGCAGGGACAGCACAAGGCAGTGCACTGGAGTTTTGGGTGGAACTGAAGAGGTATGTATAAAGAGAGAAACTGATGAAGCTATGAGTAAGCTAGAAAAGATATTACGTTCACAGTTTTGGAGTTTTATTGCCAGAATATGAGCTAAGGAATTACTTCTCTGGCTTTCTTAAAAGTTCACATTTTATGGATGTCAAAATACATGGAGACGTGCCCTTGTGAAGATGGTGGGCTTGAGCAGAGAGCCACCATGATGAATTTCACGGGAGCAGAACTTGGTGGGACTGTGGCACACTACCACCACCTAGTGGCAGCATACCAACATGCAGTTAACTGCAAATAGTTAATTATAATAATACAAACAGACCTTTAGAACTGGAAGAAGTTGAGAAATTATCTTAAACAGATGGTGCATCAGAATCATCCAGGAAGCTTTAAAAAAAAATACACCTGAAATCTGTTGAACCAAAACCTTTGGGGATATAGTCCTAAACATACATACAGTTTGAATAATATGAAGGTGCCATTTTTGCAGGCCAAAAAAAAAAAAAAAAAAAGGGTATCAATTTATAAGATAAATATTTTAACAAAGCTTCTTGAAGACTCCACTGCCTTCCCCATTGTAAGAACCACAGATCTACTCTAGTATTCTTTTTTTTTTTTTTTTTTTTTTTTAAAGATTTTATTTATTTGACAGAGAGAAACACAGCGAGAGAGGGAACACAAGCAGAGGGAATGGTAGTGGGAGAAGCAGGCTTCCCGCAGAGCAGAGAGCCCGATGTGGGGCTCGATCCCAGGCCCCTGGGATCTGACCTGGGCCGAAGGCAGACGCTTAACGGCTGAGCCACCCAGGCGCCCCTACTCTAGTATTCTTAAATGAAGCTCAGAATGGTTAGTGACTTAAGGTTGTCCCATGCCTGGTAAGTATTCGTGCTGACACTCAAAGTCCAGTATCCTAATTTTAAGTACAGTCCCCTCTCACTTAAGTATCTCTTCTGAAGTGCTGGGCCAAGAGAAGTGACATCACACAATCCTGACTTCCTCATACACACCATCTGTATCGATTTCCACAGACTCCAAGAGAGCTCTCCACTGTTTCCTCCCTTAGCCTTTCAAAGTGCCTTTCGTTGAGTTTTATTTCTAATTTCTGCCTTCCATCTTCTGGAAACTTCTAATGCTTAACTTCTGACTTTATTCCGTGACATTGTTCCTCACTCCTACCAGTTTGGAGTTCTCTAGGGCTGGGACTGAGCCCATAGCGTATGGGAAAAGGCTTATTTCAGATCACAAGAGCTGACTATTAAAATTTCAGGAGTTTGGGGCGCCTGGGTGGCTCAGTGGGTTAAAGCCTCTGCCTTCTGCTCAGGTCATGATCTCAGGGAGATCACTTCCTCATGATCTCTGCTTAGCAGGGAGCCTGCTTCCCATGTCCCCCCCCCCCCCACTCTCTGTCTGCCTCTGCCTACTTGTAATCGCTTCCTCTCTATCAAATAAATAAATAAAATCTTTAAAAAATTTTTTTCAGGAGTTTTGTGAACCAATCATTAAACATAACCATTAACTTACTATATTATTTTATTATTTTGCTCTTATCCATGTTCCTGAGGATATTTACATCAGTTATATCTGGACAGTGGGGATACTATATAATGGGGTGCTATGTCTTCCCTGCTCTGCATTCAGTGAGGGGTCATGTTGGGAGGCCTGAAACTGACCATGTGCTGGGAGTATCTGTACCATAGAAACTGCCAAAAGCTACAAACTGGGGCTTGATTTATTATGCCGCTTATTGTCTAGATTTAGAAAATGATAAAACAATAATGTGGGTTAAAGGTAAAAGTATGTAATATCTGTAGCCATCACATTGTGAATAGCACAACAAATGTGAGGAAATACATTTTGTATTTATTCTTATATTCTTCTAGTATTTAAAAGAATATAAATACTAGATATTTATATTCTTCTAGTATTTATTCTAGAATAAATATTCTTTTAGTATTTTTCTTGTTATATTCTTCTAGTATTTAAAAACTATTATCTGATTCTGCAAAGGGGTTGTTCATGTCATCACTGGTGAATGAGTGAAGTTCCACAATACATCTTATTTCACTTCCCTCTTATCCATTAATGTAAATGAAAATATCAACATTCACATTGGCACCACAGTCTTTCATCAAATGCAATCATAGGTACAGAGGTAGGAGTTCAGCAGAAGTTACTGGGAGCGCTTAGCGAGAATCACTTGTCTATATGAAGCTTATAGGGTAGGATATTGTAGATTTTACTATCTGTGAACTGTGTGACATTACATCAGTGATGTATACACTGAAGTCACATACCTACTGATAGTCACGGTTTTCCAAACTCAGTTGTTAAGAACTGACCAGCACGTGACTGGACCGAGCACAGCCCTTCCCCGGGTTCCCGTCAGGCTGTCTGAATGAATCCTCCCTACTTCGGATGGGCATCTACCAAAGTGGTGGTTTGGCTTTCTGTAGCCTTATCATCCCCTCACATAGACGCACACATGCTTCAGTCACTTCAACTGAATGGTTTTATCTTTATTCCCAAACCAGAATGTGTCTCAGCCTGTTGCCCATTTCCTGGCCACCAGTCCCCTCCCCTGTTTGCTTGGTCAGTCAAGGGACCGACTTCATCCCAGTTATTCAAGGCAGAATGATGGGTTTCATTTCATCCCTGCCTCCTCCCCTCCCCTCCCACACCCACGCAGTCACCATATTAGGCTGTGTCTTGCCATCTTCCTAGTTCTCAAATCCTTTTACTCTTCTCCATCTTTACTGCAATTTTCTCAAGTTTACATGCCTACCATCTCCCAAATTGGTTATTATATAGCCTCCCGATTGGTCTCCCTGCTTCCATTCACATTCCCTCCAATCCATTTTCACACAGTTACTGGAGACCTCTTCTCAAACATCAACCTTATCGGGCCACCTCCTTGCATCTTAGCCTTCAATGGCTCCCTACTGATGACCGGGCTATGACCACCTCTCCAAGCACCTGTCCAAGGAGACTGTTCGCAGTCTCCTACATTCAGTCCTCTTCTCAAAGTCACACTCTGGCCACGCCTGAACTGCTGTGTTCACAGTTCCTCCAAGGGCAACCCCTCAAACTCTCCCACTCCACCCTCCTCCCACTTCCAGAAGCTCTCCCCTTCTTTTCAGGATCCACAGAGGTAAGCACTTTCTCTGACTTTGCCCCACCCAAGGCTGGTTGAGGGGCCCCTCCCATGGGCACCCTTAAGACCAGGCCTCCCTCACTGATTGCTTTGTTTCTTTGCCTCCAGGAGCTAACTCAGTACTTACAGAAATCAAATGCTTGTTGAATGAATGACCAGAGGGGGAAATGACGGTACTGATTGAAAACTGTGGTGACAATCATATGCTGAGCACCTATTCAATACTAGACACCGTGTAGGACACTTGCCAAACATTACTGATCTGCAATTCACATCAACCTTGCGAAGCAGGTATTTCTCTGTTTTACAATGAGAAAATTCAAGTGCAGAGAGGTTAAGCCATGTGTTCGAAGTCACACAGCACGTAAGGGGAGGCAGAATTTGAATCACTGAATCCTGGGTGCATGGTATTCCAAATGCCAGAGACTTCTTAATACAGTCCCCAAAAAGCATCAAGACAAGCATGTAGGGCAGATAGAACGGAACAAGGTAAACAACAAAACCAAACACACAAGCCCCAAAGCCCCACTTTTCAGCTCTGTGGTCGAAGTTCCATATAATGGTTTAGACACAGGACAGGGAGGTGACATTTCACAGAGCATCAAATACCACGTTTATACACGGGTAGGAAAATATTTTCATTTGCTGGATCTGCTTAATAAAAGCTTTGAAATACACACTTCCTATTGTTTTCTGTCGGTGTTATTAATAGTTTTCTATCGCTGTTATTAATAGTTTTGCCCAGAAGTGTGGGTTGGACAGAGAACTAGGGGTGTGGCTGGGAAGGTGCTCAGCGGGTGTTGCTCTGAGGGGGGCTCCCCTCCTGTCTGGGGCTCCTTCTCAGTAAGGCAGAGGCTGAAATGCTGATCTGATGTTTGGTCTTTTGACAATTTTCACTTAATGAATTGATTCCTACAGTTCATTAACATACCCACTTCCACTTCTGTATACACATATGTCTTAATTAGCTGTTCATTGGCTGTTTAATTACAAGAAAACAGCTGACAGCTGCCTTGCTGAATTCTAATGGCAGACGCTTGGAACGGCTACACATTTGCTTTTGACAACCAAGATTTATTCATAACGCTATGATTTATTATGAATGTTCCTCTGCCTGCCTGAATTATTGTATTTCCCAATACAACTAAAACACTGGAATTTGGGGGGACTGTTGTAGCGGCTGCATGTCTCCCTCTTAAGGCAGAGGATCCCTTCTGTAAACGGCCAACCATCACACATTTATTTCTCTGGGGAAGTTTCTGTTGAGAATATTCAGAAGTATGGGGGAGGAGAGAAGAAATATCTTTGGACGCACATGGGCAGAGAGTTAAGTATTTCAAGTCAGGGAAGAAAATAACTGTCGATTTAATTTTACTGAGGGATGGGGAGAGGGCATGAATAGATTAAGATCAAGAAGCAGAGGAAATGATAGAATTAAAAAGGGGGAGGCAGCAGTCAGAATCCTCAAGGAAGCGAATGAAGAAGAGAATTTGTTCTTTTGGAAAGAAGAGGCAAGCTCATTCGCAAAAGTTCAGCTGGTATGGCTCTCCACTCATACAGCTGGCAGTAATAAATCATGGAACCATAGATCTCCTGAACTACTCTCCCCTTCAATAATGACTGGCCTCCCTGTAGAATTGTATGTGCAAATGATCTCTGATTAAAGCTGACCTCGTGTGTCATATTTGGTAAGTGTAGATGTCTGCTTTGCCGTCCTGTGATCTGCCACCCTCAGACTCAATCCAAAGGAACACATTCCACAGCAGTGATCCCCAGGCAAACAGGAGGAGTCCTGCCTGAGCCATCCCTACTGACAAGGCCATAAGCCCAGCACTGTCTATGAGCTGAGGAAGGACAGCAGTTACTGCGACATGGTTAAGACCAAAACAAAGCAACAGAAAATACAGAAAAAAAAAAAAAAATCCGAATCATCTTGATGTACATTGGGGTTTCACACATTCTACTACTTGTGCATCTCATCACAGGACTGGAAGAGGGAACGAAACAAAATTTCATTTTCTTTTTCTTTTTTTTTAAATTTTATTTATTTATTTGACAGAGAGAGAGATCACAAGTAGGCAGAGAGGCAGGCAGAGAGAGAGGGAAGCAGGCTCCCTGCTGAGCAGAGAGCCCGATGCGGGGCTTGATCCCAGGACCCTGAGATCAGGACCTGAGCAGAAGGCAGAGGCTTTAACCCACTGAGCCACCCAGGCGCCCCCGAAATTTCATTTTCTTATCACCTGGTATATAATGGAACTGAAACTGATGTCACAGGATGCAGTAACAGCCACATCTAATTTTCATATTAAATGGCGAGCTCTAATATTGGGGTCAGGGGTTATAAAACATTAAAATAAAAATGTTGGGCATAAATAATATCCATGCTGAAGAGCGGATAAATTGGGTCCAAAGCTAGTGACATTTCACGAATGAAATAAAAATAAATAAAAATAAAATAAAAATATTAAAATGAAATATTAGAATCTTCTAAAAAACAATGTGAGCCTAAATGGAATATTTCTTTTTGGCATAATACATACAAACCTCCACAAATTGCTTTAACACTTTCAGGAAAAAGAAAAAGGGGAAAAGTACCAATTTTGCATTCTGGGTATCTTTGAAAAGGCTTTTATTTTTTTTTTAATTTATTTCACAGACAGAGACATGCTGAGCAGGGAGCACCATATGGGGCTCGATCCCAGAACAGTGGGATCATGACTTGAGCTGAAGGCAGACGATTAACCTGCCTTCAGGTTAGAAGGCAGACGATTAAGCCACCCAGGCTTTTCATTGTTAATCTCCGACAGCATATTGGTTTCCGCCCCCCCCCAACCTTTTTGTTTTGCTTTGTTTTGATTTAAATTCAACTTAGTTAACATGTAGTGTATCATTAGTTTCAGAGGTAGAATTTACTGATTCATCAGTTGCATATAACATCCATTACCTCAAGTGCCCTCCTTAATGCCCATCACCCATTTAGCCCATTCCCCCACTCACCTCCCCTCTAGCAACCCTCAGTTTGTTCTCTATAGTTAGGAGTCTCATATATTGTTTTTTTTTTTTTTAATTTATTTTTGAGTCTCATATATTGTTAACTCAAAACAAACTACTCCAAATTCTCCCTTCATTGGGTGGAAAACGAAACTTTGCCTAAGACATCATCCTGAGTGTATAAATTGATGAGTAAGTGACAAATGAATGCTACTCTGTTCTTACCCTATCAAGAGCAAAAGGTCTTAAATGTAATCAGAAATCAATCCTATCAACGCTAATACTTGATTGTACACTATATTTTAAAAATTATAATTGAGGGGCACCTGGGTGGCTCAGTCGTTAAGTGTCTGCCTTCGGCTCAGGTCATGATCCCAGGGTCCTGGGATCGAGCCCTGCATCGGGCTCTCTGCTCAGTGGGAACCCTGCTTCTCTCTCTCCCATTCCTTCTGCTTGTGTTCCCTTTCTCTCTTTGTCTCTCTCTGTCAAATAAATAAAATCTTTAAAAAAAATTATAATTGAAACTGTAGATCCAAAATATCTAAAGGATATACGTAAAAAACTTTCTATTGTGAGATAAAATTTTTCATCATCATCATCTGAGCAGCCACTGATCTAATGATGAAGCTAGGAATGGAAGTGAAATGAAAAACAGGATCATTTCTTTTTTTTTTTTTTTTTTTAAAATGGTGATCTAAAAGGATTTTATCAGAATGGTACACTTAAGAATGGTGCATTTCATTATATGAAAATTTTATCTTTTTTTCTTTTTTTTTTTTTAATTTTTATTAACATATAATGTATTATTTGCCCCAGGGTACATGTCTGTGAATCTTCGGGCTTACACATTTCACAGCACTTAATAGCACATACCCTCCCCATTGTCCACAACCCAGCCACCCTATCCCTACTCCCCCCCCCCCCCCCCCGAAAAACAGGATCATTTCTCAAAGGAAGGCTCAACCGGTATCATTTTTCCATAAACACTTCAGCATTTTTATTCACTTTGAAGACTGAACCTCAACCCTAATATCCACAGCCTCTTGTTTTATTTCTGGCCTTTTCCTCTGCCTGCCCATTCCATGGCCTGGCCCCTCCTCCCAGGCAGGCCTGCCTCAGCTTACTCCACACTCTGTCCTACTGCTCACCCACGGCTGGGACTAAATTCTGTTTCAAGAGCTCAGAAACAATTTCAGTGACCAACCTAAGCTCCTGCAGGCCTGGATTTTAGGTTTTTCTGAAATGCAGTATTAAAGGCATGACCAAAGCCTTGGTCTTTATTTCAAAAGAACACGTAGGGGCTCCTGGATGGCTCAGTTGGTTCAGCCTCTGACTCTTGGCCCAGGTTGTGATCTCAGGGTTGTGGGATCAAGCCCCAGGAGGACTCTGTGCTCAGCATGGAGTCTGCTTAAGACTCTCTTCCCTCTTTCTCTGCCCCTACTTCCCCCATGCTCACATGTACATTTTTTCCTCTCTCTCAAATAAATCTTAAAAAAAAAAAAAAAAGAAAGAAAGAACAAGTAAAGTACCTTTCTAATAAAAAAACCTTGGTATAATAGAGCCTTTAAAAATTTGGTAATGGCCTACCCTTTCTTATTTTCCACTGTCTACAGAAAGTGACCCCTTGCTCCAGTCAAAATGGGTTATATGTTATCCCTAAAAGACAACCAAGACTTCCCCACCTCCAGGTTCTTGCTGCCTCGTGGGTATGTGCTATTTGTGCCACACCATAGATTATAGCTTTACTCCAGGATTTAGTTATATATATATATATATTTTAAATATACTTCATTGAGGCATAAATTAGATACAAAAATGCACGACTGTGAAGAATCCACCTTGATGAATTTTGACAGTGTGTACACCTGTGAAACTACCACCACAATCAAGAGGGAACATTGCCACAAGCCACAAAAAGTGTCCTTCTCTGAGCAGTCATTCCTTACCTCGGTTCCAGGTTACTGCATCTGCTTTCTGCCATTATAAATTTAAAATTTAAAATTTTTGCTTCTTCTAGAATGGCATATAATTGCAATCATACCGTAATTATTCTTTTGCTTCTGGCTTCTTTCATTCACTATACTGTTGTTTCGTGCACATATCGCACGTCCTCTCTTACTGCTAAGCAGCACTCCATTCTATGGATCTTACTCTTTTATCCATTTTTCAGTCGGTGGGCATTTGGAGTGTTTCCGGTTTGTGGCCGTCATGAGTAAAAGGTGTTACACATATTCATCTAAAAGTCTTTCTACCACAGGTGCTTTTGTTTCTTTTGGGGGAACACCTAGGATGGGTCATTAGGTCATATGTTAGGTTGATAACTTATCATAGTCCCATCTTTTTTCAAAGGGGCTGTACCAAGTCACAGCCCCCCAGGTCGTGTAGGAGACTGGAAGATTTGCCAGTCTCTCTGCACCACCATCATGTTTGTTATAGGCAGTGTTTTTGCTCTTCTTCTTGTTTTGTTCTATTTTAATTTTAGCCTTTCAGATGACCGTGTCATGGTATTTCACTGCAGTTTTATTTACGTTTCCCTAATGACTGAAGATGTTGAGAATATAGCCACGTGTTCACTGGTTCCTTGTCTAGCCTTTGTAAAGAGATTATTCAAGTTATTGTTCCTTTTATTACCTTTGTCCTTTTATTTTAAAATTTGTTGTTTTTCTCTTTTATTTCTTCCAATACATGGCTTGCCTTTTCATTCTACTAATGATATCTTTTGAAAGGTACAAGTTTTTAATTTTGATTAAGTCCAATTTGTTCTTTTTTAAAATAAGGTAAGGACTTCAGTGTGTGGTCTGAGCAATATTTGTATGTCTACTGTCACAAAAATATATGATTTCCTGTAGAAATATTATAGAGTTAGGTTTTATGCTTAGGACATTCATTAAGTTTATATTTGCTGTCAGTGAGAGGTATAAATGTGAAGTTAATTTTTTTTCTTATGACTATCCAGTTGTTCCCCAGCGATATTATTTGAATGACAGTCTTTTCTTCATTGAATTCAACTGGCATCTTCATCAAAACTTAATTGGCCTTATATGCATGGATCTCTTTCTGAAATACCCCCTTCCTTTTAAAAAATTTCTTCTGGTTTATTAAACCTAGGATTTAGTTCTTGCATTGCCCCTGTGCAGACCTCCTCTCTACAACTAGACTGTAAACTACTTGATGTGCTCAGGTCTTCCTATCTCTGGATCCCTTATAGTGCTTATTTATATAGTGCCTGGCCCCAAGGGGGTGCTCATATTTTTATTATTTATTTTTATTTTTATTTTTTTTAAAGATTTTATTTATTTGACACAGAGAGAGAGATCACAAGTAGGCAGAGAGGCAGACAGAGACAGAGGAGGAAGCAGGTTCCCCGCTGAGCAGAGAGCCCAATGTGAGGCTCGATCCCAGGACCCTGAGATCATGACCTGGGCGAAGGCAGAGGCTTTAACCCACTGAGCCACTCAGGCACCCCTATTTTTATTTTTAATAGCAAAGTCTACATGACAAATAGCAAATGGTCGCAAAAAAAAAAAAAATCAAGACTGGACCCATACATGTTCTGGAAATGATATCTGACTAGAGCAGCATGACTCAAGTGCACGGAATTTGGCTACCAATGATTCTAACAGCAGCCAACATTTACTGAGTGATTGCTGTATGCCTGGCACTTTTCTCGGTGCATGACCTAACTGGGGAGTAACTACAGTGTCTATCCTCATTTTACAGACGGGGAAAACATGACTTTACCAGCACAGAGAGGCTGGGTAGATGCTCGTGCTGGTAAAGCTGAACTGGGCTTCAAACCCAAGCTGTCAGCTTCCAAATTCAGAGCATAAGCGTGCCACAATACTGTCTCTCTACAGGGAAGCAAAGGGGACTTGGAGAGGGTAGGCTGGTAATTCCCAGGAACCAGACAAAAGAGCTACCAAACTTGCATCATTTTTGAGGTTTATGTGCAATGCTTACCTGAACAAATATGTGGTAAAATAAATAATCATTTCAGCAACTAAATAGGTCCTTTGGTTTCTTATGATTTCAGGTCGTTGACTTTAAAATGCAATTTAAAATACATTTACAAAATGATGAGCTCGGAAATGACTGAGTCACCTTCTTTTCTTTTCATTAGGTATCTATTTATATATATAATTAGAAATTTTCTGTATGTCTAATGATCCTACTACAGAGATAAATTATTTATAATTTATGATGCTGTAACCACCCTTACCTGGTTAGAGCATGATAAATCATTAACATCAACGGCAAAAGCAGAAGTCTCTTGACTTTATCACAGCCAGAAGTAAAAATATTAATTACAGCAGAGGGAAAATATAATTGCAGAGCAAATACTATATGCATCAAATATAAACACATACCACTACTTAGGTCCCAGACTATTAATAAAATTAAGTTTTAATTGTTTGTTTTGGTGGTTTCTGTTGTGTAAAGTCAATAGGACAGAAGCACAGAACCACAGGTAACCAAAACACACTTTGGCATCGGGGCTGTACAAGATCGGAGAGGGAATCTAGAAAAATGACAACAATAAAATAATAGATGCCCTTCGCTTTCTTATGGCTTTAGTTTTCATCATAAATAAACATCGGGGGTAAAAAGAAAATACGGATTGTTCCTGCCTTTGTTCCCAGACAGTCCTGATCTCATTGAGCAGCATGTTGTTCATGAATCCTCCGCACTGGGGGGGTTATGTCACCCAAAGCAGCCCTCACCCCCACCCCAGCCCCGCCTCAGACGCCGATCCGAGGTGCTCACTTTAGTCGGCATCTAAAACCAGGGCATTCCTAAAAGCCTCAGAGAAAGTGGTCAGTTTCTCGGGGCAGAATGAAAGGCCACCTAGTTAATACCAGTCAAGTCTGCTCGGAACTTCCGCTAGGGGGCCCTGCTGTCTGTACAAGCTTCACCAGGACAGGCTGCGCAGTCTTGCACCTGGAGGAGAAGGTTTGGGTGAGGGTGAGTGGTGACAGGGCCCAGCCACATCAGCTGAAGTAACTCTGAAAGTCAACGGGATGACAGTTGTCCCAGGATGGCATCAGCCAGGGAGCTGATTTCATTTTGTTGACTTTTATTTACTTAATTGATTAATTTTGAGGGAGGGCAAGTAGAGGAAGTAAAAGGACATTATTATTTTTCTCTTGGTAATCTAGAATCTGAGGCTCTGAGGGTTGATATAAAGAGGAACAATTCAAAATCCCCTTTCAGGGATGCCTGGGTGGCTCAGTCGGTTAAGCATCTGCTTTCCCCTCAGGTCATGATCCCAGGGTCATGGGATCGAGACCCACATCTGCTCCTTGCTTATCAGGGAGCCTGCTTCTCTCTTTGCCTGTCACCCCCCCCTGCTTTGTGCTCTTGCTCTCTCTGACAAATAAATAAATAAAATCTTAAAAAAAAAATCCACTTTTGGTAGCAAGCCCCTTATTCCTAAAAGGCAGGCGATGAAAAAGAAAAAAAGTATGTTTGGCGGTATGCAGAAAGTTTGAGTGCCCCCAAGATGGGATCGGTATGAAATATCTGTACGGGTGATGATGAGTTAACAGTAAAACAAAGACTTAAAGAAATTACAAGGCAAACTTCCCTGAAGCCTCTCTGTAGTTATTTGTGTCTGAAGGTGATTTTGTATTTTGTGACGTTATATTTTCTAATTTCTCTGAAGGAAAGCTTGCCAAATGCATGGATGTTTTTTTATTTTAATTTTTATTTTTTTTGCCGTAGCCTCAAAATCCCTTAGGGCTAATTCAGGCCTGGTTCAGTGGCAATCAGCTGTCTCAGAGGCCACCTGCAAGTTTAAATAGCTTCTTGCCTGTTTATTTTGCACTGTTTTATCCTGTAAGCTGTCTCAAGGCCCTTCCAATATAAGCAGGAGGATTTAAATCTTAATAAATTGAGATTTGAATAACAGAGACAATCTGGGTTTGGAGGTCTTGAATGATTAGGATAAATATCTCTCTTCCCATTCCCAAATTATGCATGTGCTGTAACGCAATGCCCTCGATCCGCAACAGTAATAATTAAAATAGTAACAAACAGCAATAAGATAGTATTTAGATTGAAACAGTACTTTTCAGTTTATAAGGATTTTCATTTACAGTTTTTCAAAACTATACTATACTTTTACTGTACTATAAAACTATAGTTTTATATAGTTTATAATACATTATACATATATTATAGTATAAAAACTATACTATACTTTTACTATAGTTTTTCAAAACTATCCTTGGATAGTTTTAAGAGGTAGGAAGAACACGTATAGTTATGCCCACTTTATAGATGAAGAAACTGAGTCACTAAAAGATGAAGACAAGCCCACAACAAGAGGGACACGTGATAGCATTAGGACCAGAGCTCAGTTCTTTCCAATGGCTTTGCCATAATTTGGCCAGATTTATCAACATATATGTGCCAACAATAAGACTTCCAATCACATTCTAATTAAACTATTGGAAATACCTTCTTTTTTTTTTTTTTTTTTTTAAAGAATTTTTTTTTTTTTTATTTATTTGACAGAGAGAAACACAGCGAGAGAGGGAACACAAGCAGAGGGAATGGTAGCAGGAGAAGCAGGCTTCCCGAGGAGCAGGGAGCCCGATGCGGGGCTCGATCCCAGGCCCCTGGGATCTGACCTGGGCCGAAGGCAGACGCTTAACGACTGAGCCACCCAGGTGCCCCTGGAAATACCTTCTTATAAAGCTTATAGAAGGGACACTACAGAAATTCAGAGTCATTTCTTTTTTAAAAAAGATAACCAAAGGGATTGTTCGTCACTTCCTTCAATTCTAGGTTTGGAAGTGACAAACAAGCAATGCTCAAATAGTTTTCTCTAGCCTCTTGTTATTTTGATGGAAGACATAAAAATATATATGACTTGCTTAATTGTAATTTAACACCAAAAGATTTATTCTGTCCTGTCACCTCTCATCCCTCCAAATGCCAAGGAGTTGAATTTTCAGACATAGGAGAAGTCACATCACAAAGATAGTTCTAACATTAATAGAAACAACAACAACAATTAAAAAGGCTTACCTTGCAGCCTTCACATGTAATGACACCATAATGGATTCCTGATGATTTGTCTCCACAGATCTTGCAAGGAATAATTTCAATTTGAGCTGCAACAGAAGCACGCAACCAGTTAATTACATTTTCTTTTAAACACCTTATAAAAGCGTTCCCTGATCAGCATTTGTATAGTGAAAACTAATAACCTGCTAAACATTATACTGCATTAACTATTCATTGCTGAACTGTGAGGGTCCCCCTAGAGCCCTGGACTAAATTATGGCTGCTCGTTATATAATAGCTTTCGGGTTATTAAAATGGGTCATTTGAGAAGGTGTTTAAGAACCCACAAGAAGACTAGAATCAGCATTTCAAAGCCTTCAAGAACTGGAGAGCTCGCAGTTTAGGCCTCAGAGCAAAGCAGATACTACAGTGTTTCCTCCAATCTCATTTTCCATCATTATTTTTAAAAGGTCATAAATCTGTCATGGCTGAGCATTGTAGCTCCACCAGTAGGGAAAAAAATATACTCCAGAAAGTCAAGACTACTTAGGAAAATGATTCAATTCAAAATATTAATAAGTTACATATGCCAGCAAGTTAAGAATGCCTTAATCATCTTTTTTTAATTAATGTAGTTGGCATGTGTTAAAAATCAGTCCATTTGTGTACGATCAAAACCTTTCAACCATAAAGTTAATATCCTGTCTGAATTTAATAATGGTGAATCCTAACGAATAGTATATGTAGTTTCTCAGTTCTTTATGTTGAAAACTGATTGCCTGGTATAGTGTGCATATGTTTCTTACCAACTGATCACTTGACGGTGCCTCATGTTGGAAGACCACTCAATGTCTAACAGATATCACACCAAAGTTCTCAAATACGACAAAGTACATTTCTAAGCAAACACAGTACACCCTGAGCACAGTTGGTTGGAAAGGACATAAGTAAAGATTAAAAAAATAACCTCAGGAATAATTAGGCAGAGCAAAGTTCTTGGCCCACCTATTAAATATGACTTATATGTGAAATAAAAAAGACCAACACTGAGCTGTATACATAGGATGGCAACGTTCACCAGTGTACCCGGAATATTCCATTACGCTAAGTTTTATTTTCCACGATTTTCACTATGGATATCACGTCAGATTACTAAAACACACACAAACACAACTGTAAGAGCGTAAGTGTACTTCATTTTCATATAGCCCCTACCTAGCCCCATGCCTTACACAAAGCAATGACCTGAATATGTTGCACTTTGTAAGTAACACACAGCACGCTCTTTCTTCCGGTGTGATCCCATATCCTGGAATAATCTCCACAACCACTTACTCTGGATTTGATGTGATGTTTGCATTCAGTACTCAGAAGCAGTATACATTAAATTACTGGATTTAACCTCATTATAAATCATGTATACCTGCTAACTTCCTTTCCAGGGGGCTAGTACAGTACTGTGATGGCTTTTAGGGAATGCAGGCTATTCTAGAAGGAGAACACCTTTTCATGTCTATCACTTTTTTTTGTTGTTTTTAGAATTGTTTATTTTAGAGAGTTAGGGGGAGAAAGAGAGAGAGTGAGCAAGTGCGGGGGAGGGGGTGGGGAGGGGCAGGGAGAGAGGGAGAGAAGGTACAGAGAATCTTAAACAGACTCTACACTGAGCACGAAGCCAGACATGGGGCTAGATCTCATGAACCTGAGCCAAAATCACCTGTCGGATGCTTAACTGACTGTGCCAGCCAGGCACCCCTCACATCAGTCACTTTTCATGTTGACATAGTGAGCTTCATTGTCCAGTGAGAGACTGCTCAAAATTTCACATCCAATATATTTTCCATAATGGGTAAGCTTTCTAATACCTCAATAATGGTGTCTTTGTATACTGTCTGTTCAGAGTTCGGCAGCCTAATGTGTTGTAAGGTCGCATTAAACAAAAATGATAATTTCTAAGTTTGCCTCATCTTAGCATCTTGTTCGATTTCTTCAAGGAAATTCCTTATGAAATCTGAACTGTAATGATGCTTCACATTGATGGCCCCTCCATATTTTTAATACAGTCAAGGCCAAGTTTTGTGTCACATACTGTCTGCAGCTCTAGATAGTTACGTCCAACATTTTTGAGGTACAAAAGCCACGCGGTGGTACAGACATTGTGAAAGGCGCTATCAGCTGAGAGTGATGGCCTGGATTTTCCCACAGGAATTAACTAGTCTGTAATGAGAACCAGCCCCCTCCCCCACCCCAAGCCCTAAGGAATAATTAGGCAACATAAAGTACTTGGACCATCTATTAAACAAAATTTATATGTCAAATAAAAAGACCGACACTGAGCTGCTTCTGCTTATGTCTTACCTCAAGCTGCAATCACAGAAATCAGACACAGACAAACTTCGCTAAACCCTGTAGTTTAAGTCAGCATCAAAATGATGTGAGGCAATTAAAGCGACCTCAGTGCTGAACTCGAGGCCTTTCAAGAGTTACCTTCCTTCCAGCCTAACAATGGAGAGATCAAGCACATCTATTTATTTAGTTCTTTATAAGATGTGAAGGCCCTGAGCAGACCGTATTGGGAATGCTGAGTAAAACTATCTAGATCGAATGGAGAATAATGTATTGCTGTTCATTCTGGCTGGCCTCCTAGTCGATTACGCATGAGAAATGAAATGATAATATTTAAGGCAGGACCAAAATGACTGCCAAAGGCTGCTGTGATCCCACAAGTGATATGGAGATCTGGCACAAAGGGGTCTGTTCATGATGGTGGTGGCCCTGGGATCACAGCCTGGCGCTTCTACCCTTAGAATGACTCATGGTCTGGCGGCGGGGGTTGGAGGTGATGGTGGAGGGGAAAGGGGGAGGGTAATTGTAGCACAGACCCAGAGTTTGGTGCCAACTGCTGTATAGGACTGCTGGCCTGAGTCAGGCTCCCAAACTCAGCCTTCCTTGGCTTCCAGGGTCTTCGAATCTGGAGGGCACTCAAGCTAAGATTACTTCCCAAGACTTACGGAGGTTAAGATGCTTAGTAGGAATGGACTCACTGTAGACTGACCTGTAGACTGAGCCTCGACCTTTGACCCCCACTGTGTTTGTGCTTTGTTCCCGTGGACAATGCTGGCCAAAGAATGGGAACTGGAAAAGCTTCACTAGGAATCTCATGGTTAGGTGATAGGAGGGTTCTCCAAAGCAAAGTTCAAGTATGCTGACTGGTCAGATTAAACCATTCGACTAGCTTACCCTCTGGGTTGGCTCTCTTATCTCAGAAGACAATTTGAGTTGCAAGTGCTCTTTAGGAAATGATTAAAATCCACCTGCTCCAAAAAGCAAACTCTCTGAATGTGATCTGATCACATGCGTTGATATTTCCAGAAAGCAAACATTTGCAGATTGGACCAAGGCACTTACTCAACCTTCCATTTAATCCAACAATGCATAAAAGCCACTTCCTTCCACCTTTTAGTCAATTCACAGAATTCAAATGTGTATCAATGAGAAAAAAAAATGCTTTGCAATATTTTTTTCAAAAAGAAAGCAGTTTAGTTCCTTAAATTTGAGGTTTTAGACTAATAAGAGGGAAAAGGACAAAAGTCCCTTTGCCCTTTGCTTTCTATCCCTCAGGCTTTTTCATTTTCTAACAGGCAGTGTTGTTTCTTTTCAAAATAATCTTCTTTTAACACAAATTATGAGTCTTGGCCCGTATATATACTGCGCACATTAACTCAGCCAGAATTTCAAAGGATGAGTTCTGTCAGACACCACTACTGTCACAAGTATATTGATTAAATTAGCCCACATACATATTCATCGCAGCAAAGAGGTTTATTGTGTAGCAGAATATCTGAAGCAAGACGCACACATATAATCATGAATTGGCTTAACAATGCACAATCTTGCTATGAAAAATTCTAATTTGCCCACATTTTCGGCTCTATTGCCTAAATAATTTGCTCTCTCATGCACCCTCAGTGATTCAAGCACGCTCTCCACACCTGCAGAGGCAAATTTCTGCAGTTTCAAGGAGCTGACAACAAGTGGCAGCGGGGAGTCAGGAAATCCTGGAATGCAAGTGTGCTAATTAGCCAAGTGGTCCTTGAGCTGGGCTGTCATTTAGCATTGTACTTCAAAAGGTTGGCTTTTTCGTTTCAATTGTAAAAGGGACAAGAACATGGACAATGGCATTCTTGACACCTCATTTACTCCTCAGGACCTTTTTTGGGAGATAATCTTGGTCCAGAGAAAAACACCCATTCTCCCAAAGAATTAACAAGTACAATTGTACAAGAGTTGTACCCATTCTATGGGTGAAAGGTGATGCCATGATAATCTAATGGATTTATAATAACCTATAATACGCAACATGTATTTGGGCTTATAATGTGCTAGGCATTATATCCATACCTCCAGTCCTATGAGGGAGGGGCTACCATAATAATCATCATTACCTGCAGAAAACAGAAACCCAGAGAGGCTAAACAACTTGCCCAAAGTCAGAGAGAGGAAGAAGGCTGGGATTTGGACACATTTTGTCTTTTTTCTTTAACTCCATAGTGTTTTCCCCTTTCCCACTGTACTTTACAGCCAAGCTAAATTGCTCCAATAACAAATCAGGAGCAGACTGCTATTAGCATGCCACCATTAACCGAGGATGCAAAGGACACAGCACAAATAATATGGTTAAACTTACATAACTACTCAGAACTGATTCAAGACATCTTTTTGAGAGTTACCTTACTTATTAGTACTTTATAACTGTAATTACTTTATAAATGTAAGTAATCATCAACCTTCTAGACCGTTCTTCTCCATTTTATAAAATTACAAATAGAGTTTTTCACCTTAAGATGAATGACGCCAGAGTTTAACAATTTTTAAGGCTGGACAGATTACTTAACCTCTCTGAGCCTCAGTTTCATACCTGAAGATTCAGAGATACAATGTATAAATGATGTCGCAGAGAAATGATTATTTTATATATGTATTCTCTCTCTCTCTATATATATATGCACATCACACAGTTGTTAGAAATATTTGGCACTTAATAAATAGTTATTATTATTGTTATTGTTGATAAGAAATCCTGCCTTATAGCGAAATGAAATTCTGTTCTCCAGACTTTAAGCCCTTTCCAAAGTGGGGATAGAGAAAAGCTGCTTATCCTCTGAATAATATGACGGGCGGTTCATACCAGCTACCACAGCAATCCTTTACAACATTGGCCCTTACCTGCCACAACCCAGCAGTATACTGCAATCAGCTGTGGTATGTGTCCCAAGGAATGTGTTACTAACAATAGTAAAAAAAAAAAAAAATTAAAATTTTTATTGGTTCATATAAAAAATAAACTAATAGGGACCTAGAGCTACCCCAATATTATCTTTCACTCTAGCTCACATGCATAACCATATACTTTCTTGAATTGGACTGAACAGGGCGGGGCTACTGCTGGCTTGCCAGGAAATGGCCAAACGTTGGGTACACCCATGACAGTATGTGACACAGACGAATGTTACACAATTTTGTGTGTCTTGCAAAAACCGTTTAGTACTGCTTAAAAAAAAACAACCCCCAAACCCAAAACCCAAAGCCAACTATCTTTTACACCAATCTGTTGACAGTCTCTCTTCTGGAGGGCTGGGACTATGGAAGGCTTTTCACTTGCTATGTCACATATTCCTCCAATGTTTGAATTTTTTACAACCAGCATGTATTACTTTTGTAAGCAGAAAAACCAATAAAGATTAAAAAGAAAAACCCTACGGCATTTGATTTTATTTTCAGTAAAATGGCTTGAGTCCTTTACGGATTAGTCACTTTATTTTATCCCCAGTTTAAAACTGCTGGGGTATTAAAGGCTTCTGCAGCTGCCTGGATGGCGGCCGGGCCTGCATGTCAAGGCCGGCTGGGGGAGAGTGGCGGAGGCTGCACCTGATTACCTGGAGCGGCTTTCAAAGCTACTGGCTTCAAGAATTTTCTGGCCCCTCTGGGTCTGGCCACCTCCTGGTTCCAAGGACGCTGTGCTTTGCCCAGTGGGTCCCCGCTGAGGGGACTAAAGTAGGGGCTGAAATTCACCTGGCTGTTGGTTGTGCCGCAGAGTGGCTGGAAGAGCCCAGAATAAGGGAGCTTCGCTCTAATTTGTCTGCCCACATAAGCACCTCTTTTTCAAACCATCCTTGCCGGGGTGGTGCCTTCTTCATACTGTGTGAAGGTGTTGTGCGTACTAGAAGTGAATAATTCAGGAAGCAGAAGGCTTTCCCTTCACTCTCTCAGGGCTGCTGCTGGAGGCCACAGGCCACCAGAGGCTTTGCAGAGACCTCTCCTTACATCTCGGTGGTGGGAGGCGAACAGGCCGTGGGCTTTGACCACTATGGCACCTTCAGTTGTCCTGGACGCACGGCTGGGGGTACAACATGGTCATGTTCCACAGCCCAGGCATGGTCAATGAACCTTGGGGGTAGGGAGGGCCAAGTTCCAGCTGCATACTATCCCAGCCTACCATCAATGTGCTCTGCCATTGTGTCTGCTCAATATATACTAATTATAACACTAGTATATTTCCCTGCCACAGTCTTTCCTTCTACTGATTTTGGATTCTTCCATAACGGTACTTAATCCTCATTGAACAGCACCAAAGCAATTAGAAAAGCCCTACCCCTTTGCTAGAGCAGCCTTGTGGTAACAGTAAGAATCTCTGATATTTGCAGAGTTCTGTAACAGACTAAAGTTTTTGTTCTTATCAGCGTGTTCTGATTTTGGTGCTCCCAGTGGCTCTGAAGTAGGCCGCTGGGTATAACATCCCCATTCTACAGATGCGGACAGTGAACCTCGGGAGGGTGAATGGCTTCTCTCTGTCTGGATTTCCCAAGTTTCAATGGTAGAGACAGCCACAGATAAGACAGTCTTGGTGTCTCTTCCCTACTCAAGATTATTTGATGCCTTTAGATTTATGCTAACATCAATCTGGGGCTCAAGGGGAGATGACACAAGAGAGAAAGAGCTGCAGGCTGATTTAGCTAAGAAATGGAGTCGGCAATCCTTCCAAGTCTCTCTCTGCCCCTCGACTTGCTGGGTGGCCTCAAACAAGTCACTTACACCTCCACTTCCTCCGTCTATAAAATGGGAATAATTCTTACCTCCCAGGCAGGTGGTGGTAAATGAATGCTCACAAAGCTCTTTGAAGATGAAAAGACATACATAAATGGGAAGCTTTAGGAAGCTTGGCATATCATTCTTGGCAAGGACCAGGACGCTGTGCCCTCACTACCCACAACAGGCTCCTCCACAAAGAGAATAAAGAAAAATACACAGAACTGTAATTTTCATCTGCTACCTAGACCTAGTTTTTTTTTTAATTGTTGGTTCCCAAAATGCCTTCCTGAGGGACTAATAGGTTCAGATGCTACTATCTTAGTCTCAAGAAAAAAAGAACACATGGATGGAGAAGTCACCTCTCCAGAGGTGTCACCACTGTCACAAGCAAAGTCACCAAACCGAAACTTTCACCAGGGCTTATGCAGTCTTGTGGAGGCATCATGGGAGTGGAAGGATTTCCACCTGTTAAACCATAAACATACATGTCACACTGTGACATTCTGAGTCTTGGTATTAAGCTGATGTCTGATTCAAAGGAGCTTGTCAAATTAGAGCCAGTTTAAAAAAAAAAAAAAAGTCCCGCCCCCCCTTTTCAACAAAATTCCTGTATCTCACCTATTATTTAAAGCCATTCTTTAAATTGATCATGGTTTCTACTGAAAACCTAACAGCTTTTAAAAAGAATGATTTTTTTTTAAGAATGATTTTTTAATAAAAAGTATTGCTTATACCTGCCAAAATACATACACATAAACACACCTCAAGCAGTCAAGAGAACAAACATTTGCAAACTAAATCTAAAATAAGTCAAAAGTAGAATTTTGGAACTTCGGCTATTTCCTTCAGACTTTATACATGTATGACTTCAATGCATTAGAGTTAAAACACTGGGCCAGAATCCCCCCATTCAGAAAGAGCTTAGCTGGGTACACGGGAAATCCCCAAAGAATAAGGAAGACAGGCATATCTTCTCATGTGGCTTTCTGTGAATGTGCAGGTAGTTCTGACAATGGGAACTGAATATTAATCCTTTGTAATAGGTTTCTATCCTTACTAGATTAAGCTTTCCAGAGAAACTGACTCACATTCTCTGATGCATACATATCTTTGCTAAAAGCCCAATCCAAATGAACACTTCTCTCCCTAGACAGGGAAATTCTGTCCAATCAGAGCGGAGACAGATTTTTCGTACAGAGGAATAGTGGATGGCTTTGATTTTTTAGATCCAATTCTATCTAGAACCCTCCTCCTACTACACACTAATGTATAAAACACCTAAATTGGGGTGCCTGGGTGGCTCAGTGGGTTAAAGCCTCTGACTTCGGCTCAGGTCATGATCTCAGGGTCCTGGGATGGAGCCCCACATCCGGCTCTCTGTTCAGCAGGGAGCCTGCTTCCCCCTCTCTCTCTGCCTGCCTCTCTGCCTACTTGTGATCTCTTTCTCTCTGTGTCAAATATATAAATAAAATCTTAAAAAAAAAAAAAAACACCTAAATTTAAGGGAATTGACTTTTTACCTCGTTTGGTAACTACCTGATAATCAACTCAACCTTGCATAAAATACTTGAATGGCAAAAGAAGCAGCTTCTCTTTACTCATCAAGTGGGCAAACACTGAATAAATGCTCACTCAATACAGATGATGCCATTAATATCAGCAATACAAATATTTCTCTCTGTTTTGTCTTTCCTAATCTAACCTCTCTATTGCCTTTGTAAATAGTGAGACATATTTGTTGTCGAGAATGTGTGGGGTTATATGCAATCAGGGACCAAGACAAAGGTAAATGGCCATTTGGCCAGTTATTCTCAGTTGGGATAAGGTTCCGCTAAGATTCTAGAATTAAGTACATTTTTTTTTCAATATTTATTTATTTATTATTTAATTTAAAAAAATATTTATCTATTTATTTGATAGACAGTGAGATCACAAGTAGGCAGAGAAGCAGGCAGAGAAAGAGGGGGAAGCAGGCTCCCTGCTGAGCAGAGAGCCCTATGTGGGGCTCGATCCCAGGACCCTGAGATCATGACCCGAGCCGAAGGCAGAGGCTTTAACCCACTGAGCCACCCAGGTGCCCGGATTTTTTTCAATATTTAAATCCTGAAAATTTTCTACGACCTTGAGATCAGAATATCTAATAGAAACTTTTCTCTTGAATCTCTCAGGATGGGTTGACTATCATGTCCTCTCAGCAGGAAAAAGAATCCATTTTATTTTAGTAAGTGGTTAGACTGTGATCTAGGTAAACCCCTAATAACTTTTTTCCAACAACAGATGTGTGGGTCCCTTACATTCTTGATAATACTAGGCCAAAAAAGTGTCATCTGACTCACAGAACTGTATCTAATCTTTACTCATGATCATCTTCACTCTAGATATCAATTCCTTTTTTTGCCACAGAACAACTGTGCCCATTTAGGTTAAATCTTCCTCTGTCTGCAGTTGAGAACAGTGGGGTCAGCTCTTTGCTTTCATCGTTCGAAGTCTATTTTGCACAACAGAAAAGAACATCTTTAAAACCAAACCAAATCTGGAGATCTTATCTAGTTTCTGCTTCACCCAAAACATCAGAATTACTGCATTTTATGAAATAATCTTACTTTACACAATTACCCCTGAATTCTCATGCCTAACACTCCATTTGGCATCTCTCTTAAACCTCACACCTGCTTATGCATACCTCAAGCTGGCCTCATCATACAATCTTGGTATTTTAATGCAGAAGCTTTTATTTTTTTAATTGGTACATATAATGTTACAAATAAACAAACCTGGTGATTCAATCACCAGTCCATGGATGGAACAACCTATTGACAGAAATGGATCTTACAACAAATAGAACATCTGCTTACATCTATTTGTCCTACGGCTTCATATTATGAGTCTCATCCGCTATATGCTTAGCAGACGGCATCAGAGTTTACTGAATAAATCAATCAAAACATTGTTTGCCTCAGAACACTCCTTAGAGAGCTAAAATTGCCTGCCTAGAAAGTCAGTCATTGATTGCTACTTTCGATTGTACAATTTCTATGACCCCCACCCCAACGGTGCTACCACAAAAATCCGCTGGACAAAGGCATGCAGAAGTGGGTCAAAAAAATAAGAATCCAGGTTACATCACCAAAGTTTACCAAGCCAAGGAATCCACTGCTTCTCTCCATTACCCTGGATTGTTTTTTTTGATCCATTACTACTCACTGAATAGTAAATTATGTCATTTAAGAAATATTCTCTAACCAAATCAAGTCTGGATTCATGGCAAAAGATTGCAAATAACTTGTAACTTTAAATGTTGGAAATACATTTACATCCCTCCATAGTAAGCCAAAGAGGACTAAAACGACAATACATCTATAGCCACGGAAACACAGGTTGGTGATATGAGAACTTTCTTGGTCCAAGGACCTGGGGTAAGGATGGTAAGAAGGATTATCCCACAGTCCATATCCCCCCCTCTAACCCTGTGCTATTTCCCACTTTACAAAATGTCCCTAGAATTAATAGGGAGAATGGAGCTTAGGACAACAGGCCAGGGAAAGGTCTGGTTTTTATTAAAAATCATAAGCAAATTATTCAGGCTTGCCAGAAGCAGAAGTGTAGATGTTGTCATATTAATCATATTTAGACTGTAAGATCTTGAAGGATTAGCGACCAACTCCTGGAAGAAAATTCTGCTGGGTCCTCCACCTCTAATTTCTAGGACATAGCCAACGACATCTAAACAACCAATATGTCCAAGTTCTAAGCCTTCAAATATATCACAGATGTATTTCTGGATTGCAGTTCAATAGTATTTTTTTTTTTACAATTATCTTTTATGATGTTTTTCTTAGACAACCAGCTCAGCCAGGCATAGGAACGACCAGGCAAATGACCTGAGGAGTTTTTTCTGACTCTCTCTCTAACTGCAGGCTCTCTAAACTTGCTTTTTAAAGAAGCATTTCCATTCTTAATTATGTAAGATCAACCAGAGAATGGCGAACGATATCTGCTGATAACTGACACAGAGTTGTTTTCCAAGTCTGTTCCCATGGGGAGAAAGCAGGAGCTGGTAGCTATTTCTTGGTTGGAAAGGGAGAGGCAGTAAAAGGCAGAAGAGCCTTGGGGATACTAAGGAGTTGTGAGGCAGGAGGGGAAGGAATGTTCTGACCACGCTCAGAGATTGTCAGATATATTTTAAGAAGGTCTGAACATCAGACTCAGCATCATTTCACAGACTGTAGTACCTAATAAATGTCATTTTTTTCCCAGCAAAAGGAAAGGTGTACCATGGGTGTTTATCTTGAAGCCACCTATTCTTATGTGAGTCATGTACCAGAGATGAGGTAAGAATGTCGCAGCCATGTGGTGAGAGCACAGGGAGGGGCATGGCACTGGCCTTATTCAACTTTCGGTTTCTGCCCCTACAGTCCAAGGAGCTGCTTTTGCCTGCGGACAAATGTTTCCGAGGACGTTCTATGACCGTCCTGCACAGACTCCTATCGGCTGCCCAGCCTTTGGCCTTGTGTGCTTTTGTCACTTCAGATAGCTTGGGGGAGGCAGTGTGACATTATCATCGGAATAAGGGAATTCTTCTCATTTGCAGTAAAAGTGCACCATTCACACACTCTGGTACTTCAGTGTGGCAGCGTTTTGAAAGCCACTTCACAACTGATGGCAGCACATCTCACATCAGATGGAAACACACTCTGATTGCTAACAGCTGCTCTAGGCACATCTTACTGTCACGGCCTGAGCTCAGAATAGCAGGTCCTTTTTAATGCCCATGACTGCCACCATCTTAAATCATTACACACACACACACACACACACTCTATATGTCACATGCTCACACACAGGTCCATCCAGCCACAAGTCTTACCACCATTCGCTGGGAACCTGCATGGTCAGATACCAGGGATGCAAAGAGGATACACGGAACCCACGAGCACACCTCATCTCGTTACATTAGCTTCACTGTACCCAAATCAAGGATGAAAGTGAAAACTGTTTTAAAAGGAGAAGAAAGGAAAGAGTTGAGTATAACCTTGAAGGTCAAGTGCAGAGGTTAACTCTGCAAGTTCTGGAGCCAGGGTGTGAATCCCTGTCCTGTTACTCACTAGCCATTCGAACGTGGGCAGCTTTCTGACTCTCTCTGTGCCTGACTTTCCTCTTCTCCTTTAAAATGATTCCTACCTCATTATAAAAGGGTACCCAGGTCAAGTGCCAGTAGAGCCAGTGCCTAGCATATAATAAGTGCTTAATAAACGTTAGCATCCTTCCTCTTCCTCCTCACGCGTGTTTTAAGGACAGTAGTATCTGGCAAGGGCTGCACCTGGAGTTGAGGGAGCTAGGAGAAGAATGAAGGACAGGTCATTATGCTCCTTGTAAATAAAGACATGGCAAAGTTTAGCAGCTTTCTGTTTTGTTTTGTTTTTGAGATTTATTTACTTCGGGGGTACGAGCAGAGGGAGACTGAGAGAGAGAGAGAGAGAGAGAATCTCGAGCAGACTCCCTGCCGACAATGGGCTCCATCCATCTCACGACCCTGAGATCACAGCCCAAGCAGACACCAAGATTGGACACTTAACTGACAGAGCCACCCAGGCATCCCTAGCAGCTTTGTTTCTAACGCAGAGGCCTAAGATGAGGAGAAACACTAAAGAGATGTAAAGCAGAATTCAAAGAGACCAGTGTATATTATGCCAGCGACCCACTTTCTAGGTAAAGCCCATGGCAAGGCTGGCATCTTGGAGAGGTGGTAAGCAGAGGAAGTGGGAGAGGCTTCTAAGAGCTGTGTGGTGAGATAGCAAAGGACGGAGTGACCTAAAACTACCTATCAATACGTGCAGGTTACCAACTCCCCCCACCCCCAGAATCTCTGCCAGCATCTTTCTCCAGGGCTCCCCTCCCCTCCTCTGTTCTTAGATACACTGTTGCCTGGGATAGTCTTCCGGATTCAGTCCTGCTGTACTATGCTGTGATTTGCTGATTACGAGTGAGTTGACCAGTCATTTCTTCAACAGTAGGGGCATCTTTTTCATGGTTAGACCCCACAGATGTCATCTGGTCAGGGAAAATGTAGTAATCCAAAGGGGAAGAGAAGCCCACCTGGCAACCAAGTTGTCTATTTCATCTCATTTTTGGCTTAGGAAAGGGAACATAATGAAACGTTCTCCTCAAGGTCCCGAGGAAAAGTTCTGCCAGAGCTCTTGCCAGAGCTAGAACACTTTGTTTTTAGCCACCTGCCCACTCCTTTTTTTTTTTTTTTTTGCCTTATTTAAAAACAAATGTTTACTACAATTGACCAAAAAGCGTCCCTTTCAACACCATGCCATCATACAAGAGACAAGGTGATACAATGCTAATGTGGCGTTGATGGAAAATAAAGTACTACTTTCCCTTCAAGGTAAACAATTTCAATAGAACGTGCTGGAACAGAGTTAGGTTGTTTATACCCCACTCCCCAACTCCAGTAATTGTGTGCTTTTGCTTTAAATCCATAGCATCAAAGCTCTTGGCAAGAAGCATCAGTCATGCAAATCTATTTCTCATTGTTACTCATTTTTCAAAACAGAGCCTCCCAATAGGCAAGCGTTTTAGGACCTCAAGCAACCTCATTTCCAGCTACAAAGGTTAGGCATTCCACATCAAGGGCCAAGTCCAAGATCATGTTAAGGAACAATAAGACATACAGAAGTAACTTCTGATGCAGGTTCTAGGGGCAGCACCAAAGTGTAGTCATCAGACTAGAGCCTTCCCTGTAAGACGTTGGGGAACCAATGCCCAAAGAGGTGGCTAGAGTCAGTCCAGTGCTCCAGGAAAATCAACCTAACTACTCACCTTGGCCTGCCTTTATTCTGATTTCACTGTTATTCAAAGAAACCCAGTGCAGTCACTGAAAGCAATTCCAAGAAACGGAGTTCAAAAAAGACTACTAAGGCTTAGAAAAAGATCATTTAAATATGTGTGCAGGCTTCCAGACTGAAAATTCTGAATGGGACAAGATTTTTTTCGGGTGCATCACTTTGGAATGTTGTTTAGAAAACCACTCACACTTCAAACATAGCTGCCAATAATCAGAAAGGCAGCCAGCACCTCTGAGGAATTATTGTTATTTAAAACATCCTTTAAAATATATCACAAGAATAAGTCTGACCAGTCCTTACCCATCCCCACCCTCTAAAATCAACAAATAATATTTCCACTGAGGCCAGTTTCCTGTTCTTGGAATCAGTTTTTTGAATTGTCAGTTAGCCAAGATGAACTAATAACCATAAAATTTATCATTGCCACTAGCAAGGCAGGTAACTCTAACTCTACTAGACAAGTATCAATCCATTTCAAAATATTTCCTGAGCATTAATTACTGGTCCTGAGCATTTTTCTGGTCTGTTGAAGTAAATGGTGTTCTTTTTTTATTTTTTTTAAGATTTTATTTACTTATTTGCAGAGAGAGAGATCACAAGTGAGCAGAGAGGCAGGCAGAGAGAGAGGGGGAAGCAGGCTCTCCGCCGAGCAGAGAGCCCGATGTGGGGCTAGGTCCCAGGACCCTGAGACCATGACCTAAGCCAAAGGCAGAGGCTTATCCCACTGGCCCACCCAGGTGCCCCAGTAAATGGTGTTCAAGAGGGACATTTCATTGCCCAGTTAGATGGTATAGTTCATTTCAGAGTGAATCTATTATCTGTCTTTCTTTCTTGACTTGGACATTACTAATTAATTTCAAAGAATGTTTTCTTTGGACATAATTTTACAAAGATTCTTTGAGATCTTAGGTCAAGGCACTTTGTAAAGCATAATGTCCTCGATAAGGCAGAGGGTTCTCAGGAACAGTGAGGGGAATGATTTTAAAAGGTCTCTCTGATTTTTATATGTGTTACTCTAGGAGCTTTCCTTAATGGTTTTGTTTTGTTTTTAGATTTATTTATCTATTTATTTGGGAGGAGAGAGGGAGCACAAGCAGGGAGGAGAGGGGGAGGGAAGGGAGAAGCAGACTCCCCACTGAGCAGGGAGCCCAAAGTGAGGTTGGATCCCAAGACCCTGGGATCATGACCTGAGCTGAAGGCAGACGCTTAACCGACTGAGCTACCCAGGCAGCCCTTCTTAATGAGGTTTTAAGGAAGAGAGTAAGAGAGAGAAAACCAAACTTGAAAGTGGCAATTTAACCTCCACCAGGGAGTCAGGAGGCTGGGGAGCCCTGAGTCCTGCAGGATACCAGTTGCTCATGCTTCTCCTAACCTGACAAAAAGTCGTGTAGCATCTCCACCTTTCCTGACTTTGCCAAGGATCCACACTGTATTCAACTACAACTGAAAAATAGGGAACAAGAAAGGAGAAAATGGAAAGCCCCAAGAGCCAGCAAACAAATTTCCTAAACCAGTGATGCATTTTAACATTCTAGGAATGTAAATTCATATTAACTGTCATTTGAATTTATGTTCAGTCAGTCTAGTGAGAGAGTAATTGCTGAAACTGGAGCAAATTGGTTGCACAGACTTCAGCAATGGGCATAAATGGCCAGTGGGCCGAGGGGTCTGAGGTCACGAGTGGCAGATCTAAGAAGGGTTTCCCCGGGAATGCTGCCACTCACTTCACTCCAGGGAGTCTGTTCCCCACTCTGAACCGTAGCAAGCCAAAACCATCCCTTAGAAGAAAGGCATGGGGACGAGAAAATAGGTCACAGTTCTATACATTCTTCAGCAGCATCTCATAAACCTTAAAAAGTAAAACTTAGGGAAAACTCATTTTTATAGCCCCCAAAGACACGAAACGGCAAAATAGGATAAAACACGGGTAGTTCCAAAGGACTTCTCACCAGGGATGCTTCAGTCCCACCACCACCACCACCACCTCCACCGAATTCCCCAGCGAGCCCTGATCTTGAACCCCCACAGCTGAGTCAGTGAGGTCTGCCCAGCCCAGAAACAGGGAGCTCTGTGCCCAGTGCAGAAAAAGCATTGAGCGGCCCCACAGCCAAATGGGGTGGCATCTGAGTGATTTCTGAACTGGTGGCTGAAGTCAGAATTCTCCGGTGATCACTATCAGGTTATGACAACAAAAGACCCCATTCTAGGAGTTTCCCTTCTTTCTCCCTCCCTTCAGCTTCCCACATTCACTGCTTGCAGGGCAGTTTTGTCAGTCAGGCAGTAGTAATTCTGACACAGGCGTAATCGTGCCCTCTCGGGAGGGGGGTGAGATCTGGCCAGGGGACACGCACTGTGTGTGCGGATGTGTCTCTGTGCTGAGGCAGAGCCGGCCGGCCGTGGAAGGTCCTTTGTTTTCCTTGTGGCTGCGGTCCGCCATGTTCATTTCCTAGAAGAGAATTAGCGGCTGGTATTTTCTTCCCCGCAAAATCAGCGGCAGCAGCCTCTCACCCAGAATGACTGGTCTTCAAAACAGCGATGCTGTCGTCGTCACTAACTTCTCTGAACTGCTTCCACCGGCAACGGCTTGCAGGGCCAGCGTGCCCATAAAGACGAGTTGGTCACTGCGTAGTCACTTGTGTTGTCGTTGCCGTTGTTGCTGTTCTTAAAGAAAAACAGCCTGGCCTGGTTTCTTCTCTTACCTCACTTACCATATTAACCATTGGTTATTTTCAAAAATCCAAGTCACCTTTCCAGAAGAACAAGGGCCACTAGGGAGGCTGCTGCTACGGGAGTGGAAAGCCGTTCCAGAAGAGAGATTCGTTTTTGGAAGTGACAGCATTTTTGGCACAGATGTTTAGCCTCCCCAGCCGCCTGGCTGTGAAGGGGCAACATCCACGTGGAAGCATCCCTCCTAGTACATTTGTTAAAATCAGCTTCATTACCTTATAATGTAAATGACTTTGGGAGGAAACTCTGAGTGTCCTGTTTTCTCTCTCCTTACAATACCGTTCAGTTAGAGTAGACTTTGTGGAAATTCTGATTTCATTACCACCGCTATGTTAAAGTATGCTTTCTGATGTCATGCTCCAGAATAAACTAAGTTGTTTGCTACAACTACCTACACACAAATTAGAAAATTATATGATAAGCAGTTTAATACAGCCTGTAGCTGGGACACAGGTTATTACTGAAAGTAGTTCTTCGCATGGTTTCTGGTTTCACAGTAAACGAAGACGACTTGAAAGGACTCCGTGGTTTTGATGCTCTTCTGAAATGAAAACATTTAGTGAGTGTGTAGCATCGGGTTGTCATTAATGTCAGCCATGCGAAAACACTGTCTCCAGGAACACTCCAGTCATTTCTCACTGAGACCATGACTTTCCACCCTCTGGCATTTCAGGCATTGTGCCGGTACTCTTCCAAAAGAGAATCTTTGGGCAAGCCATTCTATGTAATCAAACACATATAACTCTCTTAAGTGAATAGGTGGTCTCAGTTTGCTAAAGGTGGTCAAGAATTGCCACAGGAGAACGTGTTCCTTTCTGAGAAATGCAAAGCTAACGGTGACAGTTCATGATGACATCCTGGAACTTTGGAAAGCCAGAAGTATGAGCGCAACGTTTAAAGGTGCAGAGCGTCAGTTCAAAGTAACACGGTGGATAAAAATATAAAAATAGCAGATTAGCTTCACATCACTCCTATTGAACTTCTTGAAATGTACAGTTTAACAAAGTCTTATTGATGAAAGCAAAAAAATCTCCGGCATCCTTGATGTGTTTGATGATAGCTAGCACCTTTTATGTGCCGTGTCTGCTGCCTGACTATATTATAAATGAGCAACAAAACACTATACTTACGTCCAAAGTTATAAGGAATGAGGAATTAATCATGTTATGTTGAGTGAAATTAATAGCACAACATTAAAAAAGGCTTGCTAGATACTTTCTTGCTTCATGCAATCAAGTTTGGCACAAGAGAGAAGGAAGTAAAGCTATTTTCTTAGGTAGGTAAGAGCTATTTTCTTAGGTAAGCATTAGGAAGTGGTATTCTCTATAATATGGCCGGGGTATTTTGTGGTTGTTCTTATTTTTCCTCTCCCCATTCATTGCCCATGAATTAATTTAAGAAATAAGTAAGGCATAAGGGAATAGGCTAACTATATAACAGTATTTGCCACATTCTTTAGTTCCAGATACTCTAAGAGACAGGGACCAAATGTAGGGTAAGAAAATATTTTGCAGTTTCTCAGAATATCACATATTTGTTGTGCTTGCTATGGTGGTTACATACCATTTTTAATAGCACCTTTTTTATTGCAATTGTTTTTAAACACACTTTGGGAGTAAGTATAGTGAATCCACTTTGTGTGGATTCTCACAAAGAGATTGCCTGGGTGTTGGGGTGTGGGGTGGGCATCTGGTGATACTCTCATGGTAATAATGTCTTTATTTCACTCATTTTCTGTGCTTTCTAATTATAAATTCAAACTGTAATGTCTCTTCATCCTTTTGCATCTCCTTTCTAATTTACAAAACAACAACAAAAAAGTATTTTTAACTTGTATTGTGAAATAGCCACAAATACAGGACTCCAGGGGTTTGTAAATCCTGATGTATATAAAGTGTCTGATTTTCTTCCAGCCGTCAATTAAATCATAAGGACAATGCAGCTCATTTTATAAAATAAAATATAAGTGATATTTGACAACTAAATGGCCAAAAATTATAACTGTTTATATTTGAGCTGCTTTTGACCTAGTAAAATGTATAGGAGAGGAACAACTAAGAGTTAAAATCTGCATGGAAGTTTTAAAATTTTAAACTGTTCATATCCAACCCCAATCACATTCATTTAAAAAAATAAAGTTTAAAGCCAAAGAATTTACGGCCTATGTATCTATGGTTTCCTCCCTGTTAGTATTCACTAAAAAGACATTACAGTTTTGGGGTTTTTTTGCTACAGAATCATATCTGGAAAATATCAATAGAAGTGTTATTGGTTATCAATCCTCCTCATTTGTACGTTAAAGGGATTAAAGTTATTGTCAGCACACAATATGCTTTCACTGGAAAATAATTAGTCCTTTTTGATGTTGTTTGTTTTCTTCAAGGACAATCAGAAAAAGATGTAAATGGATGTACAGATTACCATGTAAATGTTGACTCTCAAAGGAGGTGATGAAGGAATCTAAATAAGGCTACCTTAATTCTGAAAGAATAAAAGTTCAAATAGTGAATGGCTGAATTCACACCTCAAAATTACACCCAATACCAGCTTACAAAAATAAGTTTTCAATTGTGTGGAATCATTACCACACTGACAGAAAACAAAAGAAGCATTTTGCAGAACTGTGCTGGTTTTGCTGCTCTTTCTGCTAATTTAGTTTGTGCAGAAGATTCACTGTGTGGCCCACTTGTTCCTCATCACATTAAACAAATGTCTTTAGAAGACAAGCTAGGGCCACCTGGTCGCTCAGCTGGTTAAGCTGCTGCCTTTGGCACAGGTCACGATCTCAGGGTCCTGGGATCAAGACGCTGTGCTTGGGCCCTCTGCTTAGTGGGAAGGTCTGTTTCTCTCTTTCCCTCTGCCCCTCCCCCCTGCTTGTTCTCTCTCTCTCTCTCAAATAAATAAAGTCTTAAAAAAAAAAAGACAAACTAGTGATGAACTAGGCAGTATCTCTTCATCTTTCAGATTTCTGCAAGGAGATTTCACAGGATTCTGTAAGTGAAATCATTTCAGTAAAATCTATGGTTAGACAGGAAATATACAACATAAAGCTTCCATGTAGAAGATATCATGCACATTTATTTTTCAGCATTTAGAAATGACTGGTGAGTGATTCAGCAGGCCCTTGCCCATTGTCTTCTTGATAATCTAATGTAAATGTATACTGCATAATAGCTTTACCACTCTGACCTCAACGCGGAGTAAAATGACAGATAACGAGGAAGTAGAAGCAAGTCACTTACACAAATATGTAATTTTGATGCTTTGGCTCATTCTGGCCCCTGTTCAGTTCCCACACCTTGCTCAAGAGAGGTGGCTTTCATTAAAACCTGCTATTTCTAAGGTTTAAGATATTAAACATAGTACGGGCATATGAAGAGTCATCTTTCTTCTCATTTCATTAATAAGCACAGTAAGAGTCCATTCCCCACCCAAACTGTCCTCAGGAAGGGAAGTTAAAAGGCCTCGAATACTTTCTCCTACTGCCCTGCAGTGAGACCTTACTGGCCTCCTTCGTTGTCTGAAGACCCTTCCCTGGGTTAGACAAAGTAGAGGTGCTCCCTCTCATGAATCATAGTTTCTGTTTTGTTTAGATTGTTTTAAAGAGCTCAACCAAACCAAAGTACAGAATTCCAGACCTGTAAGACTTCTGAGATGACCCAATCAAAACCATTACTTTTCAATCAAGGCCACGAAGCTCGGAGAGGCACAGTGACCATCCCAAGATTACCAAGCCAGGGTGGACCCAGAGAAACCACCACCCACCCACATCTGCCCACTCTCCTCCCAACTTTCAACTAGGTTTATCCCAACCTCGACCATTTCACAGATGGAAAAAAAAAACAAAAACACACCAGAATCAGGGTTAACAGAAATCACTCACGTGGGAGGAGTGAGCAGAGGTTAGTTTCTCAGGCAGCCACAGGGGGCCTGACCTTGAGGACACAAAACAGAGGATCATTCATGGGTCACGCTGGTAGTGGCAGGGAGAGGCAGCAAGCTTTGGCACCACAGGCAGAATGCTGTGCAGCTGGGGGTGGAGAGAGTTATCGGGAGAGAAAACCCCAACAGACTGGGAAAATGGCGGGGCTGCCAAAGAGGAAGATTACATTGAAATAAAGCTGTGTCCACTTGACATTTTCCCCCAGCTCCAGTCCTAGCCACAAGCGGGCTATATCTAGAAACACAGAAGCTAAACTGGCCTTTTACTTATTTATTTTTAAAAAGATTTTATTTATTTATTTGAGAGAGAAAGAACAAGCATGAGCAGGGTTAGGGGCAGAGGGAGAGGGAGAAGCAGACTCCTAGCTGGGCAGCGAGCCCAACATGGGGCTAGATCCTAGGACCCCAAGATCATGACCTGAGCCGAAGGTAGGCACTTAACCGACTGATCCAGGCACCCCTTAACTTGCCTTTTAAAGTCCCCCTTAATACCTGTCCTAGGGACCACAAGAAATAAAAAACCAGAAGCATCCATACCCTCTCCCTTCAAGTCATCTGCTACTATAATTCCTGGATTCATTCTACATAGCATTTATCACTCCCTGGAATGCTTCATATTTATTAGCTGTCTCCACACATTTGGAATGAATGGTAGAAAGAGCAGGGACCTGTCTTTCTTCCTCATCTTGTATTCCAAGTGTCTAGCTCAGTGCCTCACACACGGCAGGAGCTCCAAAGCAATGATTAAATTAGGGAACCCTATCACACATGCTTCTAGCACGTAATCTCTATTACTCTAGAGAAAAACAAGAAGGTTGCTGAAGATACATACTAGGCAGCCCTAAACATTTCCTTCTAGCACGGAAACTCTATGGTAAGAACCAAAGTTAAAGGATATCTGATTTATCAAAAAACGAAACCAAAAAGTCAATCGGGCAAGCATCCTTTTCTGAACTACATTTACTAAAACCTGTAAATCAAAGATGCCAAAGGAGTTCACAGGATTAAAAAATAAAGGTCAGGGGCTGGAGGTGAGGGAGAAGGGTCACTGTCATCGAGAAGTAAGGTGGTAACTGTTCTTTTGCCATCAAGGGCTGGTCCACAGTGCTCAGCACCTGGACATTCCACGCGTACTGTTGGGTGTCAAGGAGTGGCCTTAGAGAGAAATTCGAGCCCAAATGCTAAGTCAGCCACTTACTAGCTCAATGATCATGGGCAAGTTATTTCACCTTTCCAATCCTCAATTTCCTTGTCTGTACCAGTGTTAGCAGTAACGATTTCACAGAGTTGTTATGTGGCTCCAATGCAAGAATACATCTAAATAATTAGCTCGGTGCCTGGCTCACAATGGTAGCCACTATTACTATTATTATAGGAGCTATCAGTATTTTTATCTAATCGCAGATAATACTCAATAATCAAAGTTAATCTCCATCTGCTTTTCTGAACCAAGAATTACTGCTTTATCCTGGGATTACTATAAGGTCACCGTGGCAAGTGGGTTTCAGCTCATTTCCTAAGTCAGATGGATTTCTCGTGAATGCTTTGGATACTGGCTAAGGTGCACTGTGCTGTGATTGATTGTGACGTCTGCCCAGGGTGTGGGGCCAGGCTTGCCGGTTCTAATATTAGAATTGGTAAGCCTCTTCCAGTGTCACGGAGACTAACAGCTATGTTACTATTATATAACAAAGTACAAAGAAATGGGAAGAATGGGCTAAGAGTTGGGTGTTCTGGGTTCTAATTCTGAGCTTTGCAACTAACCAGCTAAGTGATTCTGATGGGGTCACTTCTTCATAAAGTCACTTCCTATTCAAATCTTGTGATTGGCAATATTGATTTTTAGAATGTAAATAGGAAAGAGGGCAGGGCCTGGCCTACAAGAAGTCCTTGATGGTTATTTGTGGAGATCGTCTGGAAGAAAAATAAAAGTCCAAGGCCATCATATAGAAATGTAACAGTTAAATATTTTCTGTCCTCATTCAAAAACTTTGACTCTTTCTACCCGTGAAGAATATATTTGAAAGGAGAAAAAAATTACAATATTTTTGGCACTAAAAAAAAATAAATAAAAATAAAAATCAGCTAATGCTTAGTGATGCTCCAAGAAAGACAAGGCTGTTGAGAATATGGCAGCTCTTTAAAAACCAAGGCACCATTTAAAAATAGCTGGAATTAATTACAGAGCTAATGACCCATTGAAAGCCTTATTTAAATACCAAAGCCAGCACTGAACAATCATGGAAAATATGGCTTAAAAGGGTTTTAGAGAACAGAAACCAGGAACAGCAATTGAAACAAAAACCACATTATCCTAGAACACTAACTACTTTGGTGAGAAACATTCAGGATGTGAAAAATCTCAGGGGAGTTCTCATACTGGGTAAGAGAAGCCACTAGGCTCAATAGAAAGACAAGAAGACAACCCATTCAGTCACCTGCTTGGAAAAGAAGGGCCTCTATTCAGCATTCACCCCTCGAGGAGAGCCCTTCACCAACAGCCTCCTCGCCCCCAAGCTTTCTTCCCTCTCCCTCCAACCATTTGCTTTTCTGACGCACCTACCCATTTTTAATGTGCCATAGGATAAGATGAAAATTTCCTGAGAGAGGAAAAAATATATTTTAATAAGTCTCTGTGGCTATTTTAGAGCAGCATTATCTCCACGAGTTTCCTGTGTCTTGGTCCTCTGTGCCTCCCATCCACACCATCATAAGCCAAAGAGGAGGTGATAATGTTTTTCGGTGTGCCCTACTTGCCAAGCAAAAGTGATACCACTGCAGTTCTTAGCTTCTCTCTGTACGAAAATGGCCTTTCTGCACGTCAGTATCTTGGGAGCACGCCGGGTGGCCAGAGCTGGAATAGTTTCATGACTTCATTCATGCCCATTTATTAAATGCATTACTCTTACCCTTATTTACTAGAGCCCAGACGTGCCTTGTAGTTGCCTTGCTAAGTTAAACGTGTAATGGAATCAAAAGGTTCCAAAGCCCTTGAGATCTCAGTGCGGGGATGTGGGGGTGGAAGTGAGGCACTCTTGACGTATATTGGTTTCAAGGAGCAAATATAAATTTTAGTATAAATTGCTGCTCACAATAATGCTTTTAAACCAGCAATTATTTATATACTGTACTACTCGAGGAACCCTATAATTATTTTGAAAGCGCTTGCCAACGTCTACCCTGTTTCATAATTGCCAACACAGCCTTGTTCAAAAGAATTAGTGGCTATGTTAAAATTCTGTTTGGTATTAGGTTACTGTTTGAAAGAAGTGATGGCACAATGTCGCGATATTTAAGCAGAATGGGGCCAAGGAAAGGAAAGGAAAAGGAAATTGTCTTGACTCATAGGTGGGAAGAGATAGAAGGCAGTGGTTAGGAGGACACTCATATTGTTTGAAGTTCTTTTTTTTTTTTCTTAACTTCTTTTCTAAGAAAAACTGTCATCTGTTGAGCAAAATGACTTTAAGGAAACTTTTTAAAAAAGTTTCATGGGGTAGTTTTTGAAAGAAGAATGATAACCCACTTCTCCTTCTTCTTCACTCCCACCTGCCCAGAAAATATTTTTCCACTTCCGGCCTTTACTCCCAATATTCATAAGTGAATCTGGGTAGTGATTGTGGAACCGCAGCTTACACATCTCGAAACACCCATCTGTGTAGGTCACTTGACTTTGTTGACCTATTTTCTGCCTTTTCCTTCTGTTGCACAAACTCCCCCCCCCTGAAAGAGCGGTCCCTCTACTTTCCAATGAAGCACAGACAGCAGAGCGAATTCAAGTTACCTGATATTGAACGCTTTTGGAGTAACTGGCATTTCAGATGAGTTTTATGGGGGAAAAAAAAAAAAAGGATCCATCCTGGGTGTGCCCCTCATTTTTATCTCATGCTCTCTCTCCTTCTAGACCCACTCGATTGCAGACCAGAAGCTTTGTGTTCCCTATCTATCCCCAAATGAAATCTACCCTCAAAGATGAAGGTACTGTGGATTGTTTCATAAATAGGAACAGAGAGGAGGAAAATCAGGCCAAAGGGCAATAACGTCTCCTTTTTATTTATTTATTTTCCTTCTTTCTTTATTTATATGGAGACAGAGAGTGCGAGCTTGCCCCCATGTGAGCAGGGGGAGGGGCAGAGGGAGAGAAAATCCTAAGCAGATTCCATGCTGAGTGTGGAACCCCATGGAGATCATGACGTGGGCCGAGATCAAGAGTTGGACACTCAGCTGACTGAGCTCCCCAGGCTCCCCAATAACTTCTGAATTTAAACCATTTATTTTTACTTCCTCCAACATCCCTTCTCTTTTGTGAACCTGTCGCATAAAAGTAGAGACCTAAAACAGTTATATTACCTATCTAAATATTTTAGGGAAATGTGTTTCCTGTTCTGAGAGTCTAGGTTATCTTCTTAGTTCTATTTACTTCGCAGGTAAAAATGTTGTCACTGATGGCTCCCTGCAGTTCTGACAAGGTGCTTTGGGCGAATGTGCCTAGGGGAATAAGCCGAAGTCAGCATCCCCAGTCCACTGGCCACACCTGAAGTCCTCTGTGCCTGGAAGTTCATGGCTTCCCATCTCTCTCCATCATTTCAAGTTCCACTGGAGGCCCCATCTTTGATTCAAACCTCACTTCCTCCTTAAAAGCCTTCTAAGATGAAGAAAACTTACACATTAAAATAGATGTTTATTTTTTACCACTCATGTGTCCAATTTGAACTTCCTTATCTTCTTTTTGTGAATATGTTGCCTTGTCATTATCCCTCCAGGAACAATGGTTTGTCCACCCCAACTCAAAGATAAATGACCGGGAACAGATTTACTGGCGTATATTTCATTGCATCGTCCTCGAATGTTGAAACATCCCTAAATGTTTGGACAGCAATAAGTACCCAGTAAATGCTCTTTAAATGGCCAACCCTGACTGGTTTAATGCCACTGTCACTGAATATGCCTTTTTACTCCTTTTGTTCTCAAGAAATTTCTCCTCCTCCTACTTGCTAGCAGGAAGAATTTTCTGCTACCTGCATTTTCTTTCTGCCTAGCACTCTGATTCTGTGACGGTTAAGCTTCAAGTTGCCATGGAAGAATTTGTATTATTCCTCTATAGTCATACCTAAAATTAGCCCACTTTTTCAAGATCTAATATGCACACAGTTGTTACAGTTACCTGGAAACTAGACAGCGGGGCTTTCTGGCCCTAGAAGATGATGTGCAAGATGACACATAAGAGTTTAGCCTTCCTTTGGAAGGAGCAAAAATTGCAAAGGTCGTGGTTCCATGACAGGAAGGGCCAGTGTAGCTAACAGCGTGTTTTGGCTAAGTTACTTTGTACTATTATGTAATGAAATACAAGCTCATCCTTGGGGGAGTTTAAATAACCAGAGTCAACTGTTACAAACTCTGGGATGGGAAGATAAACACAGGAAATTCTGTCCTTGGTCCTCCAGTTAGTCAGGCCCACCATTCATCAAGAGCACATTCCCTTGGGCTCGGAGAGAAACATCTTGCAAACTAGAAACAAATAGAAGTCATTTTCTAGATGGTTCTCTCAAAGAATTCAATGAAGCAAATTCTCCTAACTCAGACAACTTTGCTAATATTATGGATTTTAGAGCATCACCAGGGCAAACAGCGGTGAATCTCAGCTGATGAGAGCCCTAAAAAGGAATCTGGGATAGCTGAATTTTCAAATAGCTGGGATTTTATCCAAGAAAGCATATTAAAACAAAGAGGGTAGTTATCCTAAACATTTTTAAAGATTGTATTTGTTTGTTTATTTATTTATTTGAGAGAGAGAAAGAGAGTGAGCATGAGCGGGCAGAGGGGTAGACAGAGACAGAGAAGCAGACTCCCTGCTGAGCTGGGAACCTGAGGTGGGACTCGGTCTCAGGACCCTAAGATCATGACCTGAGCTGAAGCCAGATGCCCAACTGATGGAGCCACCCAAGCACACCTAGCCTCAACATTTTTAACAGAGTATTTCTAAAAGCATGACATATTTTTCTTCTTCTTAGGGTATTTTGAACATAATTTGTTCTTTCTTGATGAAGTGTCATTATAAAGCTTGTTTTAAAATTTATTAGTAGGGGCTCCTGGGTGGTTCAGTGGGTTAAAGCCTCTGCCTTTGGCTCGGGTCATGATCTCACAGTCCTGGGACTGAGCCCGGCATCACATGGGGCTCTCTGCTCGACAGGGAGCCTGCTTCCCCCTCTCTCTCTGCCTGCCTCTCTGCCTACTTGTGATCTCTCTCTCTCTGGCAAATAAATAAAATCCTTTAAAAAAAAAAAGATATTAGTAACTTACCTGAAAAATACAAAACTATTCCATATGCTATAATGACTTTGAGACCTTCTAAGATTTGTAGGACATTTTACCCCCAAACTAAGTGCCCCGGTCTATTATTCTTCTTATAGTTATTTTCCCCTTTATCATTTGTTGTCTTTTCATCTGTAGTCATATGCTAGATCTTAAAAGGCCCTCCTTCTAGTTGTAATTAATATTTCAGCTTGGAATTAGTTATGTTCTTGGAACGTAACCAGAGAGCCAAACTTGTCAGAGGACCTGTGTAAAAACCAATTATACGTAGGATGTATTGGGTCCAAAGGGATTTCCTCTGAGTCAAGTGCATGAGCTGTAGTGCTTGAACTTTGGGACTCTGTTTTGGCAGCCCACAGGCCTATTTGCTTACTTCCTAAATTCTCAAACGGTTCCTGATAGAAGAGGTTGCAAGAGGACGGCTCCATCATAAGTGAAATACTGCTGTAACAGGAAGGCAAAATAAAAAAGGTAATCGAAAGAGCTCGTTCTTTCACGTACCCAGACCAAGAGTGGTGCACAGTCCGACAATCACCTCTCTATTATTTCCGTTAGATCTTGATAATTACTGAAAGCACATTCAGTTTGAGAAAGTTTCTTGATCTCTTCCCCAGGACTCCAAGTAGATATGTTTTAAGAAATGGCAAATCAACTTAGTATTACTTAATCAAGATAAATTTTATGCTCCAAAAAATATTCTAAGCCAAATATCTATATTTTATCAATTTTGGCCAGTTTTTTTTTTCCTTTTTATTATAGATAGTCAAAAGTTACTATGGTTGTTTTTCCTTAAGGAAGCAATTTAAGTTATAACAAGAAATCTGTGAATGATTTGAATTTATGGTTTTAGTTCATTTTTGGACCACGTCAACCAATCATGTGTAATCTGTATCTGGCAAAGCAAAAAGTTTATCAGAGTGACTCTTGCTTGTGTTTCCTATGAGATTGTATTAAATTTAGATCTCTCTAGAGATTCTGACTTACTTCTTACGGAGATTCAGGTTGAAAATGATCATACTGCCATAAATCGCAGTATGTATGTCACTTGAGAAGCACTGAATGACAAAACTGCTTTTGTAAAAACTTTTTTCTTTTCGTTTTGTTTATTTTTTGTTTTCAAGAGTGTTTTCCGAAACAGTCAATTTCATGTGACATAATCAGGGTCAGCTTGCCCCAGTCACGCCCTTAATATTTCATTAACACAGGAACTGAGCTGCCATTCCATTTTTGTTATGTTTATGCTTAATATGTGTGTTCAAGTGCTTACCCTCCCTCTAATGTGGCTGCTTGGGCAATCTGTCCATCTGCCCTTAGCGTCAGCTGCTAATATTTAACTATAATTTAAGGCTGCATTTTTTTTTTCCTATTTAAAAGTTACACAGGCTTATTCAACAGAATTTAGAAAATACAGAAAAGTATAAAGAAAACATGTATTCACGGTCTTCATTCCCAGAGACAGGCACAGCTTTAAAAATGTACTCACTTGTAATACGCATATTTTCACACCCAGAGCACACATACACACATTATTAGTGGTGATGTTTTGTGTTTCTATACATAGGAAGTTCTAATTTGTATTTTTAAAATACAGAAAATACAAATTAATCATAAATAATTGAAGCCTATTGATAATTGTGATGAGAAAGAAGTAACGAAGACAATTTTAAACTCTTAACTTTGAAATGAATACAAAAATTTCACCCAGTGTTGCAGATTCAGGAAACTTGAGGAAGACGTTTTAACCACAAGATGGCTCCCAAGGGTTTGGACCCCGTTCCATGATATCCCAGATTCTCAATTGTAAAATACCAAAGCATTTAAAAAAGGGTCAAGGAAAACAGAAGAAAGGTAAATGCCAACCCAAAACTATATCCATATACGTTAAAATTCTCCCAAAGTGAACAGAGTCAGCCTAACAAAGCAAAACCAAAAGGACGTGAATGGTCAAACATGCAGACAAAAACCCATGACTGAAACAAACCACAAATATCTGCTTAGCACCTACTGTGTGTAAGATTCTGACTATGTGAATACCAGTGGCCCAGATAACTGCCTCACCTTTTATGTTTCTTTGCCTAACTAGATACATCTGCAGCTTTCCCCATGGGACTCCATTTCTCATAGATCGGCTGGGGGGATGGGGATTCTCAGTAAACGGTAGCTCTTATTGTACACCCCAAACAGTCTTTTAGGAAACTGGCTCCCCCGAGGTCCAAATCATGGCTTTTCCCATGTGGTCACATCACAGACACTGCTTATCTGGAGACACAGGCTCTAGTTCACTGTGATTCATCCTTAGCAGTCCTTGGGAAATTTACTCCAATAGAGTTAAGTACACACACAGGTAACAATGGCCTATGTATTTACTGACCAGCAAACATGGGCATTCAGGATCTTCCACGGGCCTGGATCCAACTTTCACTCTGTCTCTCACAGGCAGCCTTCCATACACCTCCTAAACTGGAGCATGCTTGTCAACACACTTCTTTCCTTCAGCCTGTGACTCCTATGTCCAGACAAGCTACTATCTGAGAGATACACATGCTCACACATGCATGCTTATGGCATGGCTGTGGAGACAGGGCTGAAGGGCTTGGCAGGGGGACGCCTCACTTCAAATCTCAGTTCCTACTGCTTTGTGATCTTGTACTAGTCACTCGAACCCCTCTGATCTGATCCCTGGTTTCCTCATCTAGAAAAGGGGCACAGTAACAGTTCCTATTTAGAGAGTTGTTGGAAGTTAAATATGATCATGCATGTCAACTGCTTAGCCCAGCTCCTGGCATACAGAAAAGATTCAATAAATGTCGGCTGGTGTTTCTGACTTTCTCCTAATCTGCTGCTCTTCACATCTAGTTTGCCAGCTAAGACCTTCTCTAGGAGCTGTTCTTTTTGTTTTTTGTTTTTCTGGTAGTGATGGTAATTTGTAAAGAATCAACCACACTCTCTCATCCAGTCACTTTTACCTTCATTTCTGAGTGGGCTAGGATCAGGGATACAAACAAGGACTGCTGGTGGAGGGATGGTGAGCCTGGTGGTGGGTATTGAGGGCATGTATTACATGGAGCATTGGGTGTGGTGTATAAACAATGAATCTTGGAACACTGAAAAATAAAATAAAATTAAAACAAACAAGGACTGCAGAATACTGCTTTCCTGTGTTCGAAGCCTCCTGTGCTATAAACAAACTGACCCTTTGGTCTCTTTGTGACAATCCCCTAATCAAAAATGATGGGGCCAGTGAAAGCAAATCATCTTTGCCTTGTTGACAACTTCTAATAAGTTCATTGTTCAAATATATTTGGGGGATGGGGAATCAAAGAATTCTAATTTAAACTATTTTCTCAATATAACTAATGATTAGCTCTAAGAAAATCTTAGGCGAGCAAAAAACATAAATATTTAAATAACTCGATGCCTTAATACCCGAGTTAAGACCCTGTAACCAGTGCAATAATAGTATCATTATACTTTTCCCCCCACTCCTCCCACTCTTTGGGCTTTTAAATTCAATGCCACAACCAACAGCTTACAAACTCCTATAGGCAGCAGTGACCTCCCTGTGAGTTTGGTGAATATTATCTATTGTGTTCTATCAGTATCTCAGCAAAAAGACAGTGTTCCTGAAACCTCAGTCTCTGCATTGGCCCATCAGAGCTCTGAGAAGAACACTGCCTTCTTTTCATGTGGGTTGATTTCAAGGGACAATAGAGGATTAACAGAAGACAATACAAGCAGATTTAAATAAAATTGGTGCATTCCTAAGAATTCTTCCATAAAGGTAAATTCTACAGATACGACGCAGACTTTTCTCCCTTTTTTATCTTTTTTTTTTTAAGTCTAAATTTTAAAGAAGCTGTTTCTAATAACCAGAGGCTCAAGTACTGTTGCTGTTTAAACAGGATTGGTTTCAGGCGTAGTAGAGGTTGCAAAAATAATTCTGCAAAGGCAACTCATAGTGTGCATGTTATATGTAATCTATTTTTATGTATTCATTAGCAGAAGCATTTGGAATACCTCACTGCTGAATAATGAGATAAATTGCATTTGTCCAATATATTCCCATTTATATCATATTTATATTCAGCCTTGAGCCTAAACTTATGTTATTCAACAACCTACTCTAGCTCATTCATAATGGATTTTTCCTCCAAATGGATCTGTTTCATGTTAAAATTAGTGATAAAGGTAGTTTTTTAATGGGATAGGCAGCAGGCCATAGCAACTTCTGAAAGCATAACCTAATGGGGATAACTTAATTATTAGCTATATCACCTTCATAGAACCAGGATTATAATAAAACTAAATTTGGCTCAAATATATATATGTGTGTGTGTGTGTGTGTATATATATATATTTTTTTTTAATTAGCTAATTATAATGTGACCTGAATTGAGAAAGTCAACATATCCCCTTGAACAACCACTCAAACACTTAAGGAAAATGAATTGTCCTTGAACTCAGGCCAGGTATTTGATGGATTAATAAATATCACTTGCCTCCTGGCTTGAAGACTGAAGTTAATTCTGATACAAGTTTCTTGCCCACCTACTCCTTGATGTTGGTAAATTGTTAAGTAAGCTTCTGGATAATAGGATGCAAAGTTAATAACAGAAGTCTATAATTAACACACACTCATATGTGTACTCTAAAAATAGGGTACCAAGGAAAGTCATCTTATTAGGCAATGTGATCAAGAATTAATTGGTTAATGTCTATATAGTCCAACTATATATAAATAAAATGTATGATTATTATAATTATGGAGAGCACAGTTCAAAATCCACTTCAAGTTCAAAGAAATACTGATTTATACATCTAAGTACAGACGCAAATATTTAACTGTTCAAAGATACTTATTTTAATGCTATTCCAAATACTTAATAAGTATTACTCATCTCTCAATTCTTACTTTTTCCCGCTTAATAAAGGGTATGAGATGATACGAAAAAAACACATAATTCCATTCTTGCCATTAATAACATTATTTTATGTTATTTTAATTTGGGCGGACAATTTGGTCACAGGAAGGGAAGAGAGAAAATTTGGTGAGAGAAACCTCCATGTTAATGACAGTGCATGCTGGTGGATGATTAAGGGGAAGGTGATTTTAATTTACTAAAAGCTATATTTACATGGAGGAAAGAACAATAAATAAAGTTGGGTTCCTATCCTCCAAGTCTTATACATTACTTGGGGTGGGCAGGTGATTAGATGAATGTGAGGAAAGTCATAAAAACCATAATAACATAATATAGCAAATCAGACTTTTTGAGAGAATTCAGAAAGATCATTTGTTATCTGATCTGGGCCATGAAGAATGACTATCACATTTCAATAGGCAGCAGAAATTAAGGTGGAATGGGAAGGAGAGAAAGTCAAGCAGAGGTCCTAGTATGAGCATGTGTGGTTTGTTCAAAGAGAGGCACACTGTGTCTCAAAAGAAGGGTGGACAAAAAGGAGCCAATGGATGGAAACTGGGTAGCTAGCTGGTGAGTCCCAATCTTAAAAGGGTCTTGAATACTCTGCTAAGGAGTTGAGACTTATTTTCCAAGTCACTTAAAGTTTTTAGAACAGGGGAACCTATTCAGACCCATGTAAGGTATTAGACCAGAGATTTTGGTCTCATCTGCCCAATATTTAACCACACAAAGCTTATGAGTTTCAAAATTTGTTTCTAACAATTGATAACCAGGGACTTTTAAAGTTCAGACTTCCAGATTATCTTGAAAAATCAAAAGACCTGGCAATGGTGGACCAGTTATTCTAAATGGTGACAGCTGGTTGGAGCCAAGGGAGGTGGCTCATTCCAGATGGCACATGGGCTGTCCAGTGGTCCAGGTGCCTCTTCTATCTGCCACACTCATGTCACCTGCCTAGCAACAGTAGGCACTTAGGCTTGTGCCTTCTCTTTTAAAGAGACGTCTTCTTCCACCAGAGAGTCTTTCTACCATTGCAAGCAGCATAAATTAACTTAAATGAGTTAATTTATATTGATTTTCTCTGCCTTTTTTTTTTTTTTTTTGCTAATGCATTACTCTCTCACCTTTATTTGTCTCTCATGTCAATGAAGTTTCCCACTTCTTCCTTCATTTAAAGGTGAAAGTAAGTACTTTTAAATATAATGTGTTTGGGTTGAAAATGCAGGTGTTATGCGTGAGGGGCCCGTGATGAACGTGACAGAAACAACATGCTCTGTGGTCGGGTTCCTCAGCCTCAGCACTACTGACATTTGGGGCTGGATAATTCTTCATTTTGGTGGCTGTCCTGGGCACTATACAGAATGTTTAGCAGTATCCGTTGCCTCTACCCACCAGACACTAGTGGCACTCTCCAGTTGTGATAATCAAAATGTCTCCACATATTGAGGAATGTCCCCTGAGAGTCAAAACTGTCCCCAGTTAAGAACCATTGTTCTATAGGGAGGTGGGTGTCCAGGAAAATAAGCTCTGGGTATCTGCTGGAAACTGGACAGATAGAAAGCATCCTTTCTATCTCCTGCTGTTACTTCTACCCTGTGTACCTTTCTATCATGCCAAAGACAAAGGCTGCCCCAAACACGGGGAGATGGAACAGCTGGGGATGCTCAGCTAGTGATGCCAAATAGTCCCCCAAAGGCCTTCCTATCTGTGAGAAGCTTCAAACATATCCACAAGGAGGCACAGCAGCAAAGGCTCCTTGTTCTAATGCTCACTCTTACTGGTGTACGTACAGAAGATGGAAACTTGAATGATTTACTCTCAGGACCCAAACTTCCCCATTCATACACCTCGGCCAAGTGCGGCATCAGAATGCCTCTCGAGACAGAAGAAGCCACTTCTCCCCAATCAGGCAGAGGTGAGGTCTGGTCTGGGGGTCACTGGGAGAGTGGGACTTGCTGCTACTAACACCTGCTGGTAGGAGGCGGGCCAGGCCCGGATCTCAGAATCCCTCAGACCACATTCCTGGGCTTCCCCGTCCACCAGCAACACGGTCCCTGAGCTCACACAACTGAGAGTTTCTTTCATGTTTCCTGTAATGAAATTTATCTTGAATCTAAGCATTATTATTGTTAGGTTAGCAAACCATCAGTATGATTTTGTGTGTTTCCTAGTATAACTGGTGTGTGTGTGGGGGGGTGCAGAATGACTGGGCAGTTGCTGAATGACAAAGCCAAGAAGTAGGTAAAAGTTGACTGGAGAGTTTTGATATTTTTCATATGGATTTCGGGTTGGATTGGTCTTGAGCTAAGAAAAAAAAAAAAAAAAAGCAAAGATTGTGGCATTTCCTGGAGTGTAAAATAGATAGGCTGATGATACGACTTACAAAATCATATTTTTGTGGTTAGTGCCTTTTCACACTTCTTTTTTCTGGCACATAGTATCTAATCATTTCTCTGCGGTGAGAGGATTGCATATAGAAGATTGGTTGAATTAAAATAATCAACGAAATTGGCATGTTCATTTTCCATCCCTTCTCAAAAGAAGCCAAAGGCTCTATCTTTACAAAATTCAAGTCTTCTGAATGCTGCTTAGCAAATATGTAGTAGCCACTCAATGTGGTTTAACTCAAGACAACAGTGATTCCGCCGTCATAATAATTTGGGGGAGGGGTGGTGGTTAAAAGTGAAAACAGAACAACAGCAAAGAGAACGTGACAATCAGTCGCCTCACTCATTAAATAACAAGTAAATGAAAGAGCAGTGACCCCCCCCCAACACAGAGATTGTGTTTATAGTAAGGACAGCTGGAAAGGATGAGCTGGCTGGAATGGGGGAGCATAAACAATGCAAGGGTAAAAGGGGGACAGGGACAAGGAGGGTTCGAGTAAGTTAAACCTACTGGCAACAAAGAAGGGGCAAAGAGCAGGGCTGGGCAGCTGAAGCATCCTTTTATTCACAAATCAATGGAAGCTATTCAAGCCAATATGGTTTGATTTAGCAGATATTAAGCGCAACTACAGAGATGCAAATACGTCAGCGAAAGGAGAGCTAGACAAACAGGAGAAACCCACACGGGCTAAAAAAAGGAGATGAGAACAGAGACTGACATTTAAAGACCAGATGGAAAGGATAGGAACAACTAGAGAAAAGTAAGAGGATGTGCGCATGACATCCTTAGAGTGAGGGGTGAAGGGGACAGATCCAGTGCTCCCTCTGCTTATTAGCCCCAGAGAAAAGAGAGGAGAATTGATCACGAACCACAGGTTACGTAAATACAAGTACAGGCATTTAGCAAATATTTGTTGGATAACTAAATACACATGAAAAATTCCTTCCTTTCTGGGGTTGGCAATAACTTATGATTTTTATACGATACTGTATTAAGTTTTTGTACTTTGGAGATGCTAAATCATGAACAGTTTTAATGATGATTTAAAAACAGCTATCCATTTAGAGAAATGTCTGTGAGCCTTATCCCTGATGCCGGTTGTGTTATAGATTCAATTAGGGGGTCATACTATCGTAGTGAGAGCACTGGACTTAGAGTCAAGAGACCAGGGTCCCAAAATTGGCTTTGCTGTGAAGTGTGGAATGCTAGGCCAGCCACTTAACCTTTCTGAGTTTCTTTTTCTCTTGAGTAACAAGAGTAGCCTGAACTAGATAATTCTCAGGACCCTCTTACTATAGGGGCAGGCAAAGAAGAACATTATCATGTTAATCACAGATTTTGCTCTCCTGCCTTGTAAGCCCATAGTTGAATGGCAGATAAAAGTTCTTTTTTTTCCCCCTCTCTCCTCATTTTGCCTGCTAGTGGCTTGTCAACAGTACTTTATATAATCAATTCTGGAAATGTTTACCCATCTGTATTATCTGAGGGTTGTTATTTACTGTTCCTGCTATTTTTTTTCTTGGGGTGGGCGGAATTTCGATGTGTCTCTCACAGGGAGACCACAGCAAACAACAAGGATAGATTTTCACAATACTCAGCATGAAGGGACACCATTCTGCTGGCTTCTCTGACACAGTTTGAGTTCCTTGTGATGGTATATTTGAAGTGGTTTCCTGTGTTTTTCCGTGCTTCTAAAGCTGATATTAAAGCTCGGGTGCATATGGTCCTTTGTGCGGCCACTCATGGCTGGAATTATTTTTTTTCTCTTTTCTATGAAAATACAAATAATTACGCAATCGAACCTTTGGATAAAAATGTATGGCCTTGTTCCTAAAGAGTTAAACAGGCCTCACGCATTACCTACAGCCCTTTTGGATAGAATAATATCACATGTAAGCTCTCTGTGGCACTCAGAAGGTGCATGAGCTGTGAAACAATTGTGGAGACTCTCATTCTAGTTCGTAACCTGTCACTAGATTTATCCCGGGCATGGCATTTCATCTCCCCACTGCCTAATCCGTGAAGGAAACATTCTGGATGAATTGGCCTCTGAAGTTGCTTAGAGGTCTAACTTTCCACAAAATGCCCACCAGCCAAGGGACTAGTGTTTTTAGCTACATCACCCTCCATGATCAAAATTCTGCTCTCCGCTAGGGAGTTATCAAAATTCACTCATCAGAACACTGTGCCAAGACATAAATTGACCTCACTACTGTTCTGTTACCTCATTAAAAAGTAATCATCCATGCAGAAGTGTGGGCTGGAAGGGTGATTTAGATAAACAGAACAATATCTTGACTGAAACATACCAGAACATTCTGCAGAGATCATAAATCCCAGCACTCTGAGATGGAGAGAGGGAGGCCTGATGTCTAAGTTCCATGCCTGAGATTCCACAGGTCTGCAGGTAGGGTGGGTGGGATGCCTGGGAGGCACAGTCGGTTAAGTGTCCCACTCTTGATTTTGGCTCAGATCATGATCTCAGGGTGGGGAGATGGAGCCCCACATCGGGCTCTACCCTGGGCATGGAGCCCACTTAAGATTAGCCCTCTTCCTCTGCCCTTCCCCCCCTTAAAAAAAAAGGCACTGGGTATACTCCCTCTCAATATCCACGATTTGAATTTCGGGGCCTTAAAACAACACAGCAAAGCTGAGTAGCTTGAAATGTAGAAAACTGCTCAATAAATGGGTATAAAGTGGATTTCTTCATTGGAGGTGATGTCCCGCATTCCACACAGCCAAAACAGGGTAAGGAGGGATGACTCAGAAATCTGTATGTCAAGGGGAAGAACCCCAAGAGAACTCAGTCACAAAATGAGCACGATGCCTCATCTTTGCAGAGTCTTGCACAACTTTCCCAAACACTCAAATAATCTGGGCATATCCCAAACCACGAGAAACGCAGGGAGTGCAACTCTAGGGCTTCTGAACCCACCGCTATTACAGTTAGCCGGACTGTCCTGCTTTTATCATTGGTAGCCAGGCAAAAAGAGCGGCACTGAAGCCCTACTCCAGCCCACTGCTTTAAAAACAACAAACAAACAAACTATGAATACTACTACTAATAAAATAACATCACAAAGCACTTACTGGTGGGCCAGATGCCTTAAATGTATTATCTCATTTAACCCTCAGAACCATCCACCAAGAGCAATGCCGGCATTATCCTCATTGGCAGAGGAGAGGTGAGTAAGGTGAGCAACCAGGCGGTAGTAGGGAAGGGAAATCCCCTCCCCTCTGGAACAATCTGCCAAGGACCAGTGTTTACCTTGAGCATGTGAAGGAGAAACAACCAGGAGAGGCAGCTGGCAATGATATCTACTTCACGGTTTGGGCATATGTCCTGACTAATGTATTAAATTACCAAGCATATCTTTAAATAAATGGGTGCTACAGCAACTCAAATGCAAACAACAATCTTCAATGTAATAATTACACTAGCTGTGACACGAGCCTTGCCGAGAGTGTATTTTTATTTTAACAAGCTTGAGTAAGTGCACGAGTGTGGGCTGAGCTTTTTGCTCGACAGTCAACACTTGAAAGCTGGCTCCAACCTTTAATTTAAGCATTCGCTTGTAGCCCCAACAGGGCGACGGGGTTTCCAGTATCAAAGACACACTCCTCCATCCTTTCATGGTCCTACTTCTGTAAGCAGCGTGATTGAACCGCGGCACCACAGAAACTTGTTTTCCCTTCTCCTGACAGCGCGAGCCAAAACACCACTGCCCCATTCATCTTGGCGACATCATAATGAAGTCCCTGAATCAATTTATAACAAGCAAAGTGCACAAATCCATTGAAGGAGCCTTGTGGCGGATGCCTTTCACAGAGCTCTCTAGGGCACACGAGAGGTGAAGCGTCTGCACAGAAACCCAGATCAGACCGTGGGAGGGTCTTTGGCTACATCCAAAAAGCTTCTCCCTCCTGCTCCCCCACCCCCGCCCCCAAAATGATTAAGAGGGAAAAGAAGATAGTGAGAACATGTGATTCCTCCTCATGGTTCCATGCACCTTAAAAATGTTTGGCAACCGCCTTTAGTGGCTTCCCACCACTTCTGTGTAAAGAACAACCCCCTTGGAACAACAGACCGGGCCTTTAGGCCTCCTCTAGCTGCTGGCCTCCTGTAGTCCCTACAGGCCAGACTCAACTACCAGCCATCTCCAAACTCACCCGACTCCCTGTCTGGCCTTTGGGAATTTTTGCTCTACAGAAAGAGCTCTACTCTTGGTTGGGAAGAACTTCCTTCACTTCAAAGCTCAATCAGGCCTTTGCCTCCTCCTCCTCAGGGGGCTGCTCCTGAGTCAGGTCTGAGGAGGGCTCCTCCCGTGTGCTCCCATGGCATCTCCCCCTGCTCTAATCTGACACAGTCACTGTGTTGTGATTTTATGTGGCCCTCAGTCCTCGAAGGCCTGTGAGCTCCTTGTAGGCAGGGAATACCTCTTTCCATCTCTCTACTCCCAGCACTTGGTTCTGTGCCTGGCACACAGCAGGAGCTCAGTAAAATAGGTTTCTCTACTATCTACCCTCACTCCACCACAATGTTCTGAAAGGAGCCCCTAACCCCAATTTGTATGATGACCCCCAATCTCAGAGTATGGAACAATGTATTTCTGTGAGAATCCTCTGGTGCTGTGATCTTGGGTCAGGAGAACAAGGAGGTTAGAAACACAGCCTTGAGAGTCAGACAGGCTTGGCCTCCCTACGTGCTCCTAGCTCTGTGATCCTGGGTAGGTGTTCAGCCTCTCGAGTCTCAGCTCTGTAAAAAGGGGGATGAAAGGCTCACATGAGTATGCAGTGTGGTAATAAGGCATTTCACAGTGCTTGAAGAGGAAGCACTTTAAATGTGGAAAGCTTAGGACTGTTTACAGTGGCAAGGCTTGGATAATGCAGAATTGGAAGCCACCCACGTTATATGATGAGAAATATCATCCAAGTGCCCCTTCCACCAACCCCCACCTGATCAGATCACAAAACTCCTATATTTGGACACCATCGAAGACCTTTATTAAAGTGCCAACGTGCGTCAGCTGAGATAAGACTGGGCGATGTCATTCCTCTACTGCAAACTTGTGTACATGATGTGTACCATTCCCCAGAGGAACATGATGATATTCAGTTCGACTACATGCTAAGTACTTGTTATGGGCGAGACATTGTAGTAAGTACCTTCTATGCGTTACTTCCTACTTTCTAAAATCCCAATGAGGTCAATCTGATTATTGTTTTACAATTGATGACACTGAGGTTTAGAGAGGTATGTGACTTGCCCAAGATCCTTCAGCTAGTATGTAGCATTTCTGGGACTTTAACCTTCTACCTGGAAAACTTTCCAAATCTATACATGTTCTTCCACGTATGCCAAATGTCCCACATTCCTTCCTACTCATTTCTGTCATGTCACCTGGAAGAGCCAGGAGAGAAGGGGACTCAAGACCAAAACACTGAGTTAGGAGAGAGGGAAGGGGGGAATCTTGGAGAAGTGGATTACTCGATCTTGATGTGGAAGGAGGGCGACAACTCTGCCCTTGGCTGCTAAGCCAGGAAAGCACAGAAAAGGGAGATGCTTGACTATGAAAACACAGCCTGTTGGCCTGAGACCATCCTTATGGAGGGCCAGAACATTTAGCAAAGAGCTAAAAAGTACACAGGAAGCATTAAGTCTTAGAAGAACTTCATATTCCTATGACAATATCACCATGCCTTCTGATTTACTTCCTCCTCCCACCTTCCTCACAAGTCTTTCAAGAGCGAATGTTGGAAGGAAGGAAGGAAGGAAGGAAGGAAGGAAGGAAGGAAGGAAGGAAGGAAGGAAGGAAGGAAGGGGAGAGGGAGAGGGAGAGGGAGGGAATGAAAGGAAAACATAAAGATTGCTATTAGGCCTTGGTGATACAGTTATGGCTTGGTATACATACTTGACATATATAAATGCTGTTAGTTTCCCTCCTCTAAAGTCATAGATTCAATTTTATGTTTGTGAAGTGGTGGTACAAAGGAACTGAGGATAAACAAAATGTGTGTTAAACGACAGTGAAAAATTCCAAAGCCTTGAGTCTAGATAATATTTTCAGAATACACTCTGAGTGTATTATTTATATTACAAATGTACTAGAATGTCCTAGCCTTTTAGTAAGCTTTTCAATGAAGTGCAACATACCTCCAGAAACCGGCATCACAAATGGGAGCCTGATGAATTCTCAGAGCGTGAGCCCTCTCAGACCAAGAAAAAAAATGCCTTTTGGTTTTTAAGTCGTTTCCTATGCCTGGGTCAAAACCGCTAAATAATGTCAAGTTTAAAGTATAAAATTTATTAAGTTTGGTTAGCAGGAAAATGCTCGAAATTTAACAAAATGCATTGCCTCCAAAGAGCCATTTTACTTCAAAGAGGATAATTATCTTGGGCATTGGGAGGAAGTTTTGTTTTCTTTTTCCCCAGGAGTGGGCATGTGGCTTTCCCTCACTCGTTTTGCAAAGGTTAGAGCTTCACCTTTTCAAGAGCCTAAGGAGAGAGGATGCTGTCTTCATTTCCTTCCTCTCTACTCCCATTCCTCCCCCACGTTATCATCGCAAGCTGTTCCAAAACTAGGCCATCTCATTCCCCTTAGTCCTCCTCATTTTGAGCAGATCCAAGAGGAAATGAGGGGCTTCTCCCATGGCCAGGCCAGCTGAGGCCACTGTACCACCTCTGTTGAAACAGGGAGTGTGTTTCAGCTTCTACCTTTAATTGGCTACTAAAACCACGCCAGGAGTAAGGCAGCCCCACACTCTGATGCTCATCAGGCTCTAGGGGTACCAAGTCCTCTCTGGGTTAGAGAAGTCAGGAGCAAGACCGTGGAAAAGCAGAATGTGCCAAAACGGATTTGCTCCCATTCAACTGACAGCCTGTTGATAGGAAACCACATGGAACCAAGACCTAGTGCCCCCTGTTTGATAATAAGAGGAAAATGGCCCAGCTCCATAGGACAATGTAAAGACCTATATGTCAGATGCCAATGAAGTGATTATAAAATTAACAAGTATTTGAGCACAGCTTTCTAACTGCACGTTATTTTTCACAAGAAACTTCAGGGAAGGCTGGCCTTTCATATATTTAATTAGTCTAATGGAATGGATTCTGCCAAGCACATCTGAAGTTAGTCAAGGGCTCAGCCTTCTGACCATGTCCTCAGTGCCAACAGACATCTGGGCAGAACTCTTCCCTCCTAGAGAAGGTCCGAGGGGGCATGAATGTGGATGTCAGGTGACGGTATCCTTCACTCGTGTGGGGGTGGGACCTAGGAGGGTTTTCTTGCATCACTACAGGCGGTAATGAAATTCCCCAAAGGGTCCGCATTCGTGAGAAAATTCGTCTCATATCGACCAGGATTTGGAATTGCTCTAAGTTGCACTAATGGTACAAAATATCTTTTCCTAGGTATGAGGCCAAGCTGAAAAGAAAAACAGCAGTAATTTATTGCAGGTTTTGCTAATGTAGTTTGCAGATGATTACAGATAAATTGTAAAGCCTCTGTAAACCACAATTTTTGCCAAATCTCTGTTGTATTAAAAAAAGAAAACAACAAAAATGCTGAAAATGTAACATCAGCAATGATTCTGATCCTCTATGGCCATTAAAGGGAAAGAAAATATAAAGAAAATAGAGATTGGAAAATTTGTTTTTGAATTCATGTTTGAAAGTGCTTTGTTTAATATATAATTCATGGCTTATCTGTTGAATTTGTCTAAAGTTAAACCCCTTTCCATTGTTACCATGTGCTTTGTCACAAAATCTTCCATCTCCTAGGGTAAACTGTACAGCAGTGAAAAAGGTTTGTGCATCAAACTTTTTTTTTTTTAAGAGAAAGAGTGTGCATCTGTGAAATCAGAGGGCGAGGAAGGCAGAGGGAGGGAGGGAATCTTAAGCAGGCTCCACACCCAGCACAGAGCCCTATGCGGGGTTCCATCTCTCAACCCTGAAATCATGACCTGAACCAAAATCAAGAGTTGGATGCTTAACCAACTGAGCCACCCAGGCAACCCCCCCCTTTTTTTTTTTTTGGTTCTCCAACTTTTTGATGTCTGGCATCTAGATCCCTTTATGTATTTAAAAGTCCCAAAGACCTTTGGTTATATGGGTTACATATCAATAATGACTGCGTAAGAAAGTAAAACTGAGAAAATGTAAAAATATTTATTTATAATTAATTTTAAAATAACAGTAATAAACTCATTACAAAGTAACACAAAGTATTTTTATGAAAAATACATTTTCCCCGAAATGGTTAATCAGAAGAATGCTATTTTTTTTTTTTTTTTTACATTTTTGAACTACTCTTTAATCTCTAGCTTAATGAAAGACAGGCAGACTCTCATATCTGCTTCTGCATTCTGTCTGTTGTGCTCTTTTGGTTGAAGTACGTGAAGAAAATCTGGCCTCAAACAGATACGTAGCTGGAAAAGGGAGGGGTATTTTATAGCTTTTTCAGATAATTTTAGATAGCATTCTTTGATACTACACCAAAACTCCCCAAGTGTGGTTTCTTAAAGGTTAGTTGGTATATGAAACCTGACACCCTCTCATAATTTTTTATACTCTGTTAAATTCAAATACACTGGTATATCTTATACTTTGAATCTTCTACCCATGCATTGGTTGCTTGGAAACTATTAGTTCACGGAGTTATGCAGTTCTTCCAGACATTGCCATATTTCCTTACCAAATGACATTATATCAAGCAATCACATTTATTAATATCGCCACCTACCTCGTCAGGAAAGTCTTTAAATATGGGGAAGCAGCCACATGCATGGTGTTGGATACAAGTATTCCAAAATTCTATTGAATTTTTTGGCAATAAATACTGCCAGCTATTTTTCTTGAAATGACGGGCTCGCTTAGTTCATTTTTGAGAAAATATATGACCTATACCTAAGTCTGAATAGCTAGAGTCAGTCGATCTAATAAGTAACATAGCATTCCATTCAAAAAGCAGCTGGTTCAGCTATTAACTCTAACAATGGCACAGTGCTTTCCCCCCACCCCCTGGAGAGAAACATCCTCCTTCAGTATGTAACAGAAGCACTTTATATGTACTTCCCATTTTGTCATAAAGAATATTAAAAAGACTTGTACTCAAGGGTCAAAATTTAATACACTTAATAATCTTTATTGCCTCACCAAGAACATTCTCAAATGAACCTGGCAATGTTTTGTTAACAGCAAGTGCACGGTAATAACAAATATGATGATGACTTGCACAGGTTGGTGTCCCCACCTTGATGCCTGCAAAGGTGCTAGATTTACCCCCCAAAGCTTTGGCACCACTCACGCCAAATGGCCACTACAGTGAAAAGGGCAAATAATATCTCAGTGTTATTACACAGATTGTTTTTATCTCTCGGAACCCCTCAAAGGGCCTCGGGGCCCTCAGGGGTACCTAGATCCCACACTGAGGACCCCTGCTCCAGAGGATACTGACAGTATAAATCCACTCTCTAATCTGCTCAGTGCTTATGTCCTTGTGGGCTTCACATAAAGAAGATTTAAAAGGTTTATTTCTGTCTCCACCCTCCTGCCCTCCCTGCTTAAAAAAAATTCCATTGTGGCAATTCAACATAAATTGTGTGTATAGAACAAAGAAATTGCAGTACTCTTGATTTCATCAGCATTTTCCTCCCTAACAAAGAAAGCTGCTCCAACAAGCTATTGGGAAAACTATCATGAGTACAGGAAATATGACCCGATGAGTCCCACCTCTACCCCATGTAACACCCGACCCTCCCAAACCTTTCACTTCAGGGGTATTTCGGATGAGCTCTTAGCAGTGTCCTCAGAAATAATTGGGTGTCCTAATTCAGCCACATGCAAATTAATGCTCCCCTAAAGAGGCCTTATTATAATTTCCAACCCTTGATGTCTACATAATCCCCTATAGTTCTTTAACTTTTTGCTTTCTAACTTCTGTTTACCGATGCACTACTTTTGTCAGCTCAGTATAGCATCAATTAGTAACACAGTTGTGTTTATTAGGTCTCCCCAGAGCCTTGAAAGAGCTGCTTTGTATTTATTAATGACTACACAGAGCACTACTATTTTTCAATAGCATTTAAAAATGAGTAAATTACTGAAGATGAACTATAAGAGAACTTCAAATTTCAAAGGCAAGCAAAAAAAGGCATATGATTTCAAATCACCCATAATACTTGCATGGTTAATTTTATTTTCAATTTAATATTAAGGGGGGCAGTCATATCTAAACTCTTCTTCCTGTTCTACTTTTGGCATTTTTCATTTTGGAGTAGAAACCATTTGATTTATAGAACTGAGGTACAAATGTGGTGATTAATTAAGAGCCTGTTTAACAGGTCTAAATTTCATTATCACACACACCTGTTAAGTAATACGCACCTGATTCAGAAGTCCACCCACAAGGTTAATTTTAAAAAATAAAAAAGCAAACAAGAGAAAGAAAGGCATAAGTCCACAAACTTAGGTCCAGTTTAATGTTCTCAAGCATAATTCAAAAATTATGACTTGAAATGTATCCAATTTGTACTCTCTTATTTTGTGAATAATCGCCTGTATTCTATTAGGTGAAGTTGGAGCTGCCCACACTGCCACAGAATTCCTTACTTAAGGAAATCAGAGAGATCGATCTCTTGCGCGATTTATCTTTCCTACCCAGACTTAAAGTGGTGGGGATCAGTGACGACACTCGTTTGCCCTTTTTTTTATATTCCCGGTCATTTATGAAATGAAGACGCTGATCTGCAAAAATCACTTTGCATTCATGAAAGGAGTTATGGGAGCTCCCCCTGAGCATCAGGCTATGAGGCAGAAACACACCTCAGTGCACTTCCTTTGTCTTGCACTCCGTCTTTGATGTGCAAGTCACTGGTGGAGTAAGCTGTGATCGCTTTGATGTTGAACTTCTAGACTTTATTGTTACTAGCATGCCTACAAGGAGAGCTGTCAGTCATTTCCTACATCTGAACAACCATGTTTCTTTACGGTGCCCCTTTTACAAGCATCAATCCTTAAATACATGTTTTCGCATTCCTGCTGATTACCACACTATCTTTGTTAGGGGAGGGCTGTGCTCAAATATAACTACAGCACCCACACTTTCTGTAAACACCCCGAGGCGTCATCAGATGGCTGGTAACCAACCTTCTTCAGCAAGAGAACCCTGAGCACAAAACATATTTCTAGCAAAGGAAAACATTCTGAAAATGCTCAAGCCATCTTAACAAGTCAAAATGAGTAGTTTAGCAAATATTTCCCCTAAGCAGTCACTGAAATCACAGAGAAACTTCCAAGCCACGTTAAAAGGGATTCTGAATGCAACAGCAGCAGGAGGCTCAGAAAGTCCGCCAAAACTTCGAGACGTCTTAACTTGTCTTAAACAACTTTGTTTCTCTGCAATGGTGGAAACAAAACACTTCTGTTCTACACGATTTTGCTTGTGACAGAAATACTGCATTTGAAATAGACTTCTGCCAAACCAATTATTTTATTAAAACCATTTTCAGAGGCTGCTTGTTGTTATGGATGCAATGTAAGTTAGAAGATGATTTTTCATAATTTAATGTCTGAGGCAAGCATATGGCTTTGTATACAACGTGTGTACAGTTTCTTAAATATACACACACAAAACAGGCAATATGCTCAGCTTTAAAATTCTCTGTTGAAAAAGACACGGCTCTAATTTCATTTACCAGCTCCCATCAGATTTACTTTTCAGGCTCCCTTATCACTTCTGGAGCTGCTGAATATTCTCAAACACCACTGGGACAGTGCACACAAAAAGGAAATAAAGTTAAGGTGCTTACATCACACCAGCCTGGTGTTTAATGAACTGCTACCTTTCTGAATAAATGTTTCAATGAAATCCAAGTTCTTAGAGATACTGGATCTCTAATGAGGAAGTACAATGAGTTTATTTTTCATGACAGAGCTGAGTTGTTATTTTCCTTTTGTAAGCTGGCAACATAGGAGATACACTGTTTCTGCTTGCTAATAAACTGCAAACAATATATTAGGAGAGACTCAATTTTGTTGGGTTTCTGGCCTGAAATACTTGGTAAGGAATACAATTACCGTGGTAATGGTTAAGATGACTCCAGGGTTTCCATTTTTATGCAACCTCCCTGCCTCTAACCTCCTTGGTTTTAACTCAACCATCAAAGATGGAAAAGGCTTTGGGATAGAATCTGATAAATAACATATTTCTGTAATTTACCAGAACTAAGTCTGGGCACATTTATTATTACTATTAATGAAAGCATGATTGTTCTTAAATTTATTTAAATCATTGGCTAAAAGGAATCACCCTTTTCTACCTTAAATTTTCATTTCTGAAATGAACAGATTAGCTGACTGAGGCACCTACAGCAATTAAGGGTTGAGACAGGGAATTAGGAAACTAGAAGACATTCATCTGTTTCCTCCAAGTCTTGAACAAAAAAATCAGATCATTTTTCTGGTTGAATAGAAACATTTCATCAAATGGGAGATCTGGAAAAGACTTTGATGCCTAACAAGTCTCTCAAACTTAACAAATGGGGAAATCGAGCAACTGAGGTAACTTGACAATTATTTGAGTAGCAAATCTGGAAGAACCCACATCTTCCCCCACCCAACATGAAGGGGGGTGGTTTCCATCATCCAAAGCTATTTCCCTGTACTGGGGACCAATTACTCATGTGTAAAGTCAGGGTGTTGAACTTCAGGGGTTTCTCAATCAGAACCACAGGGGCAGCTTAACAAGTTAACAATACTTGAGCCCCACTTCAAACCAGTAAAATCAGAGCCTCTAGGAGTGCAGGCTGGGCTTGAGTATCTTTAAAAAGCTCTCTAGAGGTGCCCGGGTGGCTCAGATGGTTAAGCTTCTGCCTTTGGCTCAGGTCATAATCTCAGGTTGGTGGGATCAAGCCCAACATCTGGCTTCTTGCTCAGTGGGGAGTCTCTTTCTTCCTCCCTCTCTATTGCTCCCCCTGCTTTGCTCTAGCTCTCTGTCAAATAAATAAAATTAAAAAGCTAAATAAATAAAAAGCTCTCTAGATAGCCCAATGTGCAGACAATGTGCTGAATGTTCACCATCCATTGGAAAAAAATTCTTGGATTGTGTTCCCTGATGTTCATCCATGAGCTCATACACATTTCTAAGCCATCACACTGTTTGCCTGTTGGCCTAGCTGTTGTCAATACCTGTTCTTATCTAGTTCATTTCTGTGTTTACTTAGGTATTATCTACCTCTTCCCTCCAGGATGTATACTCACAGGGGCCGGAGACAAAGCCCGCTGTGTTCCCTGGGGCTCCTACAATCCACAGTATCATACCTGCCACAATGATGGGATAGCACATCACCATTTTCCAAAGAAAGAGGGAGGGGTCTGAAGTTGTGTTGTGGAAGGGGGTAGGCTGCCCTCCGCATCAACCAGAGCAGTTCTGCTTTTCTCCGTTTCACCAGACTAGAATCGGAGCTGTGTGAAGGCAGTGAGTGTTGTGTCAGCCTCATTCATACTTAGCTACCTCCAGTACCTGGAAGTGGGCAGACCCGCAGGGTGTGCAGGGCCTGAGAAATACTTGTAAATAGGAAGCACTGATGAGACTGCTGGTGCTAGAACCTTTACTTTGTTGCTGAAAAAAAGCAACATAGAAAAGACATCACTGCTTCCACTGGAGTTGGCCTTGACTCCTGTGACACAATCCCCACCTCCACGGAGTGGTCAAAATGGTGGCAAGAGCCAGCCCCTGGGGCTCACTAAATTCCAGAAGGCCAGAGCTCCCCAGGAAGATTTACGCAGAAAAGGCGCACAGTGTTTGGGAAGTATCACTGGCACCTCCCACACCAAAGTCTCAGGCTGTTCCGGCTGTTTAGGCCACTTGGGGTAACAGGTTTAGAGTATGGCCACTTTTTTTGGATTTTGGAGTATACTGCATGCTGGTATAGAAAAGCCAAAATAATCAGAAGATTATGTCAAGTGTGTTAATAACGTCCAAATAATGGCAGAAATCGCTCATGTTGGGCATCTCTTCTATCCTGAAAGAAGGGACTGAAGGAAAGCTCATGCTTATCTTAATATCTTACTTTTCTGAGCTCTACTCTCCACACCGAAGGCCAGAGCAATGCTTCCCAAACTTGCCAGATCCTCAGTCACCAGAAGAGCTTTGACAAATTCGAATTCCTTGGTCTCACTGTGGGAAGCAGGATTCATGAGGGTGGTGATGGAGAATGGAAGTTTATTTTTAAAATGCTTCCCAGTTGACTGTGGAGATCAATGGTATTCGGGAACTGCTGAAGGGCCAGAGGATCCCTTGCCCACGCCCGCTCTGACAGGTACGGATGAGGTTTCACAAAGCGAGAGGACCACCCAAATTAAAAACACCTGAGACACTTTTAAATGCATGCCTTCCCAGGCCAGGAGGACGAAACAGAATCAGGCTCTCTCTGGCTGGGACCCAGGAATTTCCCTTTTGAACAGATTCCCCGGTTATGAGTTGTACTCTCAAGTTTCAGAACCCCTACTTGAGGTGGGATTTTAGAACTAACCTGTGGCTTATGTGGACAGAAATCCTGGTCGCACGTAAGTATAACAATCAGCTTTATCCAATTACAGTACCATTTCACTGTGTGTATCACAAATTCTCCTTTATTTTAAAGGGCATGTCACTCACGGAAGCTGCAGACCTGTAAGAGCAACGGTCTGAAAGCAGCCGTCTCTGGATAAGTGTTGCTGCCAATCTCTCAGCGCGTTTTTGCGACATTGATTCACGGCTTAAGAAACACAACTGGGAGGAAGGGGTCTCAGCTCTATAAAAGCACACAGGTGGGCCCTGTATGACCCAGCATGCCCGAGGCACTTAATGACTATCTGCTGAAACAAATTTACTTAATTATTTATACCCTGTATTCTGCACAAGATTTGATATGAAATAAACAAATAAAAGAAGGGGGGGAGCCCCGGCAACTGAAAAATGAAAATAACGTTCTATGAAAAAGAGAGTATTTGTCATGTGGTGAAAGAATCACACTCCTGGGTGGCGCAGTTTAAAAAACGGTTTGCTTCAATTACTAATCTGAAACTTAACCACAAGTCTTCACTTCTGAACCACTATCTTATTTCTATGATGGAAAAGTTTAAACAGCAGGTTCTCCTTGCTTTCCCCCCCCTCCTTGTTTTTCACATAAAGATGCAATTTCACCTTTCCAGTAGGAACAAGGAAGCACTGTCATCCTTTAAAATCTCAGTGATTGCCCATCATTATTATTATCCTCGGTTCTGAAGCCTTGACTTCTTGAGCAATGCAAAATTCACGCAAACCTGTATTCTCATCCTTTTGCAAGGCATCATTTCCTTAAATGATATTAAAGGATCAATACTTATTTCTCTGATTCCAACACAGAAATCAGATTGTTTTATGATTGTTTCACACTTGATATGTCACCGAAATTTGAGCCTGCAATTCACTCGTATTATCTATTTATCCTAAAAATTACAGAAATGTATTCTTATTTCAATTTTGTGCAGTGTTTTAAAGCATAAACTCTATATGATGTTCTAAAACCTATGTAACATATACTCTATTTGGGGCAAACTGCTTACACCTAAAAGAATCAAAAGATCTAGCCACAAGTCTACATTAAATCAAGTGGTTAATAGTTTTGCATCCATGTTTAAAATTATTGTATTGATGAAAAAAGCTACAATAGTTTACTTCTTTCTAAGTGTTTATCTTTTTTAGGAAAAAAATAGCTCTAGATTTAAAAAGGGAAAATGCAGATCAAAACGACAATCTCTCTTTAAATTTTATTTGAGGGTTGGGGAATAGAATCAAGGTTGGAACTAAAAAAAATTACAAGGGTTACCATTAAGGTCATAATAATTGTTTACTCACAAACCAAATCTTATTTACAACTTAAAATTTAATATGGAGCCAAACAGAATTTTATAATTCAGCTTTAAAACTTCCCTTACTATCTTCCAAGGAAACTTGTGAAATTCATTATCTCCACCCCAGTTCCATTTCTAATAACCGTTTAAAACAACGCATTACATTTTGGAATCTGATCAAGAATGCCCCACAGCAAGTGAGAAAATAATTTCAACCTTTGACCCCCTCCACTAGCCTGATGGGAAATTCACTGGCACCATTACAGCTTTCGGCTTTCGGTGAATACGTAACCGCTAGAGGGCAGCCTTATCTCAGATCTGACACTACTTTGGAGGAAAACACCTCATAAATGCTTCTCATGTTCCATTAATTATTTTTAGAATATCTTTGATTTTCCTAGATATTTAATAGCCAACTTCAGTTCACCTAAAAGCATTTCTAAATAGGTCAAAAGTCCACTTTCACAAATTACAATGATATCACAAAGACTGCTCATGCGATGTCTAAAGATACAGCCTCGCCTAGCTTTAAAAATTTAAAACAAAATTAAAAAATCTTTACTCTTTACTATGTGGCAGGTTAAGTGCTGAATCAATCATACTACAACTAGTGCTCAGGTTCCACTTTCGGCAACAAAATTTCCAGAGGTTCTGGAGAAACTTAAGTACCTTAGGGAAAAATGAAACTGACCAAGATTTCGGGAAGACAGAAGGAGTGCAGGGGAGAGGGACAGGAGAGATTAAGGTCAGACCTGTGTGTATTTCATACTATGAGTCTTCAAACAGCTGACAATCTTTCACTTGAAAGATGGATTAAATATGTTCTATATAGCCCCAAAAGAAAGGATCAGAATCGAGAGATTAAAAATACAAAGAAGAGATTTGTGCTTGATATAAGCAGAATTTTCTAATTCGAGACGGAATAAGCTATCTCGAACAATAGTGGATTTCCCATCATAAAAGTATAACCAGACAACCATTTGGCAGGATTGCTGTAGAGAACCAAATGCCAATAGGACATGTATCTAAGTGACTTTTAAGGTCTCTTCTCTTCCTAAGACTCTGAAATAATGTTGATTTGCTTTCAGACAACACATCTCAATCCAGTTAGCAGAAAAGTAAACACCCATCAAGAAATGAGCTTTTGCAGATCTACCTACTTGGAAACTTTTACTCTCATGTGATTTTTTAAAAGACAACAGATTTCTCAAGAGTATGTCCACAATCATGTCCCTTAGCTGTCATGGAAACAATGGGGACAGCACTCACAAACCCAAGGCTTCATCAGCTTTTTACATAAGGCATATTAAAATTAGAAGATACATTTGTGAATGCTCCCTTTGCCTAAAGATAAGTGGAACATATACAGATAAATCTGTAGCTCAATTCTATCACAATGGAGGTAGGTAATACAGGTTAGCTCTGCTTCATAGTATTCTGTGTTCTTTAGGACGGTAAGGCTTACATTTCACCTAGATCCTCTTATAACAAGCAGATTTAATGAAAATCATGGATGAAGAGAGCTAATGATGAGCAAATAAGAATAACCCCATTTGTACCAAATTGATTTTATTAAATAGTAATTTAAAGATATTGGGCTCAGCAAAGCATTACATAATTGAATCTATTTTTTTCTCTTATAAATGCCAGAGTTATAATTTTCACTAACTAGAGACAAAGTTATATCCAGGACATTTTCACAGCTTTCTCCAGGGGAGGCACCATGAAAATAGTAGAAATTAGGGCTCTAGTCCTTGCTTCACCATTTATTAGCTAGAAGAGCTTGGCTACAGCAACATAGCCTCTATGAGCTTCACTTTTTTTCAACCAAAAACACGAGAGTAATAGTGACTTTCCATGGAGGTTTAAATGAAACAAGAATGTTTGTAAAACATAAAGCACAAAATGAATATAGATTAACTCATCCAACTATGTATTTACGAAATGCCTAGTAAACTTCAGAGTCAACAAAATAAAAATCAAAGAATAAAATCACTGGCAAACCTAGGGAATAGGTCGGGCATGGTTTTTCATACTCAAAGGAGCAAAGATTTTTAAATTACCACATTATCTCCTTATAATGAGGGCTACCAAATGTCACTTTAAAAAGAAAAACCAAAAATAAAAGTCTTCAATTGCTTTTTTGCATCTTGCCCAAGGGCTAATATATGCTATTATCGGTCTATTTAGACCTCTTTCCTCTGGACATAATGCTCTGACAATTTATAGAAAAAGCATGCATACTGACAAATACAAAAAGCTTTGGCTATGAATCTCTAAGTCCATGACTCAAGGCTGGGCTGGAAGGGAGGTATCCTCAGTGGAGGATCTACAAGGGGCAGTGGGAAGATTTGTCAGTCTTTCCTCATGGGGTCAATATGTGGTCTTTGAGATAATGTCAAATGTCAATTCATACCTGTTGTCACTGGTGGATCTTTCCAAATTACCTGTTTTTTCCCCAAAGAGAAACATACACATGGTGTAGCTGCTGATTCTGAGAGTCTAATTATGGTTTTAATACTTACTAAATATGAAATATGTAGATTAAAGCAGCCTTGATTTCTTACTAATAAGCACTATGAATATTTAGAATACATCAGAAAACATTTCTATGACGAAGTACTTAAGATTTATTCCATGCAATGGGTTTTATTGATGACTAAAATAATTTAAGAGAATTATAAGAAAACTGAACTCCAACGCTACCTCTGTAGATCAATCTATCCATCTATCTAGTAAGTTTTTCTTCCAGTAAGTGGTCATTTGTAAATATTATTTTCTTAGACGCCCCTGATCAAATTACAACGTGGCTGGGTGCTATTTGCAGGTGCTTTGTAATTATCTACTTGCTGATCTCATCCATTTCATTGTGATTCACTTGGCTGGAAGGGAAAGGTGAGAGAAAAAGGGGTGCAGTAAGAACTATTAATATATGTTTATTAATTTATCTACTAGTTATAAAATAACCCTTAAGATAAAATCGTATTCATTCTATCAATCTATCCATCCATCCATCCCTTTATCTATCGGACTTCTCCCATTTAGAAATTGTATTACTTTATAATTGGGCAGCATCAAGAAATTACATGGTATTCAATTCAAATTGAGTGCAAAGTGGTTTACTCAAGTATGATGTTGCTCTGTATTTCAAGTGATATGATTCAGATATACAAAATCAAGAGGCTGCTCAAGAAAATAATGCTTTAAAAATATTCTCTATTTCATAGAGGGTCTGAGCTTCCCCCTCCTCCCATGGACAGATGGATTCAGAGATCCTCTTTGTCTTTAAAAGAACTGACTCCCTCCTTGCCCGAAGAACTCTGCCTGGTGGTGCAGCCCTTCGCATTTTCTCCTTTCAAGACCCAGAGATAACCCTTCTCCCAATCCTACCCATCAAAGGTCACAAAAATGGGACAAAAATCCCTGCTAAGGGATATCACATTCATTGGGTAAAAAGAAAGGCCAAGTTTTTCAAAACTATACAATCAAATTTATGCGAGTTGGAAAAGCTACTTACTAATCACCAACACATAAAATATTTTCAAAGCAGAAAGGTGAAGTTTTGCATTTGCACATGAATTGTACTGGGGGAAGAATCTATTATGGGATAGAAATTCCCTGTAAGCCTCCCTCCACTCTAACTCCATTTACATGAGCATAGGCTGAGCACTCAAGAAGCAAAGGGGTTTATAATCTACGGAAACTGATGAAGCCCTTGCATTTCCTTTCAGCACTTGGCTACTGCCTGACATTTGGCCAATGCACTTTTATGATGAGCAGGACAAGTGCTCCCCTGATTATAAATGTTATCACTGGCTCTCTCTGTTTGCCCAAGAAGCAATTCAAGTAGTATTGGAATTTTGTTGTTAATTAAACAAAAACAAAACTGAAGGATGAGACTAGAGTTGCTTAAATGAAGATTTATTACTTCTAAGCATGAAACTACTTTAAGCCTAAACTTATTTGACAACTAACGCAGAGGAAGGATTTTCTTCTTTGGTGAGTTCAAAAGGCCTGATTTAATGATGTTTAAAAAAACCTAAGTAATCAGCCAACAAAGAGAATGTTTCTCTTTTATGGTCTCTTGTTCTCTCCTCCCCCATCCACATGCACACATGTACCAAAAAGCTATATTATAAAGAGTATTTCTGTTTTGCATGAAAAATCTAATTATACAAACTCTCTTACATATGGAACCAATTTAACTATTAAAAATAAGAGGCAGTAGGGAAGTATTTAATATGATTCTGGGCCAGTTTTTTTCCCCTTAAATCTGATATGGAAACATTTACAGCATTCCTCATTTTCCCACAAACTATTTTTCTTCAGTTTAAATTTACACCACAGCGAGATAATCCCATTAAAACACAGGATGTGAGGATATTGGAAATGAAATATTCTAATTGTCCAGATGCATTCTATTTCTTTCTCTCTCTCTCACGCTTACAGAAAAACAGCATTGCCAGTACTTCTGAGCTACTTTTCTCATAGCACATTACTACGAATCTATTATCTAATGGCAGCCAGAGGTCACTCCAAGACAAATGTGTGGGCTACAGTTTTGGGGGGATGTTGGTGGTTATGTGATTCTCATGATTATATTAGTAAGGGATAGTACGGAACTTTGTACTAGAGCTACAAAAGCAGAATCCTGTGTACTGGGAAGCATTAACATTAGATTAAATATTAAAACATACTTTCCTTGTTTGGTGGTTACTGTTCAAGAGGGGATATAGTCTTAGCTTTTCACCCTTCCCTCCAATCAACACAAATTATACAACATAAAATGGATAAAGACTGGCATTGACATCTTCCAAATAGCAAAATCCACTTTATAACTTAAAGGGAAAAAAACACACATACAAGAAAATGTCTTGACCACAAAGGCTATTTGAGTCCTTTTACTCTTACAGGATTAATAAAACCCAGGAAATAGCATGAAAGTTTTTTTGAGGGGGAGGGGAGGAGCATAGCTTTCTTTTACCAAAAAAAAGTCGGTAAGACAAACATTTTTTCCTTACAAAATGATTTTAAGTGCTTAAGAACGTGTATCACATGGAGGTTTTCCCTCCTTTATCAGTTGCTTATTCTAAAAATGATTAAATCCTGTTTTCCAAAAGCCACGAGGGAAAGATAGAAAATTTGCCGTGGGTACGTCGTATTGAGAGATTTCATCTCAAGCAGCTCATCTTAGTGGTACAGCACATTTCGGCCTGTTAATAATTAATAAAAGAGATGCCACCCAATCTCTAGTGAAGAAAGGCAAAGCTCAGTGATCCGAAAGTAAACGCAGCTCGGATGCAGAACTAGTATCCTTCATCCTGGACTGCAACAAAACCTCAACCCACCAAACGTTTACCGCGGTCCCGGCGCCCGCACGGATGGGCAGAGCCCGCAGGACAGTATGGGTTTGCAAAAATGCTGCGCATTAGGGGAGTCCGGTGCGCCGCAAACAGATGGGCTTCTAAATCCCCTTGGCCAGCGGCCGGGTCCGCGAAGCCTCTCGGGCAGATTATCTCTCCCGAGGAACCTGCTGGCGCACAAGAGGGCAATGTGCTGTTGGCTGAGTGTCTTCAGGGCTGCTTGCAAGAGACCTAAGAGCGTGGCTCGGCTTTTCCGGGCCGCACAGGCGATTTCCTGCACACCTCCAAACTTTGGCTCTCCCATTAGAAACTTCACTGACTTGGCTCGATTTCTTTCCCCCTCACCTGGGAAGCCCTGGAATCAATCCTCTCTTCAACTAGTTCCCCCTGCCATCCCCACCGGCCTGCTCAGGAATCCTGATCTGGGCGGAAGGCCGGGCGGGGAGAATAGACCGCGACTAACCCGCGCTGGTCGGCCCTCACCGCCGTCCGACTTCCACTGTCGCCCGCGACTCCTGTGGGCAGAGCTGCCGCCCCACGTCCATCCACAACCCAAAGTATCAAAGTGGAGGTGCGCTGCGGCTGCGGGCGGTAGCCCAGAGAGTCTTGGCACGTTCGAAAAGCCCGTCTCGCTCGGGCCCGGGCGCTTTCGGAAGTAGCCGCGGCGGGACGCAGGGAGATACGGCCGCACTTTCCCGGCCCTCCCGGCCGCCACGGGGCGTTGGGGGAGTGGGGTAGGGCGCGAGGCCTGGGGCGCTGACCAGTCCCCCCGGATGACATCGCGTCGGCGCGCACGCACGGCCCCGGCCGGCCGCAGCGCCTTCCCTACGTAGGCCGGAGCTGTCCGGGGTGCGGGCTCTGGGGACCGACCGCGGGCGTCTCCGGCTTCCTCCGGGCTCTCCAGATCCTCCCCTCCCTTCCAGAAGCGCCGCGACTCCCAGCAAACTTTTTTCCGAGAGCCCTGCCGGATGCCAGGCGGACCCGGGCGGCTGACAGGAGTCAGAGGGGGAGGAAGAGGGGGGTCCGGCCCGCGCGCCTTTGCCCCCTACAGGAGGCAGACTGATCCCGCGGCCGGGCTCAGGTGGCGCCGCTGCTTTGGCCCAGAAGGCCCCGGCGGGGCTCCGGCGCCCAGCCCCGAGCAGTACGTGCGCTCGGGCAGGCGCGCCCACCCCTCCCCCTGCGCGCCCTCCTCCCCGCCCCCCGGAGCAGCCAGCCCACCCGGCCCCGGCGGGGCTCCCGGCTCACCTTTCATCGCTGCGATCACAAAATACATCATTTAAGCCGCGGTGCGGAGAGCGCAGGGAGAGCCGATGGTCCGACCCCGGAGCCCCCTCTGCCGCCGCCGCGCCGCCGCCGCCCGAGCCACAGCAGCAGCTGCCGCAGCTGCCCGCCCGCCGAGAGCCATCCCGAGCCATAAGAGGCTCCATGTGACCGGCTGACATCACGGCCGCCGCTCTGTTTACACCGCGCCCCTCCGCTTCCTCCCCGGGCGGGAGGCGGGAGGCGGGAGGCGGGCGCGCCCCAGCGCCGCGCCCCGCCCCGCCCCCGCGGGCAGGTGAGCGGCGGCTGCTAGACGGGCGCACCCCTGCCCGGCGCTGCCCTGCCGCGCCCCCGGCCCGCGCCCAGGCCCTCGGCCTTCTCTTCGCCTCCCAGAACACCTGTGGTCGCCAGGGTGCTCTCCGCACGCAGCGCCTCGCGGAACACGCGCCTGACCACTCTTCGCCCCCACCCCGTGGGGCAAGGGGCACGCAACCCGACGCCGCTCTCCCGCTTCCTTTCCCGAGCCCCCGGGGCGTTAAATACTCCAGTTCATAGGCGGAAAAGAGGGGTTTGGCCTGGGGGGCCGTAGTCACCCTCATTTCCCAGAGCGCCCCAGCTCTGTTCGGAAGGTGGGGCCCCCTACGGGGCCGTGGAGAATGCTGTCACCCGGACCTTGCCGGTGAGTGGAGTAAGTGCCTTCTAAGTCTTTCTTGGGAGACTCGGCTGGGGGCAGGCGGAACTCTGCCCACCCAAACGTTGGTAATCTCCACCACACCAACTTCACCAAAGGTCTCTGTTTACACGTTTCTCTTCCCCCAGGAACACTGTTACCTGGAGGGAGAGCCGGAAACTCTACATGAATCCCCTAAATGATAATCCAATCGCCAGCAGACCTGAGCCACTAAATTCCCAGACTCTTCCATATCCATCATTCTCTCCAGAGAACCCACCTTCCTTCCAGGTGGGAAGGATTCTAGTTTTTACATCCTAAAGATGAACTATTGTAACACTTTGGACAGGAAAACAAAAATACCTCTATAAAGGTAAACTTTGTGAATTCTCACTTAAAATTAAGACTTATTTCCTTCTGAACTTTGAAGCTTAATTCTTTTTACTGGCCTATGGAAACTTAAATCTTGACAATATTATTAGATGAATCTCTTGAAGATGAATTTCAGATGCTTTATACCCAGAGTCCATTATTTAAAATTCTGCCAAATGTCCATAACATTGACCACAACAGGAAAAAAAATCTCAAAAGCCCAGTTTGCATACCTGCTACTGCTACTTCACACAACTTCAATTCTCCTTTCTTTTCTGATGCTCTGTATTTCCATTTACAACTCAAAATATTATATAGTTTTTAGTTGATGCTTTCATGCTGATTAAATAAGGAGAGTCCTAGCATTTTTCCCCCCATAAAACAGTTGTCCTTGCCCCTGAGTTGCGCTGTGATTTAAAACACAGGCAGACAATCAGCTCTGTAGAAAACTAGGATTCATGTACTCCCCACCATCCCCAGCCTTCCTTTCAAGGCAAAATTTACACAGTCCTGATTTAGAAGGTCAGAAAAATTCATTGTACCTTAAATCAAGCCATAGCTTTATAAAAGTTTGATTTCAGCTAAAGCCATCCTAACAGAGCTTTTCTTTTAGATTTTCTTTTTTTTAATTTAAATTCAATTAGCCGGTTTATATAGTACATCATTGGTTTCAGATGTAGTGTTCAATAACTTATCAGTTGCGTATAACACCCAGTACTCATCACATCACATGCCCTCCTTAATGCCCATCACTCAATTATCCCATCCCCCTGCTTTAGATTTTTTCAAATAAAACCATGAAAATACGAAATTATGAAAGTGTGAAGCCAAGACCTACCCATGTTAATTCAGCTGTCCAGCCATAGCAAAGTGGACAAGAGTTTCAAATGAGTCAACCATACCCACTGTGATGTTTACAATTATGAAATTAAATCACACCACCTTCCCATGATGCAACTGTATCTCCCAATGAGGCAACACCCCTCAGTTACACTGACACCATCCTTTATATTTTGGTTCTTGATTTCCCTTGTCCTAAGGACTTTGTAACAAGGAAAAGTAAAGCCAAGCTATCCAATAGGTAGGTCCCAGGTACAATTTTCTTTCCTTTGTACCACTGAAGGATGCAAAAACATCAGTGATTGCATGCTGATAGGTATGCTTTTCATATTCATTGCAAATGAATCGAGATACAGAACTCGGAAAATTCACAATGTTACTTTAAAACAGAATCCTGTTTTAGAAAACAATGCTTTAAAAATGACCAAATCCATTAGCTCTAGCCTGCTTGTCAGACATCTGACTCCGAGGTAAATAGTCTTGCATTACTAGTAATCGGTATTTATTTCCAGACCATTTCAAATGAAATCGGTAATCGGGAATGACATGTAACGTGACATGTGTGCTCCTGCAATTACAAGTAGTAGAATCAGTCATCCTATAGATATGTCCCCAATAGAAATATAATCTCATAATACTTACTTGAAATATTTACACATTTATTCAACAAAGACATTTCTAGGATAATGTAATACTGACCTTAGCCTTTGGAAATGTATTTCATTCTGGTCCTACAAATAATGAGCAACAGAATTTCAGATATTAAGTCTTAACCTTCCTGTGTGGCTAGATGCTATTTGTAATGCATGCCTCTATTAAATGTCTTCAGCTTTTAACCCAGGGTACAATATTGTTCTTTATATTAACACAAAGCTCTCCTGAAATTTTGAAAGTAAAAATGGGAGCTGTTTAAAAAGTAACAAACTTGAAATACAAACTTTCTATGAAATTATAAATCCTCCACCAAATAAATCAGTCAGGAATGAAAGGACCCATATCCCCCCCTCAAATTTGAGCCATAAACAATGCACATTTCTGTGCAAACTTTTACCAACTATATATTAACATGTAGGAATAAGTGGAGTCTAATAAACAAACGTTTGTGGAATATCTACTATGGGGGAAAACTGTTAAGCAATATATTCTTTCCATCAAAAATTTTTTTACCAAGTGTTCTGAAAAGAAACTAGAAAAAGAATATTGCTTACATGAAGATAATTACACAGGATGGGAATTCTTTACCATGACTAGAATTATGTTATACATTACTGTTTGATTCAAATGTTTCTATTGGCTAATCTCAGAAAAGGAAGGCACCCTGCATACTTATAAACACATGTAATTCATTTCAGAGTCCTCTAGAGATGGTAACAGACCAACACGGCATCCCTATACACTGGATTTCACATTTGATCTGTCACTTAGCAAGAAAGTGGAGAGACACTTCCAATGCCAGGTTGTTCCCAAATGCCTACGTGAGGAAAGCCTGCTGTATTTCTACAAGATATCTGGACTGGAATGTAATCAGTAAATTGGTGCCAATCTTCTCACTTTCAGATATTAAATAAAGAAATGATACTTTATGAGGGTATATTTGATTTTCCACCAAATGGGGTCTGGCATACTGCACTGAATCACTACAGTGCTGCTATTGGGGAGAATGGCAAACCAATGGATCAAGAGATTTATCTTGGGTGGGCAAGAAGCTCCTAGCATAGGACGATTTCAAAGTTCGCAGCTGCACGTGAGAGCACATTTTGGCTCTACGTCTCACCCAGGCCCTGCTTCTCCCTCTCTAGTGTGTGGCAGCCTGCTAATTCAATTAATTTCTTTCTAAGCTGAACAAGAAAGGGATCACTGAAAGGTTAATGTGGGCCTAGGCAGCTTGATTCAACCGAATTCTTAGCCACCACTGCACTGTGATCTGTAGGACTTGGGCCATTCTGACCGACACAGAGCCAGAGGAGCAGGTCTCCTGAAGACCGGATGAGCTCAGGCCCAGAGAGTTCTACATAAGACTACTTGGAAAGCTACAGAGAAGGCATAAACTTACCTATGATACTCGACAGACTTGCTTAATTTTTCTGGAAGAAGCCAGTGTCTCATAAAGGAACGTTTATAAAATGGCATAATATTGGTGAGACCTAGGAACCAGGGGCGACAGAGAGGCCCCCTTATTTATGAGTGGAAGGGGGACAGGATGAACAGATGAATATAGCTTGCTTGCCACTCATGATAAAACAAATAAAACAAATATAGATGCAGGTGTAGATGGACATGCATGTATACATACACATAGTCAATGAAATACAGTAAAATAAACTGTACTTTGGTGGCAAGAGACCTCTTCAGTTGTACACATTCACACACACACACACACACACTTCCATTATCAAGCACATTCACTGAATGTGTACTATGTGCCTGCTATTGTCCTGGAGAATCAAACAAGAACAAGCTCACTAATCAGTTGACCTTGGCTCTGGAAACTATAGGGAAGTCAGCTCCCTGAGTCATCTGAGCAACCCTAAAGGAAGGTAGTGTCTGGTTGCCCACTGAAAAGATGTTTGCACAGCACTTTGCCCCTCACAGTTGACAGAAAGCGCCAAATCATTGGTGTGGTTATTAGTGTAATGAGATGTTGGAGGCGAAAGATTTGGCCGGATTGAGACATGTGTATCGCCATACATATGTATACATTTATTTTGGGGGGCTGGGAGGTGGATTGGCGCTCCCTCCCATCCTGTGCACAATACAGAAGGGCCTGGAGACCACCGCCCCGGGGCTGGACGCAGCTTACCTCAGCCCTGTCACGTGTGTTTGACATGTAGACACTCTGCCACAGCCTGTGCCCTGCTCCGTACTAGTGCCACGAGGGCAGAGGTGCTTCCTGGCCACCCACCCACATTCCGTCCCGCTGCCTCACTGCAGCCACGGTGGCCCTGGGAGAAGAGGGGTGTCGGCCCTTGAGCTGTGGCCTCCTCTTGCCCTGGGGCCCAGCCTCCCTTCTGGCCGGTCGCTGTCATTAACGGGATTAGGGACGGAGCACCAAACCAGGGCTGGGGCGGAGGTTGGGAAGCTGTGTGGACTTTTTAAAATAAAATAAAAAAAACACTGAAAAAAAAAAAAATGGTGAAGGGATTCTGAGATTTCTGGAACCACACGTCTCACACATCTATTGGGAAATTCAGGAACTGGCAGATGTTTTGTAACCATCACAATGAGGGGAAGGGTGAAGCTCACAGGCATACAGATGTGAGCAATCTCCACAGAATAGGTAGGTAGCAGGTGTCTTACTACATACGCATGCATACACACACATGCACACACACACATGCACACACACGCACACACACCTGCCAAGGCAGCAAGGAAGGATATGCACATCAGAGGCCAGATGTGTTCCCATAGGGTATTCTCACCCCACTCCTGTAGAGGGTGAGGGAACAGGCCATTCAGGAAATGATTTTTTAGTTAAAGGAATATGGCAAAATAGAAGTAAATTCAGAACCTGGAACCTGGATTCAAGTTTCACACTTAACTAGCTGTCCATGGCACCTTGGGCAAGTCATTTCACTTCTCAGGCCCCTTCCCTATAAAATGAAGGACTGGGAACAGACCTTGAAGGGCTCCTACAACTCAGACGTTCCACAACTACATTCAGGATCACATCCTATCCAGTTCCTAGGAACTCCATCTCCTTCTCTGCTGCACCACATCAACTTGCCTCTCCAAGGAGCCTTCTTCCCGTCACTGAGCTCTGCTGTATGGTCAAATGAGCTCTAACTCACAAAGCTGGGCCCCAAACCAAACTTTATCCCACCCACTAGCTGAGTGAGTTGAACAAATCTTTGTTTCCTCATATGTGAAATAAGCCTGGTGGAGCCTTGATGGGCCACTTTGAGGATTAAACAACTTAAAGATAGGATAGGGTGACTACCTCTCAGTAGGGCTTATGAGTGGAAATGCCATCACCACCCCCACCAGCTCCTACATTGTTGTACGCACAGAGCCTGTGCTTGGCATAAATTATTGACAATAAAGTTTGTGTTGAAATGACTAGTAGAAAGCACTTTTGCTAAGCTTTTTACAATTTCGAAACCATTTATATGTGTGTGTATGTGTATTAAACAAGCATTTATTAAGTACCTGCTAAGTATTGGGAATACAAAAATGGGTACAAATTAAATGATCCCTTGGTCTAAGGGGCCTCGTGGTCTCACTGTCTTATATCTTTTGTCCTATAAGAGCAGAAGCTCCCATCCAGTGAAGAATGTAAACATCTGTGTGTTACAGTTTAAAGAACGTGTGCCAGGACATGGAGAGGGAAAGAAAAAGATTAAGACGTCAGACCTTCCCTCGAGGAGCTGGCCATCTAGCAGGCACGTGAATGCCATACTTACAGTGTAAGGCAGAAATAGTGTTCCAGAAATAAGGTGCAATGTAATAAGCCAAGAGTAAGAGGGGCTACTTTGTACAGGGTTAATCTTGAATTTTATGAGAAGGACTTCATGGCAGACATTCCACTTGAACTACACTTTGAAAGACAAATCTAGTGGCTAGAGAAAGGAATAAAGAACATCTTAACAGGAGGGCAGAACACAGATGAAAGTACAGAGAAAGAGGGGTGCCTGGGTGGCTCAGTGGGTTAAAGCCTCTGCCTTTGGCTCAGGTCATGATCTCAGGGTACTGGGATCGAGCCCCACATCAGGCTCTCTGCTCAGCAGGGAGCCTGCTTCCCCCTGTCTCTCTGCCTGCCTCTCTGCCTTGTGATCTCTCTCTGTCAAATAAATAAAAATAATAAAAATCTTTAAAAAAAAGTACAGAGAAAGAAAATGCCTCTCTTACTTAAGCTAGTAGTGAAGGTTCACAGCAACATCAAGTACATATAGACAAGGAGTAGAGAAAGCTCAAAATGTAGGTTGTTACTATTTCTTCTGCTTTTCCTCACAGTGCCTAGCACCGACCTTCACAAACTATATATATTCAAAGAATGAGTTTTGAAAAAATAATCGAGGGCAGAAGAAGACAATCATGCTTTAGAAAATAAATGTCTTTGCTGCTCACCCATTTCATAGTCTTATTGTAAGGATTAATAGTTGGTTTGATAGTTATAAAGTTAAATTACACTTAATAAAACACACAGAGCAAAAGAGTTCCACATCACAGCACACAGAGGAAGAATAAAACTGGAAATGGGTGTTATTTCATCAGAGCGAAAAGCTAAGCAGGGCATTTTAGGATGAACAAGATAAATTGAATGCTATTTGATTTTGTATCTCATCCATTTAAGTTCTGAAAATGATCTGTGACAGTTCTATTAATATAGATGCTTTGTGCACGGGCCATATTTTATTTTTTAAGAAGTATCTTAAAAATATATTTTCAAATAATAGAGAAAAGATAAGCAGTTACAGATGGTTCTCTCTATTTTTGTCATACACGATCAAGGGCTGCAGAGTACGTGGGCTTCATTGGGAAATCCGAGTCTCACAGCGAGGAGCATTCCAGGAGCAAATGCTGGCATTATTTTGCTTTCGCAGAGAAAATATGTTTCTGTTCAGTCAAGCGGAGTAATCAATTATTCTGCATTATGAAATACTCATTTTATAACTATTGACATTTCAGACAGTTGTGCCACATGCCAATAGTCGTTCTGATGCTCACATTTAAGCTCCCACTTATAGGATGGGATTCGTTTGGCTGACAGCATTTGATCAGAAGTCTCTTCGCTGCTCTCAGAAGTCCAGCTATTATTTATGTCCAGTCCTGCTCTGGGGAAGTATGCTTTGAGCACTGAAACAAGAAGAGATTTGGGTATGTGCCTCTTGTCGTGATAAGAAACGTTAAAGTTCTTCTGAATATGTTCGATTCACATTAAAAAAAAAAATCAGTGCTCTTCTCTTCCGTTTTGTAAGACAGAGGTAGGTTAAGTGAGGCATTCAACTTAGAAGACTCCAAAATTCATATGAGATTTTGAGTATCTACTTAAGCCTTATGTCTCCAAAGATAACTTTCTGAAATCAAAAGGGCGTTCCAATAATTATACAACACTGTTGTTGCTTCTCTTACCTCTCCTATTGGCTAACAATTCCTTGAGATTTACTCTGTGGCTGACACTTATTTTATGCTCTTTTTAACATTTAATTCACCCCAAACTCTCTTTTTACAGATGAGAAAACTGGAGCACAGAGAAATTAAGTAATTTGTTGGGAACAGAAGGCTTATAAATGGTGGACCCTTAAGAACAACCTTTGTAAGTGGATTCTAGGGTATGCACTCTTAACAATTATGCTATGACTCTCAAAATTAAAAATCTCCCTGAATTGAGCATTACTCAGTATTTTGAAAATGGCAAGCTGACTTCTTCAGGAATCAAAAATTACTACTCTAATAAATTTTAGGCATGTGTGCAAGAAATTCTTTTATCACTAGTTCCTATAATTGAGCAGGGTTAGCATGTGTCATTATGAATTATTGCACAATTTAGTAAATTATTTAATTACTTACTAATGAAGAAGCATACTGTACAGAGTTGTAATTATCTTATTTGAAAACAATGTTGCCATTTGTACATTTAAGAAACACCTGCTACACTTTAACTCTTGAGGGGAATTCTTTCTTTTTTTGGAATAATTAAACAACTCTAAATATTGGTAATGGAATGTCCAATAGGGCTGCAAGGAAACTAGAAACTACAAAAGCCAACACTGAACTTCTAAAAGACCTCAAAAGAGCACAGCTGTTAAAAATATAAAAAATAGTAGTAATTTTGTAGTTCACCCTATTCTACTGAAAAAGCACGAGATAGGGATATTTGCTGATTTCACTTTTCGAAATCATATCACTGATGCTCTTTTCATAGTTTTTGCAACATATCGTATAGTATAGCATTTCCTTCACCTATTTAATCACCTAACAAATGGCTTTGATGGTCTAATAATCTTAAGCACAGTCACTTAATTTTCAATTCAATTTGAATAAATTGTTGTCCACATGTATTATAGTCATGCATGATCCTGTTATTTATACAGAGACATATTACATATACGCTTTTTAGATATTTTGACAACATATCTTAAATACAGATAAAAGTAATTTTTAAAATGTCATAATACAAGTAAGAAAGAGTGACTTAGTTATGTAAGTGATGGTATATAATATTGACAAACTACTAATAAATATTATTGAATTTGTTGTAAAGGCTTAAGTACATACCAAAATAGCCTCAGAAATTCCAACTTGCTCATTCTTCCAAAGGCAAGCTACATATTGTATGGTGAAGGTGACTTTTATAAGCTAGAATGTAATGGTGACTTGATTTATATCTTTGCTCCTTGAAATATAACAGAGGGAAAGTGACAAAGCCACTGTAAACAAGGAAGAATAAAAAAGAGAAATACCAGAACTGGAAGACACCCAAAGAGGTCAGGTCGTAGGTCTTCCTGATTCCAAGGATGTGAGCAGTTAATCACCCATGTCTCACAGTTGCCTACCATTAAATAATGACATATAAGCAAGATAAGCGATAGTATTATATTTTTTCTATTGTCTTGTTTCTTCTCTATTATCTAAGGTCGAAATGCCATCGAACTGGGTAATTCAAATCAAACGAAAGTTTTGCCGTATTATGAATAATGCATGTATTAGAAGTATAGTATAAATTCCAGATGTCACCAATTGTCAAATAATCAGTAAGGAATGGTTTCCTGCAACCAGTAAGAACCAGGTTAAATTTAAGAATTAAAAAAACAAGGGAAAAGACAACATGTTTTTTATGTTCGTAGCATCCACTGCTCAGTTCGTAGTGTAACATGAACTACACGGTGTTTATTTTATGCTAACAGTGTTTTATCATATAGAACTATAGTAAAACGCAGGGAGCACTTTTTGTTTTAATGGCTTGCCTGCCTGCCTGCCTGCCTGCCTGCCTTCCTTCCTTCCTTCCTTCCTTCCTTCCTTCCTTCCTTCCTTCCTTTCTTTCTTCTTTGTCAAAATACAGTTAACATCCAGTGCTATGTTAGTTTCAGGTGTACAACATAATGATTTAGCAATTCTAGACATTACTCAGGGCTCACCATCATTAAGTGTTGTCACCACCTGCCACCAAACAATGTTTTCCCCTTCTTATTGACAACATTCCCTATGCTGTTCAAGATGGTATTTTCTGATATTATTGGAGCAAACTAGAAGAATTGTATTTTGACTCATTCAAATCTCAGTTTTTTCATCTCTTATTAAAGTATAATTTACATATATAGTAATACATGCTCTTTTTAGTGTAAGTTCTTTAAGTTTGACAAAGGTATTAGATGAATTACCACCAACTCCATCAATATATGGAAAAGTTCTATCTCCTTTCCTCCCAGATTCCTCTGTGCTCACCTGTAGCTGTTTCCCCTTTCCCAAACCCTGGCAATCACATAACTATTTTCTATCCCTACAGTTTTGCCTTTAAATAATATCACTTAAATGGAATAATGTATTATGTGGCTTTTTGACTCTGGTTTCTTCTATTTGGCATGATACACGTCAGGTATATCCCATGTTGCCGAGCATATCAATAATTTGTTACTTTCTATTGTTCAGTAATAGTCCATCCCACAGTTTATTCATTTGATGGACACTTAGGCTGTTTCATTTTTTAACATTTACAAATAAAGTTGCTAACATTCATGTACAGGTTTTGTGTGAACACGTTTTTCTTTCACTTGGGTAAATGTCTAGGGATAGAACTGCTAGCATGTATGGACTAGAGAAGTTCAACGGTAGGAAATGCCCAATTGTTTTTCAGAGAAGCTGTGCCGTTTTATATTCCTATTAACAGTTGTCTCAGAGTTCTAGTTGTCCCCAACTCTCACCAGCACTTGGTGGTGTCAGTTATCTATCTACCTAGTGTAGGTTCTTGGTATTTCACATAGTTAGGTTCTATAAAATCACTAGGACCACTGAAGTGGCAAATATTGAATCACCGTCCTTAGAGGAAATAGAGGGTTAGGCTCCTGTGAGCATACAGCATTTTTGTCAACTCATCAATACATGACCTTGTTTTCTGTGTATTTGTTTAAAGACACCTTATTTGATAGATACTGTTGGTTCACTAACATTGAACTCACAGCCAGCATTCCTGAATGAGGCATTTCAAACATGTATTTTCTCTGTAAAGCACATCACAGCCTTCTTGTACTTAAGAACACCAGCCAGGACTTCAGCTCTATGCTTGAGGGCCATTTTAAACAGCAAGATCACCAACAAAAAGCACAAGAATTAGGAAAATGCAGTACTACATAAACTGTGAAAAGGGCATTTATTACAGTACAAGAGCTGAGACAAGAAGATGGAGCACTGCCTCATCACACCTCAGCCAGCCAGTGACATGTATCACGATACTCCACCCTTGGGAACAAGTCTGAAAATGGCAGCCAGTATTGATTTGGGGGTCATAAACAAATTTTAGTTAGCAGACAAATTTGCAAATACAGGATCTGCCAATAATAAGAATCAGCTCTATCTCTATCCGCCTAGGAATGTATGTATCTATCTACCTACCTATTTGTCACTTTTGCCAATCCTACAATCTCAGTCCAAATGTCACTGCCTTCAGGAGCTCTTGGACAAACTGTTACCCCCCATCAGGTGAGCTTTGGGTTCCCACTGGCATCCTGTCCTTCCCTTTCCATAAACCTGATTCTTCACACCATTTTTCCCCCTGGTAATCATTTGTTCTCTTTTATGTCTTCTTCCATGGACTCTATGCTAACATAGGAAGATATCTGTTTTACTCACATTGTATCTCTGGTAACACTAAGGATTAGCACAGGCCCTGGCATATATTAAATGATGGATAAAGATCTGTTGAATAGATACATACTTCTTTTGAAAGCAACATGTGTGGTGGAAAGAGCACTGGAGTTGGATTTGAAAAATTTGACTTCTTATCCTAGTTCTAATACCTGGTGGCTATATTACTGGTAACAAGTTAGAGTCCTTGAGCCTTGCTTTCCTTATCTGTAAAATTAGAAAAATACTACCTATTGGGGCATCTGGGTGGCCCAGTCAGTTAAGCATCTGACTTTGGCTCAGGTCATGATCTTAGGGTCCTGGGATTGAGCCTGGTGTTCCCTGCTCAGTGGGGTGTCTGCTTGTCCCTCTGCCTCTCCCCTTGTTTATGCTCTCTCTCTCTCAAACAAATAAAATCTTAAAAAAAAAAGAAATATAATATCTATCTTTCAAGATATTTAAAGACCATAAAGGTAAGACAGTAAACATTAAAACCATTAGTATCTGGCACACTGGTGATATAACTAGTAGTTGCTGGATTGGAATGGTTATGAGACACAACTAAATGTTTATAACTATACGAGCAACACGAAATATACTGATGAACAGTATATTATTTAGCCATCCGGATAGTACCAATTCTTCATGTATTTATTTAGTGGTGTGTACTTGGGGAACTCAAAATAGTTTGGAGAATTCTTCACTTATTTATTTATTTATTTGGTTATTTAAGATTTTATTTATTTATTTCACAGAGAGAAAGAGATCACAAGTAGCAGAGAGGCAGGCAGAGAGAGAGGGGGAAGCAGACTCCCCTGCTGAGCAGAGAGCCCGATGCGGGGCGTGATCCCAGGACCCTGAGATCATGACCTGAGCTGAAGGTGAGGCTTAACCCACTGAGCCACCCAGGCGCCCCTGAATTCTTCACTTTAGAAGGAGATGCTTCCTGACTCTGTCCGTCTTGCCCCACTCTTCAGGATCAAGATTATGTACATCACATACCCTATGAATATGTCTTCACAAGAACTGATGATTTATGTGTTCCATTTCAAAAATATTTTCTGAATGTTTGAAAGTGATTCTTCAATAACATAATTAGAGTTTGTATTTTCTGAAAACAAGACATTTTTTCCTCTTTCAAGCACTCCTGATAAAACAAAGAATGAAACGCAGTTAATAAGAGTATTATGATTCTACCTGGAATGTTTTTGTTAAAAAGATCTATTATGTCCCTAAGGTTTTTAGGGAATAAAAATCAATAATTTCTTTTTTTAAAGATTTTATTTTTAAATAATCTTTATATCCCAAGTGGGGCTCAAACTCACAACCCCGAGCTCCACTGGCTGAGCCAGCCAGGTGCTTCCAATATCAATATCAATATCAATATCAGTATCAATAATTTCTATAAAATTTCTATAAAATCATCACAATCCTCCTGTGTGCAACTAAGGGTAATGATATAATATAAATGGCAAAATGCAGTGGAGAAGAAGCTATATAAATAAAGCAGTGGTTACATCACTGAAAATGTATACATATGATTGCCTTACAAAATTACGATGATCAGATATGATTAAGTGAGACTGAATAAGATTATTGGTCTTGAGTACATGCAAAACCTGATGATTCACTGACAAAGGAAGCTATTGGTAGGGAGGGAGAGGTGTACGTGTGTGCGTTTGATTACACAGCAGAACAGATAGGCAAAACCTCAGAACCAAGAATCATTATTTTAGGTGAAACCTAATGGTTTCCTAACTTACATTTATGTTAATTTTTCTTGAGACGATATTCTTTATAAACACACGGATTCTTATAGGGAACCTAACAGCAGGTCTAAATTAAACCTAGGGTTTAAAGCGTCATTTGCCGACAGGCATCCTGCAAGTGTTTTCCACAGAGGCTCATCACTTCCCATTATTTCTAGGCTATTTTAAATGATCTTGGACAGGGCTACTGAATGACTTGTCAGGGAACAGGAAAACATTATGACACCATTTGTCCAGATTTCTTCCCACAACATGAAATATTTGGGATCATTCTAATAGAATCAAAGCTAGTTTAAGAACAAGTTAAGCTTCACTTTAAGGCTTTTAGTTTTAACTGGGGGAACGCTTCTAACATATGGCAGCTGGGCTCTGACTCACAGCAACCTTCAAATTCTGGCCAAAATGTCTGTTTCCTGAGATTGTGTCTGATAAGCCTGTGCATTCCTGGTGGGGCTCAGCAGGCATTCAATAAATGCTATTGTTGGAATGAATGAATGAATTAAAGAGATTCTAATTATGAGTTACAAATTCCTCCACCAACAAAATAATCCCATAGGAAAGCTGTGAAGTACTTGGAATTCAGATCTAGGAAGAATTCAATTTTCAGCTCCTTTACAAAATTTTTTTTTTTATCATTTAGGCTTAACTTGGTCTTTCTTGATTTTTTTTTAAACCGAAGTGTGAAAAGCACATAAGCATTTTCCAGAACATGAGAGACAAGTATAGTTCTTAGAAAGTTTCATTTGTATGTAGCTTGCGCATGATAATTATTTTTAAATCTCAGTTAATCATCAGATATTTTCTGGGAACAGACTGTGGGTGAGGCACCGTGTGAGAGATTGGAAAAAGGAAATTAAAAAAGTCTTACCCTTGCTTACACACCAAAAATCATCAAGACTGGTAGAAGGGATGCAGCTTCCAGTATATCCACAAGGCAAACGGTTATCTAAGTAATACTAAATCAGAACTATTAAAGAAGTATAAATAATTGCTCTACCACTTTTCATAATTAGATGCCTCTCGTCAGAAGCATTATGACATGGAACATGGAAGAAAACAAAACAGAAAGAAAGAGAGATCTGCAACGATACCGCTAACAATTTTCAGGACTAAAGTTCGTATCCGTTCTTAAAAAGTCTCTTGGGCATTCATGTGGAGGCTATTTATTCTTATGTAAGATACAATTCTGCAAACCTTGATATCTGGTTTTCCAGCATATAAAATATATTTAAAAAGCACAGCAGAAAGGAGTGCAGAGTTCTGCTCATAGGAGCAAGAAGAAACAATAAATACTGAAGGAAGAGATAAGAAAAAATGATAAAAAGTATGGCAGCACGGGGCCATTTAGCAAACGGGCAAACAACATGCTACACCCGTGGAGAGACTCTGAGGACATCCTGTATTACAGCATACTGTGCACGCCATAATAATTAATGTTTATAATGATTTTGAAACATTAAGAATGGATTAACCCTGAACTAGGGAGACAGGGACTTACATAATATATTTCGAAAGGCCCTCCCTCACCCCCAAATGCAGTGAAGTAGCTTAGGCACTTATAGAAATATACTGCAGAAAATTAATTTATATGGGATATCCCATTTTCTAATAATGTCTATGAGTCCAGCATTGCCATACACAATTCAAATAATACCTCTACTTACTTAAAACATTACAATTAGGGTCTCAGTTATTCTAGTTTCAGGAAGGAAAACTGAGAGGACTTATGGAAAAATAGAGAGGTTTTCATAGTAGGAATAACTGTTTTATACACTGGAATTTTCTTCAATTCTAATATTAGCCAAATATCAATAAAATAAAAACTGTTCAAATACCCTCTCTTATTAAAGCTGCAATGTTTGTAAATGTTTACTTGCATTTGGAGTGTCTAAAGCTTGGGTTTAAGTCTGTATCATTATATTAAGATACTTGCTATTTATATAGTAGCCATTGCTATTTATACAATGATGTTTAACCTGCTGGAATTCTGGAGAAGCAAAGAGTAGCAGTTAAAGAAAGTTCAATGTGGAAAAAAAAAAAGAAAGAAAAACACGAGCACAACTTGGCATTGTTTTCATTCCATGCAGGTGAAGTGACAGATTTTTAAAAGTACGCTTTCTACATGCACACACATGATACCAACACCTTCTTCATGGCTGCAACAATTCTTTTTCAGAACTGCTAGCCTGTTTCCAGGGCAGCCGCAGAACACGCCTGAACACTAGTTAATTGATCGGAGCCATGGAAACTGCTGCCTCTACACCTGCCAGGCTAGATCCACATTGTGCAGACTCTACAATGCAGGCACCGAGGGTCCTGAGATGAATTCTCTCCGCTCCGGGCTAGACGGAGCAAGGGGAAGCCACTGCTGTCAGTGTTCCGGGCCATACCAGCACATACCGCTTTCACTCTACATATTGTCCGAACTCCAGAATCACACTTTTTGTATTAAAATGACCATGATTTTGCTATTAAATTTATCATCATCATTAAGAGTAGTAGGCAGTGGTTCATGAAAATGCAGTTTAAAGGATACCATTAGGCACTTGACAAATGTCCAGGAAGAAAAGCAAGCAGTGAGGTCTCATTAAGCCCACTCGAAGATGGGGTAAATACAGCTCAGAGAGGTTTTCCAGTTTAGCCTGCCCAGGTCACGCTGCTAATGGTTAGAGCTGGGACTTCAACCAGGATTCCTGACTCCCTAGTCTAGAGCTTGATAAATGTTGGCACATGCTCAATACTGAAAACCAATTTCCAGTTCCTTAAGAATTTATATCCTGAGGAACTCAGATTGGCAAGTTTAGGGAAAGTTTTCCAGAAGAGGATTTTTGTAAGTGAAATAGGAAGCTGTCTTATACTTTTGCAGGAGATTTTTTGTGACTAATTCTATCTTCCTTTCAGTTCATAAATTTTTGTATTATCTATTCATTCCTACCTACCACAAGAGATCATTTACATAGTTCTCCAGCAGTATGCCACCAATAAACCTCCAGTTAATTGTTAATGAATTAGATCGTCTATGGAAAATGAACTCCCATGATGTAGAGCATAAAACCATGCCTGGCCAGAGGACAGTTGTCTCATAAGTTCCAGTCCTTTCTGTGTGATACGGATACACAGAGTGCTTGAGAGAGCCTGGTACTCATCATGACAGGATTGTATTTCGAAGTGTTCTCTCTCTTTTTTATGGCTACCTTTTTAATTGATTTATGTAGACTTTCCTTGTACCTTCTAATACATTATCCATTCAAAGGGGAGGGGGGGAGTGGTCCAGGCAGGCAGTATCACATGTGTTTTCCAATAGCATAAGGTAGTGATTCCTATGATTAATTCTGACATTGACCGTCTTCCACATTGAAGGGATGCTCATTTGGCATAGAACTTTGCTCCTACCACCCTTTGCTTGGTATGAAATACTGAACTAGCTTAAAAAGGAATCATAATCGGTTATATTACCCTTGAAAATTTTATTATTTGGTACTAGGGCTTTTGAAATAAAACATGAAGTATTTAACTGGGCAAAAGAGCAAGCAATATTTATGGCAAGGGATTGAGACAGAACAAAAATGTGGTAGTTGTGGGAGTAAATGACTTACATAAAGTCTCAGGTAGAGATGCCGAGGGACCCAGGATTAAAGTCCTCAAGGTCTCATTTCTATTCAGCGTTCTGACCATTCGGTCACACTTCAAGGAAATGACAAGAAATATCTATCTGTGGAAAGTTCCTGAGATGGAAATGAGGTGGCCTAACTTTCATCATTTGCAATGATCAGAAATGAAGCCATTTATAAAAATACCTGCGATGACAGAAGCCACTGCATCTCGCCTAAAAACGGGAAGACACAGACGAGGTTGATAAAAACGAAACTGTGATACACTAATCCTTATCCTATCACCAAAGTGGTTGCCCAAAGAGGGGCCTCCACAGCTGCGGGATAAAAGACACAAATCAGGGACTACCCACTGGGGCAGCCAGGCCAGAGAAGTGAGGGAACGGCCCTTTCTTCAGAGGCCTGAATGGCCAGACTCTCTCGAATGAATAGATAACACCATCGAAGAACAGACCGTGGAGATGAAAGTGGAAACCAGCGAAAACAGAAGAACGGAGGAAAACCATCAAAGGAGTGGAAAATAACAAAAGTCCAGGGACTGATTTGATCAGCACCCAAATGCTAACACTGCAGCACGGGAGAGCCCTTTGAAGCTGCTAAAGGGATTTAGCACAATCTGGAATGAACAGAATTTGCCATCAAATAGAACAGAAGGGCCACCAAGAGACCTTAAGGAAGGACAACCTAATGGAATGTGAGCCCTGCAAAGAGCGCTCACTTGGCAATGTCCTTTTGAACATCTCAATCATTCTAAAGTGCTGTTCAAAACACACACCCGCGCGCGGGCGCGCACACACACACACACACACACACACACACGCACACACACACAGTCTGGAGTCTGTGGGGAATTTTGATGGGAGCTGCTCATCAAAACTCTTAAATAATGCAAGGCGATGGCAATCCATCCGATCTTCCACTCTGAGGACCCGAAGCAAAGAACAGACGCAGGTTTTATCAAAGCAGCTTCTAATCTTTCTAGCACATCTGCAATGTCCATCTCACCAGGGGCGACCTTCCAAGTGAACTTTGGGAGAGATGTGCTCTTTGGTTTTGTCTGGGTTGCAGTTTAATTCAGCAGGAAGCGGGCCGTGGCTGGGAACCACAGCACAAAGAAAATCACGGTAAGGAGGTAAAAAATGCGGGACTGATCGACAATAAGTGAGATGAAATAAACGACTGGTAGTTTTTTTTTTTTTTATGAGACCAGCAGAATAAAAAAAATATGACAGGTTATCACTTTTAAGGCTTATTTCCCATTGCTGCTACTAAGTAGGTAATGATAGAAACAGCACAATTGAGCAATAGCACCCAGATCAGAGAGAAAGACCGAGTGAAAGAGAAAATTAAAGGATCAGAGAGGCTCCTTAAGATTGTATCCAATCCAGGGCAATCACCTGAATAAAAACTTTCAATTTCGCTCAGGTACAATGCTGGTAAATTGCATCGTGGAGATAAAATATATAGACTTTTAACAATTATTCTGTTTTCTTACAGATGATTGTCCATAATACCTCCAGATTGAGAGTGTTTGGGTTCTTGTAAGGGATAAAATCATCTGATGACCCAAAGTGGCGTATGTGTTTGTAGTAAAGCTAAGAAGTCATGTCTTCTGAAGATTATGTGCCAGTGGTCTTTCCTGTGCTAACCTTTAACCTAATTTGGGATGAAAGGCAGGGAGGAAGGATGCCTTAGTTCCTAAATGGCAAAGGGAGTTTGCCTACGAAGGGAAATAAAATTGCTCTTTCCCCTTGATTATCTTTCCTCTGTGGGGCTGGGCATTATTACATTGGCGGTGGGGAACAGAAAATTCTTCACTCTTGAATGGATTCAGTCTCTCAGATCTCAAAAAAGATCTCTGAGAGTCTCCAGAATGGGAGTGACCAGAGCCTTATTCTGATTTCTTCTGCATCTCAGCCGTGGCTGTCCATTCCATACCCTACCAGGTGCCCAGCACTGGATCAGCGTGAGAACAGGGCACAGGTGGGGGAGGGGGGAAGGGATTCAGTTCACCATGGCTTTCACCCTTCTCAAAATCTTCAGGGTCTGTGCACGACTGGATTCCTATCAATGTGAAAACAGGTGGATTTGTCTCATTAGTCTACCCCACTTTTTACTTTCTTTGTCCTGGTAGAAAACAAAATCACCATCTATCTCCGTCTCAAACAACCTTGAGTTTGGCAAACATAAAGAAGGATGGAGTCTTCTTTGCATGAAGGGTCTAGAGGACTCTGAGCACCTAGTAGGTGCTCAATAAATACCAGCCAATAGGCCGGGCTCATTTCCTCTGACAGCTGGCCAGAGGCGCAAACTGCTTTGGGAAACCTGATGAAGAGACCCGCCTTTCTGGCAGAGCCATCTCGCTCTTTCATCACTGCACTCAAAGATATTACTGATGTTGGTCCTCTGGTTTTGCTGCTTTTTTCCTCTGACTGGACTAACTGAGTCTACTCTGCTCACTAGCTGCCACTTCAGAATCCTGTCACGCAGCGGAAGGCCAAAGGACATTTTCCCCTAAGTCCTTTTAACTTCCTGGCATTCCGTTTTTCAACCCCACATTAAAGGTGCTAATGTTTCATCCTAGTCCTACCAGCCAATGGGTGGCCTCAAGTCAGACTAGGCAGGGCTTCTGTCAGCTCTTTCCCTGTTGGGCACAGGGAGAAGGAACCCAGAAAAATGTTTCCTCAAGCTCATTTTGTAATTTTCCTTTGGATGCTATCACTAAAGTTATGAGATCATTTATTAAGAAACAGACGCGTTCTAAACTAACATACAACAGCTGTCAACCTAGGGCCACTATTGGCCAGCAAGACCTATTTCTTGTGAGTTCTCGAAAATAATTTTTTTTCTTTCTGCTTGCCTTTTTTCCCCCTCTGCTCTCGCCCAACGCCCAATCATCTTATAATCCATTAAAGCTGGTATACCAATTCTGTCTCTTTTCCAAGACAAGACCTGCCAACGTGAAAAACAAAAATGAACCTCCCCTAATTCTGGCGTGTTTCTCCAAGCCTCAACTAACCCCGGGCAGACGCTGGTGGATGTGCGCCCAGTGGAAGCCTGAGGTTAGAGCCATAATTTTTACCTGCTTTAGCGAAGTCTCCTGGTATGTTCTTGAATTCTCATCCCTGGTACACTGCAGGCCCAGGCATTAACAAACCCTGCAGACTGGAATTCTCTGCAGCTTGGCAGAGCAAGTCATCTGTCCTGAGAAGCTGAGATGTGAGATGCTCCTGTTCCCAGAAGGATCTCTCTCTCTGTCTCTCCGATTTACCCTGTTCCCGGTGGTAAAGTATTTTCTGCAAACATGAAATTAGTTTATATTTTAAGGGCTTTGGAATGACTAATTTTGACTAAGTTAAACAGGGCAGAGTAGTGACTCCCAAGTGACTTGATCTGTGATTCTTGGGAAGAGTTTAATGGACATTTTATTTTTGTTCAGGGTGACCTCACCAACCGTTGTGAAAAATGCCCTCTCTTTGTTGTTTTTTCTTTTTTCCTTAAAACAAAATAACCACAACTTTCTAGATATTTTCTAGGGAAGAAAACTCTAATTGCATTTTACTTATCTTTAAGGCCATCGTTCAGGAATTAAAAAAAAAATGCACCCTCTATTTTAAAATTAAAAGTGTAGGTGAAGGTGATTATATCTTTCCAAAGTCAGTAAAACAAATGTGTTGCATAAGCCATTTCAATTCAATTAAGAGAAACAGGTCAGATGCTAAAATATTAGTAAAATCAATTATGAGTAATAGGTCTCCTGTTAACATGTATCACTGCAACAGTCTCTCTCATAAATTTTGAATAAATTTACATTTGTTTCATATTCTCTGTGTGCCTGTAATGTATGTGTGTGTCACTGACCATAGAACCTTCTCCGTTCCCTTTTCTTTGTTACACCGGCTCTTCTTTGGGCTTGGGCTAACCCTAATTGAAAGGTTTCTCCAAGGGGAGAGAAAGTCAGCTAGTGAGTTGGAAGGAGCTACAGAGCCCGGTGGATCTAACTTTGAATCCTGTCCTGTCACGTGGCAGCTGGGCGAGAAGCTTCATCCCTCTGAGCCTTGGTTTCCTCATATGAACTCGAGGGTCACAGTACCTCCCCCACAGGGTATTATGTGATTTAAGTACGATAACCCCTGTGACACTCCCACCCGATTGCCAGGCACATGAGATTCAATGTCTCCTTCTGATCTCCTTGGCAAGTCCTAAAAATTATTAATATCTGAGGGAGGATAATAATCATAACATTTCAAATTTGATATCTTGGTTTTCTCTTAGGATTAGGGTCACTGAAGTCCCTTGAAAAAAGGGTGTCACACTTAATCCTTGCTGTTTATTAAAGAGGGACCCTCAGAATCTCATGTAGATAATTCATGGGAAGACAGAACTAAAGGACAATAAATTTGCTGCCGTGCCCTCCAAAAGCCTGTCCTTCAGACCAAACTCGTGACATCTGATGTGGGGAAATTCCATGGGAGAGAAAAAAGAAGACAACATTGAATCTGTAATATAATTACAAAAACATAAAAGTGACATATGATAAAAGACAAGAAAGGAAAACTGGAAAATCTTTTTTGGTAGATTAGTGAGAAAAATGGGTATATCGTTCTCCTCTTCTGTAATATCCTTTCTCATTCTTAGACATTTAGGTGAAAAACAGAATTTTATGGGGATGCATCCATTTAGGTTGATAGGTTATCTAGTCAAGAGGTAAATATCTAAGGAATGGAATACTCCTCTTCCAACAGCACAGAGGGAACACAAATGTTGACTGAGTTGAAGAGGAGGGAGGGACAATTTTGGAGGATGGCCACCAGCTGAGAGGAGCAGACTTGGAGAGAGGGGGCTCCACATGGAGCTTGAGGACATGGAGATGGTAGAATAAATAGAAATGAGAAAGTTGAAGAGGCAAGGCAAGAAAGGAGGAGCACTAAGGAGCTGATCCTTTTGCTGTGTGTGTGTGTGTGTGTGTGTGTGTGTGTGTGTGTGTGTGTGCTGCTCTGTGTTTCTGTTTGAAGAAAAGAGGCATCCATAAGGCACACTAATGAGCCCAAAATCTCTTTAGAAAGTCCCAAGAAAAGTTTTCAAGCATTTAGAAGCTAGCTCACTGACACTCTGGCTTATAAAGACATCACTCCTTTTTGGATGTATGAGCCTTGAGGGGAGGGGGGCAGCAGGACACAGTAGGAAAGACAAGGACACTGGGGTATGACAGACTGAGGTTCAAGCCCAGCTCTGCGGCTCACTAGCTATATGGGTTGGACAAGTTGCTTAACATCTAAAACTTGCTTTCTTCACTTAACACTGACAGTTACACTTCATAGTCATATTATCCTGAGGTTTAAATGAGATTATACACACATGGACACATAACTACATACATATAAAATGCCTGGAACATATAAGCTCTCAAATAATATACCTATTCTTGCAACAAGGAACAGAAGAGATAAGAGCTCCCATCTTTTTTTTTTTTTTTTTTTAAAGATTTTATTTATTTTGACAGAGAGAAACACAGCGAGAGAGGGAACACAAGCAGAGGGAATGGTAGCGGGAGAAGCAGGCTTCCTGCCGAGCAGAGAGCCCGATGCGGGGCTCGATCCCAGGACCCTGGGATCTGACCTGGGCCGAAGGCAGACGCTTAACGACTGAGCCACCCAGGCGCCCCAAGAGCTCCCATCTTAACATAATAAGAAAATTAATAAAGTTCAGCTGTGGCTCCATCTGGGTTTATAAGCACAAGGAGGGACTAGAACAGCCTTTTCGGGGAGCCATGGGTTTAAGGGCTGCTGGTGAAAATAGACAGTGCTACCCCACAGGCCCCCGCTTGGCTTCCTGGGATGTGGTGCTGGATTAGCTGCCATTCCCCACAGTCGAAAAATCCTAAGGCTCTCTTGTGTTCCTTCATCTCAGGGCTGGAGCGTTTGGCTGAGCTGATGGCTCTGATACCTGGATTCTGAATCCTATAATACCCCACGCTTGGGGTCAGGGGATACAGATAAAAGGGCAGAGGGCCGCTTCTGTTCGCTAGTGAGCCCCTGGAGAGACTGTTTCTAAGTCCTGAAGGTGTGCCTATCTCATCTGGGAAGCTGGTAACAGAAAAGATTAACCCTCCAGCCAGTATCGCTAACCTGCACCAGGTATAACATGAGAGACGGAGGGAAGATTCTCCTCAAAGTCTCATGAGATGGGGCTCCAAGCACTTGTCAGGAGCAGGCAGGTAGCTGTACCTGAGGCTCCGTTGGCAGCCAGGGAGGAGAAGGCTAATAATGGGATTGAAGTTTACCCAGCAACCCCCAGGATGGCCAATGCCTGGTAGGCAGAGGAAGAATGTGAGCGCCTGGTGGGCAGGGTCTGGGGAGGCTGCTCTCCCCTAATCCAGCTAGCTCATAAGGAAACTGTTTACGTTTTCTGTTTGCCAAAAAAACCTTTGCGCATTGCTGGAACCTGTTTGTCCTGAACTCCTAACAATAAACACATGGCAACCAGTTCTCCAGATGACAAGTCCTTCTGTTAATGAGCAAGGAATGACTGATGAGGCCCTGCTGCTGTGAAAACCCTTTGCTGCCTGGAGTCTTGTGGACTGAGGTGGAGGGGGGCTTCTTTGGAAAGGAGTTTCATTTCCTCACGCCATTCTGCTCCTTCACCGCCCCCGCTGCATGCCCCGGGGAAACCCAGGAGCGTTATCATGAATATGTCTCATTTGGGTGAGCTGCCTTCCTTTCATCCAAAAAGGACCACTGCTCTGGAGGGGAAAGCAAACACACCTCCAGAAGACTCATGAAACTCCACTTAAAGAGAATTAAGAAACATACAGTTTGGTAAATATATATCCACTCACGCTTTATATCCTACTTAATACAGACAGACACCCCACACTTATTTGTGGTTTGGGTATCAACAAGAGCAAGGTAAGTTTGAGAACATGGGAGCCGATAGTGTGGCTCAAACCCCAGGAGGGCGTGTGTTTCCCCAGGCTGGTGTGAGGACATGTCTTTGGTGTGGAGGAGACCAGTGCCAGCACAAGCACCCGCACTCTCCTCTCACCTCGTTGTCGCTTCAAATCTGTCTCCCACACTTGCCGGGCACCCTCCCAGTTGCACGAGCATTGTCACTGGTTGGCAAGGATTGAGAAATTTTGATCTCTGTTTATTGTTCTCCTGGTATCTGTTGTTAGCTCCAAGTTAGAAAATATCTCTTGTAGTCCTTAGAGAGTTTCAGAAAGAAATCAAGAGTCTGGAAGAGCCCCAAAGGCGTGTTTAGGGGAAGTCTCAAGGAATTCCAGTGGTCACGGAGTTGAAGAGATTCTAATCTTGGAAACAAAACAGACCCCAAATATGTCAGAACCTCATTCCAGGAAAAGAGCTTGGAAAAGGAAGCTTGTCAGGTAAAAATAAACTGATTTTCCTTGAATAATCTCGCGCTTTGCACAAATAAGAATGACCACACCTCCGTTGTATGGCTGGGGCAAATCCAGGTTCAGCCCAACTAGCTCAAAGGTTTGCTGAGTCAGTGGCAAGGCTGTAGGAAACCCCCTTGTTCCTGGCCCAGGGTCATACACAACTCTGGAACAGTTCTCCAAGAAAATAACTTGGAGGGAGACTGGGTGGAAAGGCTCTCCCTGTGATAGATAGGCTTCATATAAAAAGATACTGCATTTTGGGGACGGCATCCACAGTATAAAAATGCCTCAAAACAAAACCAAAACAGACCCACCAGTGGCCCCATGATTTTTCCTTTCTATCTTAGTGTAAGTTATCAAAGGCAAGGTTTATATATATTCTCCCCTGGCAAGCCCACTGGGACAGGGTCTGTCTCTGTCAGACTGAGAGTTAGGGTCTCAGAGCCCACCACAGTGCTTGGCACATGACAGCTGCCCTTTATATGGTTCATATTTGTTGAATAAATAGATAAGTCCTGCAGGGCGGGGGACCCAGGCGGTTCTCTGTAAGCGCCCGTCCACTGATTGAAACAAAAATATTATACCCAGGAGCAGTGAAATTTGGGGCCTCTATTCTTACTTCAAAAATACAGGAGCAAAAGGTGAACTCTGTGAAAGGCAGCAAGATTTGAGGTAACAACTCAGCAAGAGGCAGAAAAGTGAGTGAGAACTCCGCTTAGGGGACACCCTGTCCACAGGCTCCCTCGGGAAGATTATAGGTAGAGCTGTCATGGGCCAATTTCAACCTGTTACAGTTTCATAACACAGTGGATGAAGAGCTGTATTAATCAGGAAGAAAGAATAAAGCAAAAAAAAAAAATACATATACATATATTCAGAAAAACCTAAAACAGTGTGCTGCTTTACGTCCAGTCTTTATTTAAAGTCTGTAAAACTGTGATGGGGCAGATTTGCTCCCACGGAGCACAGAAAGCCTGGCCTCCTCCGGTCCTTCACAACAGGAGCTAAGCCCAAGCTGGAGCAGGGCTGTTCAGGGGTAGAGTCCCACTGTGGTAGGGACTGGGGTGGCCCTGTATCATGGGGGAGACAGGGAGGCAGCTGAGACCGAGAGCTGCTTAAAAAGGGTGTTGTGCTCTTGACAGTGCTAATGGGAAGTCAGACCCTGGACTCTGGCTCTTAAAACTGTGAAGTCACGGAGAAGTGACTGGAGCTTATAGTCAAGGGCAATTTTGAACGATTACATAGGGGACAGGGCCATCACAGACCACAGATAAGCTGTTCAACACTCTCCTAACTTACCACGTATTTTTCTTTTCTTAGCGATTAACACTTAGCTTGGCTGGTTTTCCCCTCTTTTTCTTCTTCTTTCTTTCTTTCTTTCTCTTTCTTTCTTTCTTTCTTTCTTTCTTTCTTTCTTTCTTTCTTTCTTTCTTTCTTTCTTTCTCTCTCTCTCTCTCTCTCTTTCTTTCTTTCCTTTCTCTCTCTCTCTCTCTCCCTCCCTCCCTCCCTCCCTTCCTTCCTTTTCTTTCTTTCTTTTCTCTCTCTCTCTCTTTCTTTCTTTCATTCAAAATTATCTATTTGACAGAGAGACAGTGAGAGAGGGAACAGAAGCAGGGGGAGTGGGAGAGGAAGCAGGTCCCCCGCTGAGCAGGGAGCAGCCCGTGGGGCTCGATCCCAGGACCCTGAGATCATGACCTGAGCTGAAGGCAGATGCTTAATGACTGAACCACCCAGGTGCCCCTGGTTTTCTCCTCTTGTGTTCCTGAGGTGTTGGCAGAGGTAACTAGGGACTCCAAGAATCAGATGGCAACACCGTGCTCAGAAACAGCAATGGAACAATGCTTGGGGAGCAGGGCTCAAGCCTCTCAGGGCTTTGACCAAGGCTAGGAGACTACCACCTCTGCTGCATTCCTCCCCTTGCTGCCCCCACCAACCTACCTAGTCACTCACAAACACATGGAGTACACAATGACACAGAGCCCTTACACACACACACACACACACACACACACACACACAACCCTTATAGATGCATCTTGAAACCTGTCCCTTTTTTTAAAAGATTTTATTTTTACTTATTTGACAGAGAGAGATTACAAGCAGGCAGAGAGGCAGGCAGAGAGAGAGGGGGAAGCAGGGCTTCCGAGCAGAGTCCGAAGCAGGGCTTGATCCCAGGACCCTGGGATCATAACCTGAGCTCAATGCAGGGGCTTAATCCGCTGAGCCACCCAGGTGCCCCAAAACCTGTCCTTTTGTGTGTATTCCAGGTACCTGACATACAGCAGTGCCCAATATATCAGTCAAATGTTGAATGACTGGATTAAAATATTAGCAAGTAGGGTATGTACTCCATGCTGTATTTGCTCCTACCAAATCTCAACTCACCATAAAATTATGTGGACACAACTTTTTTTCCACGTTTGATTCTCCATAAAGGAAACTCTGTGAGGGTCAGGATGCATAGACAGTATGTTCTTTATACTTTGGTGACAAAGGTAAAAATAATTTACTTTCTCATTTCAAGAGAGCAGATAGTCATCTTTCCTGTGATTTTTTTTTTTTTAAAGTAAACTCTATGCCCGGTATGGGGCTTAAAGTCATGACCCCAAGATCAGGAGTCACATGCTCTACCAACCTAGTCAGCCAGGTTCCCGTCCTGAGTCTTACCTTTTAAAGACACTCTCTTTGTCAATCCCCTTAAAATACTCTTCAAATGTTGCTTCCCCAAACAATTTCTTTGGATTTTTTTTTTTTGTCCTGCCATTTCCCCAAATCTTGCTAATCTGCTAGATTTGAAGCTCATGGAATTTTTTTTAAATATATATCTGTCCCAACACCTCCTGCTGATACACGCCCAAAGGTGCTCAGCTTAAAAAGGGAGTGGTCTTCAAAAACATAAACTAGGTGTTCCCTGTTCAAATGAAAACTTGACAGGTATTCTCACAGGGAATACTGGAAACTTTCCCTCAGCAGCTGTACAAAGGTTAAAACTTGTTCTTGGCGAACGAGTTTACACCGATGTATCCTACATGGATTGTCCCTTCTTGTGGTTCACTACACTCTAATTGCAATCATGTTGGACATAAGCTGCTTACCGTAATGTTTCATAATGAAAAGTGCACTCTCCAGAATTCAATACCCAGTAATGGCTTCTTTGATTTAGAGCATGATTATGGTAATAAAACCACTACACAAATGGACACATCTTCTTCAGGAGCTCATCTTTTTTTGGAGACAAAGGCAGGTTCTCATTCCTCCAAATGTTGAGGATCAAATTTAGTTCAGATACCATCAGCAGCCATTCTCGCTTCCTTTGATCCACTGTGGTATAAAATATCTTGGGGCTACAAATACGGCCACCCATCTTCCACACCGATGTTGTGTCATGATGATTCCTTTTGGGAACATTCATCATCGGTGGGGTTCAGGGACATTTGGTTTTGCTTTGTTTGATAAAAAATTTGAATTTTATTGCAGAAGTATATCATAACTTATAAGGAAACCGAGAAACTCACTCAGAACCCTTGAACCTTAATCACACTAACTGCTGTCCTTCCTCCTCGCTCTCACAGCCTTGACATCTGTTGGCTTGCATGCTGTCTCACCCCCATGCTTCTCTGTGTTATTACTTCATCATAATGAATCATAATGGATTATAGCACAAGAATCAGCCCTTCCGACCACTTCACTGTGGCTCAGGAGCTGGCAGGACAACCCAACTGCTCAAGATTTTAGGGCTCAGTGATTTTTAAGGTACAGAACCAGAGACATTGCTTGGGGCACTTTCTGAAGAACAGGCATAGCTTTGTCTGCGTTTCCAGGCCTCTGGGCACAGGAAGCTATTGCCCACATGAGGCTGAACCTGATCCTCTCTGTTTCATTTATCTAAAGAAGCTTCCATTCCAGAGCGTTCCATCCACCTTCTTGGAGGCCTTCCCCAACCACTCCTGCCCAGAGGACTCTCCTCTGCCTCCCTTTCAACTCCAGTAGGTCCCGTGGTCTGCATCTCTCAGCGTCTCCCTTTGTTGCAAGTCTGTCCCTGTTTCATCCCCCTGACCACACTCCACTGTTCCTGGAGGGAGGATTCCAGGAGAGCCCTCCTTGGAGTCCCCAGGGTATCTGATACACAGGAAGGATGAAGGCACATTTCTACAATGATCCAAGCCATATCGTTGATTGATATAACTGTTCATTGTAAAATTAAGTAAGTGAGAGTAAAGTACAAAATGTGAAAGAGAAAAAGACATGACGGCATTAGTTCAAACCGGGGCAGGGACCCAGTCTCACCCGCATACGTTACTTAACCTCGTGGTGTGTCTGTTTCCTCAGCCAAAAAGTCAAAATAATAACAGTACCCTGCTTCATAGGGCTGTCATGAGGATTTAATGAGATCATATTTGTGAAGTGCTTAGAACAGTGCCAGGCGTGCAGCAAATGCCGCAGAGGCATTTGTTAAATGAAAATAAAAGTGAAATAACGTCACAGGGCCAAAATCTACCAGAACGCCTGGCACAGGGTAGCTGCTCAGTCAAGGCGGAACTCAACCACCCTCTTTGTTTCCTGATGCTTTGACCTGCCCGGCCTGGGAGGGAGCGGGTGCGGGGATCGATGGGCTGCTTGGTGACAGTGCTTTCCAGGAGGGGAACCCCTGGGGAACACAGCAGGCTCAGCGCTAGGCGCTCTAGTTCAAGGGCCTTGGAAGGTACGAGGTTCTGCCACCAGCTTGGTTCAGCTGGCGCCCACCCAGGGTTGGGACGTGTGGCTTTTCGGGTTAGCCGAAGGAGGAGCAGCTGCCGGGCACCCTGGCGCCCACAGGCGGTGGCTGCTGCGGGCGGCGAGGGGACAGCCCGGAGCTCCGCCCCCCGCCTCGCCGCCCGAGTCGGCACGGAAAGTTACTGCGTGCTAACGTGGCAGGAACGATGGAAAGCCCAGGGCTGCCAAGTGCTGAAATCCTGGGCTGTGTTTCTTACGCTCACAGGCACGGCTCTTCTGAGAATCTAGTCTCTACACGTCCCCTGCACATAACTGTATTCTTTCAGCAGTTACTACATTTTGGGGCAGAGGGAGGAGAGGGAGGAGAAAAAAGTTGGAGGGAGTGGCAGGAAGGCATGAGTGGAGATCTCACATATGATTTTTCTTTTCTCCTGCCTGCCCTAAGATGCATGTATATTCTCACCCACTGTGTTGTGTACCGCGGAACTTTCATCTGACAGATTTAAACAACAACAACAACCGAACTCCTCATCAAGTTCGACTCACCAGAGGCTTCCGTTTATCTATTTGCTCATTCATTTTTAGCAAACATTTCCCAAGCACCAATTATCTGTCAGTCACCCAAGTGGGCCCCAGGAACCCCGAAGTCCAGGGTGGAGACAGTCAAAAGCACATGAAGGGCTCTCGGCGCGGCGGGCCGTAGAGGACTGGCCGGCAGAGAACTGATTTCTGCCCCGTGGGAGAGCAGGGCGCAGGCTTGCCAGGGAGTCTTGTTAGCGCCGAGCTTTGAAGAACGACTCCAGTGAGGAGGTCGCCAGGTGAACGAGTGGCCTAATTAGGCTGTGATGTACATTTATCATCTTTGTCCCACACCTGCTTTTTCAAGTGAGGCTTGAAAAATACAGAAACAGATGGTGGGTTGAGGTATCGTGTTTTATCAACAGTGCATTCCCTGATTATGATCCCTGTACTGGGGTCATGGAGGAGAAAGACGGCATTGGTAGGAAATCCACCCTGAAAAGAGGTAAAGAGACACATTTTCTCTCACCCACGCATAGATGTACACATGTATATTTCTCCATATATGAGTACACATACGAGAATGATAAAGGGCATATGGGAGTTACTTGTGCTATGCTTGCAAATTTCTGTAAGTTTTCAATTAATTACACCAACATATATTAACACAAAACTTTAAAGTACAAAAAAAATACTAAGTTTTAAAATTACCAAAATGACAATGCTTCTTCTTGCCATTATTCTGAAAAGGATCAGCAATAATCAGAACATACTTTGGTTAGGTGGATACAGCTACTCACCAAAGGCCCTGGGAACTCTAAGGAGTGAGGTGCCTTCTACAGTTCTCATTTCCCCACTTTCTTCCCTGAAGCCTTGAGATTTGTAGGGTGACAGGGTCAGGACAGTTGGGAAGCCCGTAACAGGTGCAGACTGTATAGGCCCTAGGAAGGGAGGGGCTAACAGATGATACTTGGCTCTCTGTGGGAAGGACTCTCCCCCACCTCCTCAAGAACCCAGAAGAAGTGGTGGCCCCAGGAGTGGGCAGTCCACTTAGGAAGGATTTGGGAACTATCAGACAATTCTGTTGTATTTACTTGAGATGCATTTTCAAAGGAAGAAAGCAAAATTTAATAGTAATATTAGCAGCAGCTCAGATGGATCAGGTAGGTGCTATATTCTTTGCTAACTATGTGACACAGATATCTCATTGATTCCTCATCACATTTCTGGGAGGTGCAAACTATTCATATTCTCATTTTACAGATGGAATAACTAAGGCCCAGCTAGTCAATGGTGGAATTGGATAGAAGTGCGGGTTGCCTGTCCCCCCCAACCCTGGCCTGGCCTCTTGCACACAATATTACACTTCTATAGGCTTTTGGTTACTACTGTATGTGCATAAGGACTATGAATTTCAAAGGACATGGAACAGGGAGGAAAGCAGAATGTTTAGTTGGGGTGGTGAGATTGCAGTGATGTTTACTTTTATTTTGATCTTCTGTGTTATTTGTGTAATAAATAATTTTAAAAAATTAAAAAAAAAATTCACCCTATAGATTGATAATTCCTGACCAAGCTGCTGAAGGTTTTGATACGTATACCTAAGATAGAATATTTGCCACTAAGTTACAGTTTCTCTGTCCCTTGGTTTCTGTATCTGAAATATGAGATAATGTTTGCTTACATTTCCCTGCTAAATACCTGCTCTATGGATGATATTCTGTGTATGGTGTGTGTAGGAGGATATGGAGGGTGTGGAGACTAGGGTCGGGAGGAATAGGATGGATGAGGGTTAAAAAGCTCTTTATAAGAAGGGCAAGTACTCACTGGTGGAATCAGACATTATGCATGAGGCTGGGCTGGGCTTTCTTCTCACAGGGTACTGTCCAACAGGGGAAGGAAACATCAGATCTGAATTAGGCACTCCCTCCCCTTATCTTCCTGCTTTTTTTTTTTTCCTTCTCCTCCTCTCCCTTCCTTCTTCTTTTTCTGGCCCAGAGGAAGTGGTGTTTTGTCATATTTATACATTTTCTGGGAATGAGAAGACTGGGACTCAGACCAGAGAGCATGTGAGTAGTTGAAGGCCTGAATACACCTCTTTTTGCATCCAGGGACTCAACCTCTGACATCACTGAAAACTTTTGCCACATTTCTATTTGTTGCTTATGCACAGACAATTGGTTATTCCCTGGAAATGCATCCACAAAAGGTAAAACAAAAAACAAAACAAAACAAAACAAAACAACAAAAAAACCCTGAAGTAACCAAAGGGAGATGCTACTCCGGCTAGAAATTATGTTGGTTGGTTTGTATTCTCTCCCTGGTCACCTTTCAGACAATCTAGATAGAAAGGAGAGATTTCATTTCTGTGCATCATCCCTCTAGGTTCAAAGATGCTTTTGAGAGGGCCAAGGGAATGATGATTTAACGCTGTCAAGTGCTTTGAGATCTCAGACAAAGCAGCTCTGTAAATACCGAGAATTACTGGGCATTATCGGCCCCAGTATCAGTCCCCTCAGTATTAAAAGGGCTTTGGAAAAATTAATGAAGAAATAGGTTCTGGCATACTGGCAGCAGCAATTGCTTCTGGAAAGATTAAGAGACCCTCTACATTGGGGAATGTAAGACTCCGTAAAAACTTTTTCTCTCTCTCCTTTTTTTTTGCAAATGAAAAATCACCAAAGATGGAAACCCACTGCAGTATGAAAAAGAAAGAATTAAAGCTTTTAAAAAAAAAAAATCAATCTATAGTGAGGAGAGGGCAAGCCATTGTGTGGGTGCACATACCTACAAAGGAGATGACAAGAGAGAGATGCTCAGAGAGACAGACGGGGCTTCAGAAAAAAACCTATGCAAAAGGCTTTTGCTTATATGTTTATATTTGGTACAAAAATAAATCCTTTTTTAAAACTTAAAAAAAAAAACTATGCATTCTGTGTTGGTGAGGGTGTGATCACATACATTCCTGGTAGACACATAAACCAGTAAATTCTCTGTGGTGGCCCACTTGGCAATAACCGGTGACATGACAAATATACTTTCCCATTGTCCTAACAATTCCACGTCTAGGAGTTTATCCCACACATCAATCTGCATATATGCAAACTGGTATATGTTGGACGATATTCATTTTAGCACTGTTTGTATGAGTGAAGCCTGAAAACAACTCAAAACTGATTGGGAGGGGATTAAATAACTGCTGGTGTACCCATAAAACAGAGTATCACACTGTTGCTAAAAAGACTAAGGCAACTCTGCATGCCCTCATATGGAATTAGCTCTATGGAGGTAGTGGGAATTGAAAAAAAATCCATGTGCGAACAGCTTGTGGATGTCTACAAATATGTGCGTGTAGATGCTACTGTGTATCCTTGGATTCATGGTGCTCCTGTATCCACAGAACAGATTATTTCTGGAAGGCAGCATTAGAAAGTGGTCACTGGCTAAAGGATAGGGCTTACCTCTATTTTAAATCCTTTTTTAAAAAAGATTGATTCATTTGATAGAGAGAGAGTGTGTGCATGCACACACAAGTGGAGGGAAGGACAGAGGCAGAGGGAGAGAGAATCCCAAGCCGACTCCCCACTGAGCACAGAGCCTTATGCAGGGTTTGATCCCACAGCCCTGAGATCATGAATGGCGCCGAAATCAAGAGTGAAACACTCACCCGACGAAGCCACCCAGGCACCCATACTTTATATCCTTCCGAATACTGTATCACGTACCCATGTGACCTATTAAAAAATAAATAATACTAGTGTGTGTGAAACCAGTGATGAAGTGACAAAGTACAACTATGAACTTTGTACCATCTTCTGGGGGTGGGGGATGAGGCGTGTCTTCAGAGCTCTCCTATGTTCTTCTCAACCTCCCAGCCTCTGACTTCTGTCACCTACAGCTCAATTCAGGGTGAGTCGGCTTGGTGCCTGCGGCCTAGCTCTCCCCACACCAGGAAATCCCTGATCTGTAGCAGACCTATCAGACATAGCTCAGAGTAAGCAGGGACCTTCTCTGTAGGACTGACACAGAAAAAGATCCCTAAGGATTAGGGCTCTGCCAAACATATTCGCTGCAATTCTGACCAGTGATAATTTTGGAATTGTCCTGTGTATGTGTGTATCTGTTGTTGTTGTTGGTTGCAAGGAACAAAACCTCACTCAGCGAGGGGGGTATTTATTGTAAGGATTCTTGTGGAGTAGTAAGAATAGTTCTTACTCATGGGAATCCAACAAGAAGAATGAAACAACAACTTCAGAATAACAATGATGGAGCACTCCGGGGGGCCAGCACTGTGCTAAGTGCTTAGTGGCAGCAAGGGACCTCTCTCTCGCAGAGATGCTTGCTTCTCTGTTCTGATAGCCACTGGCTTATTCACCACCTACTGGACTCCCTCGCTGACTCTACTCCCTTACTGAACCAGCTTCCACAGGATTCTCTGAGGCATGCTACTCAAGGTCCCCTCTGCTTCTCATCTGCCTGCTAACTGCTCCCTCCTCTTCAGACGTCCTGTTCAAATTCTCCTGACAGAGAACTTGAGAGGTCCTCCTTCCCCTGGAGGACAGCCACTTCCTGACCTGTGGGTTGCCTCTCCCAGATCAGGTTCCCCGTTTCATTTATCTGTGGTGAGTGCCACCAGGCCTCTTGAGGTTAGTCTTGTTCTTCACTCATTGATTTCCTTTTCGAAGAACTGACCTTAAGCCAACCCGTGGGATACTGGTGATCCAGGGCCAACAGAGAAATGCCTTTGCTCTCAGTGGACTTGCCTTCTACCTCCTTTACCTGAAGTGAAGGGTGTGGCAGACTTTCTGGCCTGTCCGGTTTGGAGACAATGGCCCATGACTGACCACTCAGCTCTTGCCTCAGTCCCCAAGTCACCACCTCCTGTTCCCTGCATTCATGTCCTTTCCTGGCTATACATCTACCTCCGGAAACTGGGGGTGTGCCTTGGCCCAGCGTACAATGTAGTCGCGATAACCAAACAGACGGCCTCAACAGCTGGGTGGAGAGTGATGGGAGGGAGACCTGGTGGGCACTACTCAGAGGCCCTGTGGGTCAGTTGCCGTGGGCAGTCAAGTCCCAGCCACAAACAATGAGCTTGCTAACTATGGCGCCATAATTTGTCAGTGAATACTCAAGCTTTTATCCTCTTTTCATTCTTTCTCCCTTTTGCTAAAGGTAAACTGCTTGAAAGGGCTGCATGTCTTGTCAAAGGTGTCAAGGGCCTGAACCAATCTTTTCTAGGCCTGTCTTCTACATTCTTCCAACTCCTAGTGATCCTTCAAAACCTAGCTCCAGGAGCTTCTCTCCTTAGTGAATCCTTCCCTAAATTCTCAGAGGTAATCCTGCCCTCATTTGGGTTACTTCTGTACCTGGTATGCAGTTTTGTTGTTGCCCTTATCATGCTGGACTGCAAATATTTATTTAGACGTATGTTTTCTTTACTGGAGTATAAACTCATAAAGGGCAGAGACCCTGTCTTGATAATTTATTCATTTACTTGTAATTTTTTTTTTTTTAAGATTTTTTTATTTATTTGACAGAGAGAAACACAGCGAGAGAGGGAACACAAGCAGAGGGAATGGTAGCGGGAGAAGCAGGCTTCCTGCCGAGCAAGGAGCCTGATGCGGGGCTTGATCCCAGGACCCTGGGATCATGACCTGGGCCGAAGGCAGACGCTTAACGACTGAGCCACCCAGGCGCCCCTACTTGTAATTTTTTAAAAAAGATCTGTTTATTTATTTTAGAGAGAGAGCAGGAGCAGGAGGCTCAAAGGGAGAGGGAGAGAAAGAATCTCAAGCAGAATCTGTGGTAAGTGTGGAGACTGATTTGGGGCTCTATCTCACAACCCTGAGGTCATGACCTGAGCTGAAACCAAGAGTCTGATGCTTAATGAATGTGCCCACTCAGGTGCCCCTCATTCATTTTTAATTCAAACAAGTGATTTTAGAATAATTTCATATTTGTAGAAAAGATGCAAAAAAATAGAGTTCTCACACTTCCCCCTACTAACATCCTGCTTCACTGTACTATGGTTGTTACAACTAAGGAATCAACACTGGATGTTCACTCTTAACTAAACGAACTAAAGTTCATTCAGACTTCACTCGTTTTTCCTTAATGTCTTTTTCCTGTCCCTTCCCCAGAATGCCATTCAGGTACCACATTACATTTAGTGGTCATGTCTCTTTAGCCTTCTCTGGTCTGTGACAGTTTCTTGAACCTTGTTTTTGATGACTTTGAGAGTTTTGAGGCATACTGATCAGGTATATTGTAGACTATCTCTCGGTTTGGGTTTATCTGATTTTTTTTTTTTTCTCATGGCTAGACAAGGGATTGTTTATTTTTAAATACCAGCTCTGAGCTAACTACCTAGCATGCACCACCTACTGTAGGCCAGGTTATTGAACTGAATTGAATTCAAGTGTTTCTTTGGCACCTCCTATATAAACAGAACCCTGATTGATGCTTTAGGAGTGATGAAGTATGGAACTCAAGTCCTGTAAAGATCTTCCACATAGCTGAATAGTAAAAGACAGCATGTGACCAAGTGTTAGGTAAGGAAAACCTATGAGGATGACCTATGGCAGCTCAGGAGATGGACTAAAGAGCACGAGTGGGTGCAGTCTGCAAGACTGATGTGAAAGAAGGGACTGGAAAAGCAGGGACGGTTTAGAGAGGCTTTTTTCAGTTCTCTAACCCACCAAGCTCCTTCTCGCCTTACCTGCTCACATGCTGAGCCCAGAGTCTGGGGGGCATGTCCAACCCCTCTTTCCCCCATGGCTGGCATCTTCTCATTGTTTGGGTATAGGGCTAAGTGTGTGCTCCACAGAGGGCATTATTCAAAACAGTCTCTACTTGTCACTGTCTCCAGAGATCTTGTCTGTTTTCTTTACATCCTTTCTCAATGTTTTAGAAAGAAATTAATTATTTCTTTATCATCGGTCTCCCTCCGTGGAGTCGAAGCATCTTGAGGACAATTATTGAATTTTTATTTACTCTGGTAGAACACATTACCCAGTGATACCAAGTGATACTCAAGTTATCTTGCTGAATGAATAAAAGGGTTGGTGTTGGATGAGCCCTACAAGACATGGGACGAGAAGACATGTAACAGGCACTGGAATGGAGCAAGAGTGAACTGGGTAGGCATGTGGGATGTTGCCAGGTCATAAGACTGATCACAATGGTGTCAGGTGATCCCAAATGGGGTGGCATCATTTGGGCAAAGGCCAGCAATGTTCTAGGTGTGGGCTGCACAGAGGTAGAGGCTGTCTAGTACTTTTCCACCTTGGGAAGGGCAACAGGGTTCACTGGACAAAGAATGGGGGATAAGGAATAACTAGGGCCAAGGGAAGGGCGGTGACTTGAGGAATGGCTGCATAAATTGAGAATGTCTCCCACGAACGATAGCAACGCAGGAGCTCCTGAGAGGCTGGGAGGTACCCCGTTTAACATCTTTGGTGTTGGCATAAACCTGAGGAGAATAAAAAGGGCACTCTGGATAAAACGGAAGATGAAGACTCGTGATTTACTGATAAGATTTCGTACTAGGAAAGGACAGCCATCTTTGGACACGTGAGGAAATCTGGAACAATACAACAGTGAGCTTCTGGGCTCAGAATGGAGAGGACCCCACAGAAATCTTTATTGTCCGCCTTTCTTTCTCACATGGTCTCAAAGGACAGGATCAATGTATATACTGCCTAACTTGAAAAGTATGTATTTTCCCATCCACATTCAATTTTAAAACACTGACCAAAAGGGGCAGTGTTTCATATAGATTCTGACTGGAACAAGCCCAGTGGGAAAAGGCCTGGAAAACATACGGCAAAGAAACTCTGAAGAGTTGACAGTGTGATTTAAAAACAAAAACATGGGACATGTTTGTTTTTTTTTTTTTAATTTTTTATTTATTTTGGGGGGGATGTGTTGTCTTTGTGTACCCATATTAATAATTATGACAGTTGAACTCTGTTTATTTTTCATCCCACCTAAGTAACAGCTTTGAAAAAGAAAGATAACCGTGAGCTGTGTGCATGGGAGTCCAGAGGGAGGGCCTGTGACAAGAACTCCCTGGGTCCTCAGGAGGACCAAGAACACAGTCCAGCTGATTTTCCTCTGACGAGGCCGGGGTGGGCAGAGGAAGGCATAAAGAATGATTGCTCTTCCATGTTGGAAGGTCAGAACATGAGATCAGGGAGCAGATCAGGGAATCTGTTATTTCAAAAACATAGCCTTGGAACCCCCAGAAGGTAAGGGGATGAGTTCTGTCCACTAACTTAGAACTTCAAAATTCCTCCTCTCCTCTGGACCTCCGTAGATCGAGTTAAAAGGACCATATTAGTATTAGCCTATGTAATCCCCTCATTTGAGAAGGAAGGAACCTGATGTCTAGAGGACAACATAACTTGCCCAGAGTCACTCTGGTAGACAGCACCTGAGCCAGGATGAGACCTTCTAACCCTGCTTCTCTTCACAACCCTAAGCAGCCCATCTGAGGACTGGCCACAAAATTGGCTCTAATAGCATATTTTGATCTTCACTTTCCATTTATTTGAACATATGAACACCGTTCACCATATTTTTCCCTCACACATTACTTTTGCAACAACCATGAGGTGGCCAGGGAAAAAACAAAAGACCACACGCATTCCCACTGATGGTAATGAAATGCACCAAGTTATCTGACCTAGACTCCTACTTCCCTGCCAATCTCCAGCTCATATAGAGTCATCTCCCCAACAGAAAACAGGTGTCCACGTTGCAGATGGAAAGTAATTTCCCTGCAAATATTACCAGAGAGGTTCCTAGAGCTACTTGACAGTTTTATTATTACTTTTGTTTCAAGCTAAGGTGAGGAAATCTACATTTGCCAGGTAGCATGGTGAAAAAAAAATGTAGACTTTTAAACTTGGGTGTTAGTTTTAGTATCAGAGGGAAAAGCAAGAAACAAAGAATGAATGTGTTGGTTGCAGGCTGAGTACGTAGGTCCAAGAGCATTTCACAGGATCCTGGCTTTCCTCCTTACTTCTCACCCACAACCTTCTGGTCCTGAAACATCAGAGTGGGTTGGAGGGAACTACTCGGGCAGTGCCTGAGCAGGCAGCTCGGAGGTGAGCACCTGAGTGACACGGCAGGACCTGCTGGTAAACTGCTTATCAGTTCATTCATAAGGTAAGCCAACGGGGAGCAAGGTAACTTGTTTTACTCTTCTCTGGATTTAATTGAAGGTTGTTGTGCTTTTATAAGAACCCTGTCATCTAAACATTTCACATTTAGATAAGGAAACTAGACAACATAAAGACAACTGAAAGAATATTTCAGTAATAGCTACTTATGTGGCTATTATTTCATTACTAGCCATTTATATGATAGGGGCTACTTTAATTCATGTTTTATTAGCTATGTATTTTCTAAAGGGTCAGATAGCCTTGGATATAGGATTGCCAGATAAAATACAGAATATCTGGTTAAATTTAAATTAAAAATGAACAGTAACTCTTAAGTATAAATGTGCTCCAGATATCGCATGGGACCTACTTTTATTCTTGTCAGTCACATGGGGTCCAGCTTATTTATTATCCAGATTCTTTTTTTTCCCCTACCTCCTTCTTCTTTGAGGTTTTAGTGGCTTAATTTTAGGACCCCCAATAGAGGGTGGCCAGAGAAATACAATTCAACCAAATTAGGTGTCCTACTTACCATTAGCTGGGACACACGTTTGAGTAGGGAAGGGATTTGATGTACTGGGCTGAAAACAGTGATTATCCACATTTTCCCTATTACCATATTGACAGAACTAGCCACAGACTGATGTTTTCAAGTTCAGAGCTTACAGATCAGTAAAATGTAAAAGAAAAAGAAAAGAAAACAGTAAAAAGAAAAGAAAATGAAATTGTGACTTGTGGGAAGATCAATATATTGTTGCCAAGTTTAAATCCAATCAAATAAAAATGTTAAAAATACCACTATTGCTATCTTCAATGATCATTAATTCATTAGGGAAAGTGACAGCTGAATATCCCCAAAGTAGGAAGGACACTCTCTTAGAATGAAGAGCAATACTTCTTAAATAAAGTTGGCGGCCTTCCAACATAGAGCCCTGGGTTTTATGAAAATTCTACCACAACGTCGGGCTGGTTCTGGACTCTGAGAACACCCAGCCCATAACTAGCCCTGTAGTTATGCTACAGTAGCCCCTATCAAAAGACAATACCAATATCGTCCACCCTCCAGGTTTGTGATGCTAGGAGAGAACCACAGAGTACTTCCAAGGAAAGGAAAGGGAAAGTGAGCACAGCTAGCTTAAATTGTGATGACTTGAAGTTACTCTCTCATTTAAATATTTTATTTCTGAGAAGCATATTATTTGTGTGGAAGTATTGTGTAACTTTTCTCAGACCATGAAGCATTTCCTCCACTTAACACTACATAGAAAACCTTTTCCTGAGCTTTTCTAAACTTCCTTGGGCTTACAGCCTGAGCTCTCTACTCTTCTTCCTCTCTATCTCTGTAAAATGAATGCTTCAGGAATTGAATAATATGACATTGAACTGAAGCAGCCCCTTCATCAGAGTCCAGAGGTCTTTGAAACGACAGGTAGTTAAGCCTCCTGGCTCTTGTGAACTGGCAGAATGTGCGACCCTGGCCGAGAAGAGGTGGATATTTACCAAAAGGCAGGTGTAGCCGGTAACAGGGCTGGGAGACCAAGTCCCCAAGTTCAGACTTTCTATCATCCTTCCCATTATACACGAGGGAAAACTCTGGTGTGAAAGCAGAGAATTGCCTGAAATTGCTGAGTCATTAGCAGAAATTAAAATCAATTGCCCAACCCAAGCCTTGCATATAGTTTCTTCTATCCTTCTCTTGCCCAAGAAACACATATAAAGACGTTTTACCAGGAGAATGTTAAATAGGACTGAAATCCAGTTTCACATGCCAAAGAGAGACTCAAAGCATTATTTACCAATGATCTCCAAGTATCCTTTCCTTCACCCCAAGGCTGTGAGGTGGGAAATTCAGTATCCTTTTCTTTGAAAATGGGCTCTTTGAAGCAGAGAAGTAGTCATTAAACACAAACACAGAACCCCACTCACATGCACACACACTTTAAAATATGTTAGAATGTGCTTAAAGAAATAAGAAGACTACCCTAACTTTTAAAATATTTTGATATAATTTTGTGTGTCTTTTCCAGTTGTAGGGTTATTTGGTGTTTTTTGATTCTGTTATGTACCCAATTTTTTTTTCACTTTTTAATTGTAATATTATTATATAAATTTCTCTCATATTGTTATAACTATCCATAACTTTATTTTACAGGACATATCATATGCATCATATGAAAATATATTTTTACCCCCCCCAACTTTTAACAAGTGATAATCTCTGCATTAGGGCAATGGGTGGGCAGTTTTTTAATATTCTATTTTTCTGTAATGAGGTTTTTAAATGTAATTTTTGTTACTTTTATAATGAGTAAAAAACAAAGATAGGAAACACATACACTCCGATTAAAAATCACTTCAACCTGAATTTTAGGCCACTTAACATCCTCTCCCAATTGTACCTTCCCATAGTCCTATCCCAGACCTGCCTGAGAGATTCCCCAGGACCACTTGGGGATCCCTAATATTTGCATTTCTGAGATGAAGCACTTCTATCACTTTTTTTTTAACTTCTTAAATACCATCTTTTCTGTAATTATTGAAGGTCAGGTATTTTCCCCTCAGCCCTATTTAATATGGGCTTATTTTCATTCCTCTCCTTGTGTTGTTTGCCTTACTAATTCTGACGTGATTATTTTCTCAGGAGCAACCGAAGAGAAGAGAGTGCTTTGGCTTTGATTCCAGCGATGTTTCACAGAAAGTCAACTCTTGTTCCAGGTACTAGATAAATATTTCACTAACTAATTTCTCGATGTCTCTAGGCCATGAACATTTTGGTTAGTAAGTCCAGAGCCCTTCCGACACAGTTTGCCTCCTACAAAACATATAAGCTAATGAAACTCACGAAGTGAGGCCGGGCCTGCTTTAATGGCTTCTGTCACCTGGGGGCCAAGCTGTCACCAGCATGACTCTGCACTTTGAGGGGCTGCCTCAGGGCAACAGCAAGAATGTAAATGACTGGGAACCTCAAATTGCAATTTAAGGATAGTTGTTAGGTTATACTCTTCCCCCATGCTTCTCTTCCTCACCAGTGAGTTAGAGAATAATGTGGTATTTTTACTTATTTTCAGTGGAAAGAATATTAAATCTTAGGGTGATGGTAGATTATTGCTGAATTGCGTGTTTTAGTTTGGCTAGAATAAATTATGGATTTTTATTGGAGGGAAGAAAAGGGAGCTCCAAATCCACCCTCCCAAAGAGTCAAAAAAGCTAGATTTTCCTAGTTCCTGGGTTCTAGCTATAAAGAAAATGATAGCCACAATTAATAACATGATAATTAAACTGTAGGAAGTTGTAATCCTTAAAAAGGTGTTTCTGGATAGATTTCAATTACAGTTGCCTCTACTGACTTAAAATATGCTTTCTGCAATCAGAATACAATTATGACACTTAAAGGAGAAAGAACACTTTGAAGGGATTTCCAAACACAGGCAAAGGACCACAATACTTTCATCCAAGGATGCTGTGTGGCATCACGGAAATGAATCAGAGACTCAGCCCTCCATTTCCTCTGCAACAGAAACATGCTTAAGATTGTCAGGGCACTTGAGTTAGGTAAAGTACACTCTGCATTTTGCTTTTAATTTCAACAGAACAAAGCAAGACCTTGGACTTGGCTGGAGATGCATCCTGAGCTTTTTCATCTTCCATCCTCTGGCCCAGTCAACACCAGGCAAGGGTGATGGCCTTTAGTTCCTTTACTTTCAGATCTCGTTCACTCAGAGTTTGTGGTGGCGGTGGCAATAGTAGTGATGGGGTTTGCTGCCCTAAAAGTCACCATTTTAAAACACCAAAATATGTTTTTTAGGTTAAACATTCCCTCTATTTCTCAGACGAACTCCTTGGGGAAGTATGTTCTTTGCATGTCCAGGTGCGGTCTACAAGAAGAGCACTGAAGAAGCTCACCCAGGTCCTTCCAGGGACCTTTCCTTCTCATCATATAGGAAACCCATGCTCTCCTCCTTTTCAGGCCTGTCTTGTCACGCTTGCAAGAAGAGATGAAAGCAACCCTATCTCACCACTTTCAGAAAGGCATTGAGGAAGGGTGTTCCTACTCCCTGGTTTTACTTGGATCAAGTGTGGGAGAAAGGAAGAAAGAGAGAGGGAAACTAAATCCGGAGAAAGAAGAAGAGAGGAAAAAAGCTATCCACCCTCTCCTCCAGAACACCTACATAATTTTTCATCATAGGATGCCACTATAATTTGTTAATAATTTTCTTAATATTGGACATTTAGGGTGCACTTAATGTTTTATGTGTATGCATAAATCTTAGCATTTCAAATTATTTCTTTAGGATAGTCTAAGAGAAGGACAAACACCAGGTTAAAGAGTATAATCGGGGGGTGGGGGTTGGCGAGCCTGGTGGTGGGTATTGAGGAAGGCATGTATTGCATGGACCACTGGGTGTAGTGCAAAACAATAAATCTTGTAACACTGAAAAAAATAAATAAATTTTATTTATTTATTATAATAAATAAATAAATAATTAAAAATATTAATAATTTAAAATTCAAATAATTTTTAAAAATAAATTAATTAAAAAAACAAAACAAAAAAAAGAGTATAATCATTTTTCAGGTCTTTAATACATAGTACTAGGAAAGTTGTACTAATTTATATTAACTCAGTGTATCAGTGTCTTCTTGAAGCTCTCACTGCATTGATTAAATCTTTGCTATTCTGTTAGGTCCCTATTATTTCATTTTGTATTCAGCGGTGAGGCTGAAAATTGTTTACTGTATAATTAGCTATTTGTATTTTCTCATCTATGAATTAGCAGTTCATGACCTTTGTCTTTTGCTCATTGATTTATAGTAACACTTTATAAATAAAGGTTATTAACTCTCTTCGTGCCTTAATTTCGGGAAAAAATACATTTTCTTACCAATTTGCCTTTTGTCCTTTGATTTTGCTATGATTATTTTTGACATATGGACATTTTACATTTCTCTATATTTCAACTTTATTGACCCTTTACTCAGTGATTTCTTCCACTGCTTTAAAGTATTGAAAATCTTCACCCACCTAGACCAGATAAATATGCAGAAATATATTCTTTTAGGTATTTAATTAACTTTTCAAGAATAACATTTCTTTAATCTATCTAGAACTTGTTATGTGGTATGAGAAAAAAAAACGATTCTTTTCTGATAAGCTAGCAATTATATGGTACCACTTGCTGACTACTTTTCCCCATTGTTTTTATATGTATTCTGTATATACATATTTCAGGTTATTCTTACATATGCAAGATTATATTTGTGGGTTTTCTACTGATTTCTTTGCCAATTCTTTTACCAGTAGTTTCATCACCCCTAATTTTTTTTTAGAAGTTCTTTTAGTTCTTATACTGAATTCCTTCAATTTAAAAGGTGGCCAAGATGATGTATAAAGGAAACTGTTTAAAGAGAATGTCTGCCTTTAAAGTTTCAGGTCTTAGGTGAAAAAGAGTTTGTTAGTTCATCTTGTGTCTATGAAGGATGGGGCTCATGCTATGACACAGAAAATCAGGAAGGACTTTCTTGTTTTCTTGATAGTCATGGGAACAGTGATATATATATATAAAAGAATTATATATCTTTTTGTTCATCTCAAGCAAAGAAAACTTTCAGTGAGGAGATTAACACATTTCATGCTAAATCATCTCTGCTTGGGCTTCTGGGGCACTGGTAAAGATATCAACCCATAGATCTGAGGAATATTGCCAGAAATAGTCATAAAATAATAAATGAGGGAAAACCTGAATTACAATGGTCCTACTATAGGGTTCAACAAAGGATGTGCCGAATAATTTTGTTTTGTTTTGAAGGCTCGTTAACAGTGAAATCTTAGGATGTTTAGGTTTTAGGTGAACTTTTCCTTTCTTTATAAAAAAATTGTGTTTTTATCACCCCCCCCCCAACCACATAGGCTTTTTTCCCCACTTAATAATGGTCTGTTAATTAACCTCTGGAATACAGTATTGGAAGCTTTAGTTGCAAGAAGTACGATGGTACAAAAAGTGGATTTTCTATTTCTTCCTCCCTTTTCCTTAATAGACACAGCAACAGTAAAACTCATCTCATTAGAAGAGATTTTGTGAAAATGAGACAGGACATTTCTAAATCAAGTGCTTTTCTTCTGAATAAGATTTAACCCAAAATGAAGCTGGAGACTGGAAGAAGGTATGAGAAAATAATTGTTTTAAATTTTTATTTCTAAAGCTAATAAAAATTCTTCTGCGGTAGGTTTTTTTTTCCTTGACAACCAAAGATTGATACATCTTGCATGTTAAAAAGTAGAGGACTTTAAGTAAGTGTTTATCGGATAAAATTTTTTTCCTCTGTAAATTCCCTTTTTGTTATACAATTGGTGCTATTTTACTGTCTTGAAAATTCCCATTTTTCTTTAATGGTCTCCTACTTTCCTGTTTTCTTAACTCTTCTTAATTGTTCTGCTTTTCATTAGGAGACAATTCTCTCTGGCTGACCAACAGTGAGGAGGGTCAGAGTCATGGACAATATACTATATCTGGTTTAGTCTGGCTCCAGAAAAGCTAAACTGTGCCTCATTCTCAAATTAGTTACTTTAAGTATAAGTGATAATCAGCCTCCGTGGCAATGATTTTATCATACTAAGCGCCTGAGAACACCTGCTGTAATTTTTTCACCTCCCCACCTAAGCAAGTTTATCTTTGCTCTTAAACCGTCAGTGGCTTTGTATTTCTTTTCCATGCCACATTGAAAAGAAATAAAAATCAAGCACTGTACATATCACTTAAATGCATAAACAATTACGTCATAGCCCATTTCCCCCTTAAACCTTTCATGCTTGTTTTCCTGTCTTAGAATAACAGTTAAAAGTCATCAAAGTGCCTACAATACCAGCAGCCCTTCGTGTCGGGGCTGGGGGAAGACCTGGGAACGTCACATCTTTGTTCTACGATGGAGGTACAAGTAATTTCTTGGAACAAGGCTTCCAGTGGATTACCCGGTGAGATGGAGGAAACTTCCTTCCACTCAGATACTGTCAGGGCCAATGTGACTTTTAGGAGATTGTCTGCGAGATTCTGAACATTGAAACTGTAAAAAAATTGAGCTGGACAGATCCTTGCCACCACTTTTTCTGCTAAATATAGGTAAGTTGTCATTGGCTTGCACAAGCAATTTCTAGCTACAGCTCCTCAGGAAGGGAGGCAGGCATAGGGGCTCATGTCTCTAGCAGTTAAACTGCATACAGAGGAGTGGACCATGACTCAGGGATCGGAAGGTACAAAGGGCGGGGGCAGAAAGAAAACAGGAGGAAGGCATCTTAGCTTTGGTTTAATATGATGGCACACTGGGGGATCTGTAGCAGATGATGGTATTGGTTTTCATGAAGCAGCCCTGACTCTGAAGAAAAGGTATGGAGAAGGAGCTCTACCCCGGAGTGTGCATTCAGGGTTCCCCTCCACCACCACTTTGGGAAACAGTGTGGTACAGTGGCAAGAGCTTATGAGATACACATTCCAACAGTCCTGAGTTTGGATCCCATGCCGCCTTGACCTAATCCTGTGTTTGATTTGGAGTTACTTAAATTCTCTGAGCCTCAGGGTGCTTATACGTAAAAGGTAGGTAAAATAATATCTCTTTCACAGTATTAGTAGGATGACTATTAGGATTGAAGTACATGGCGCTACTAAATACTCATCTTTTCTTGGTGTCTTTCTTTCCCCCTCCCCCCACTTTTTAAAGATTCTATTTATTTATTTGAGAGGGAAAGTAAGATCGTGAGAGATGGCATGAGCGCGGGGGTGGGCGGAGAGAGAGGGGTAGGCAGTCTCCCTGCTGAGCAGGGATCCCAATGAGGGGCTCCATGCCAGGACCCCAGGATCATGCCCAGAGCTAAAGGCAGATGCTCAACCAACTGAGCCACCCAAGTGCCCCTCCTTCTCCCTTTTTAGGCAAGTCATTTAAGCTTCCCTGGACTCTAGTTGTTTCTCTCTAAGCAAGTCCTACTGGTTCTACCTCTAAAATATAACCAGAATTTGCCTGCTCCTTCTTCCACTGCTACCAGGCAAGCACAAGCCACGGTCATCTCTTGACAGGCCACTACAATAGCTTTCTGACTAGTTTCTCTCCCTCTTTTTTTTTTTTTTTTTTTTACACTTAAAGATATTTGTGTATGTATGTATTTATGAGAGAGAGCGAGAGAGTGAGCTAGCAGAGGGAGAAGATCTCAAGCCCACTCCACACTGATGGTGGCCGGGAGCCTAAGGCAGGGCTTGGTCTCTCGATCCTGAGATCAGGACCTGAGGTGAAATCAAGAGTCAGCCCCTTAACCCACTGTATCACCCAGGTGCCCCCTCCCTCTGTTTTTAAACTCTGTATAATCCGTCTGCATAGCAGGTAGAGAGAACTTAAAAAAAAAAAAAAAAGTAAGGTAAATCATGCCACTCCCTTATCTAAAACCTTCCAAGTGGCTTCTTACCACACTGAGAATAAAATCCAAGCTTTTCACCACAGGCTTTGATGCTCCTAGATCACATGCGATCTAGGCTCTGCTTATCTTTTTCTTCTTTGACTCCATCTGCTATCACTTTCTTCTTCTATTAATATTTTCCAACCGTACTGGCCTAATTTCACTTCCCAGGACACATCAAGTTTATTTCTACCTTGGGGACTTTGCTTTTGCTGTTTCCATAGCTTGGAAGAAGTTTCTTCCAGATTTTGCCATGACTGAAACCTTTCCAACAGTTTGGTCACATGATCCCTCCTAAAACTTGTCTTCCCTGACCTAGTGTCTCTATCTTAGCTGACTTTATTTTCTTCATAGCACTTGTCACTATCTAAAATTATTTCAATTTTGCTAGTCTGTTATCCCCATGGGAATGTAAACTCCATCAAAGTAGGGAACTACATTTTTTACCCCTGAATAAGCTTAGAACAGAGTAGGTACTCAGAAATCACTTGGTGAATGAACTCTGTATGAATAGGTAAAATAAGGTAATAATATCTTCCTAAAAGTTTGTGACTGGATTTGAAAATCTTTCTATGTTCTTTCCATTTCTAAAGGTTCTATGATTCCTTGAAGAGAAAGTCTGAATCCCAGAATAATTTCAAAGAAACGCAGTTTTCTGCAGAAAATTTTCAAATGAGCAACATAGAAAAAATTATATTAGGTTTACCAGATCAAGGCACTCTGGGTATCTGTTTTAATGAAAAAAAAAAAAAAAAAAAAAAAGGACTTATAATTTGCATGTGGAGTATTTGTATGTAAAGGGATGATTTTAAACTAGTTAAAAGTTGTGTTCCTTTAAGCAGCATTTAGATTTTCTGAGCAATTCTATCTACAGTTGGCTTAGCGCAACCTTTCTTCACAGATCTTGAAAGGGAATATGGTGCCGCAGCACAACACGTCTGCTAAAAGAAATGGCTCAGGTAAGCTCAGGCTGTGTGACTTGGCTGTTCTTCAGCTCAGAGTGGTGCTCCCCCCACTGTGCTCTGTACAGGTCGGCCCACTTTCGGGGCTGCGCTGTAAGAGGGACATTGTGCAAACCGGCTTGCATCCAGGGAAGGAAATGGAAACCGTGTTAGGAGAAGAACACGGGCAAGCCTAAGTGAAAGGAGTTGGGCGGGTGGGCGGAGCAGGGATTGCAAAGGCTGATAGTTGTCAAATACTTGAAGATTTCTCATAAAAAGGCAGATTTTGTGCTGCACATGCCATGGGACAAATCTAGAACCAATGAACATAAGCTACCGGGAAACAGATTTTGCCTCAATAAATGGAGATAATGTCTAACAATCTGGCCTCATACAGAAGCAAAAGGCTGCCTGGAGATAAAATGAGCAGGTACCAGCACTGGACACTGAAATTTGGGGCAGGCGGAGGAGCAAGGATCCCTCATTGGAGGTGGGCAGCCTGTACACTTCTCACAAGCTCTCACAGAATTCTTTTTACACATTCTAGCCTGGCTTACAGGGACTAATACTATGTGATTTGCATCTCATAATGTTTTCTAATAAGTAACATATGGGATATGATGAGTGCTGTTGAAATAATGACTCAGGCCCAGAAAACTTGTACTTTTGGAAGTCAACCTAGAATCTCATAGATCCATGATTTTATATTCTGACCTGGAAGCAAGTTACTGGCTATTTCCTGCCCAAGAGATTTCTTATCGGCAAGGCTGAAAGCAGGCTACTACTCTTCTACTCTTCTTGGTTAATGGCAGGTTGTATTCCAAAAATAACTCTGGGTTTAGGGATAGACGGTAAGGCTGGAGATTTTGGGGTTGAATTAGATCACCTTTTAATTTGTAGCCTAAGAACTATCTGTTATTTTTACCTCTCCCTCGGGCAGGGGTGGCTGGTGACTCGAGGCAGAGGCTGACCCTTCTCAGCAACACCCCCAGTCTGACCTCTCTGTTTTCCCTTCTTTCCTTCCTTTGCCTTTCTTTAGAATCCCTATGAGCCTTTGCATGCTTAGCATGAAAATGAGCCCATTTTATTTTTGGAACCCACAGAGGCAGCCCTGAGGGGAGTTATTGTGTTGCTTTTAGCAGCTAAACAAAAAGGTGTGAAATCATTTGCTGGCTGTTCTAGAATGGGAACAAATAAATAAATAAACTGAGAAGGAAGGTTCAGGACAGTGTGGCAACTTGGACAGAACCTCAAGAAGGGCTTCTCTGAGACTTATTAGTAACCAAAGTGGCTGCAGGGATGTCTGTGCATTTCTCTCACCTTCCCAGAAAGTTACTAGAATAGAGGGAAGCCACTGGGATTTGTTTTTTTGTTTTCTTTTGGTATATTTTGAAATACTATTTCCATGTTGCTTTGAAAAGGACATAAGGATGGTACTCATTTGAGAAAATTCTTTAAAGCCCTTTGTAACATTCCCCGTGCAGGGAGAGTGGAGGGAAGAAGAGGAGACAATTTGCCAGGCTTTTCTAAGAACTGGGGACACCCACTGAATGCTTCTGTGGACACGTATTCAAGTCATTACAGGCCTTTCATGATTTAATCACATAACAGTGGTAAGAGACAAAGACCTCAAGCAACAAAGGCTTCTTGTGAAGCTTGAGGTTTTTGGCCTCTTGCTGATAATAGTGGTTGGGAGCTACCTCCTGTCTGGGGCGCTGAGGGCCCCAGGTACTTCTCTTCTTGGAAGAGCATATTTTGAAACATTTCTTCATTAGAAGGTGCAATTTCATTTTCAGTGGACATTTTTGATATGGGAGTCTCTTTTTCCTTATTTATTTATTTTTGCAATCTTTTTTAACCTACAAAATACTTAAAGCATATAAAAATGCAGAGACTTGGCAAATGCACAATCTCATTTCTAAGATTTTACAATTGTTATCTGGGCTCTTTTTTTGGGGGGGGGGTTTCAAAGAAACTAAATGTTACGGTTGTGCCTGTTCCCATGCTTCTTTCTTCCTGTTTCCCAACAGGCAAACTCTGTCCAGCAGCTTATGTGTGTCCTTCTGTCCTTGGCCTTTATGCAGGCCTACCCACGCAGCAGCTTGGCTTAACAAATGTGGCCTTTGGAGTATTTAGGCAACCTGGCTTTGGGACTGGTGGGCATCACCACACAATGGGGAGTCATTGGGCCTGTCTTAGTAAGGTGGTTAAGCCTCCTTATATCTACTGTTGAGGGCAGAATTACAGTATAGTCAAACCCCAAGTCAAGATAGATCTTTTTAAAGTGCTATTTAATTGATTAACTAATTCATAGAACAGAGAATATTGATTGCCCACTTATTTCCAGGGACTATACACAAACCAATGGAAACTAAAACAACTGTAATATCAAAATTTCTCTTAGGAAGGGAACTGTCTTCGCTTAGGACAATTCTGTGATAAGCTATGGCCTTGAAGATGTGGGCAATAAGAACCAAGAGACAACTGAACTGAGCTGAGTAGGACTGTGGGGGGAGGAAGGGGAGGGGGAGAGGAGTAACGAGGAATCTTGTGTGAGAGAGAAGAGAGATGGGAGTGGAGAAAAGGGCAAGGGCAGAAGACAAAAGGACACGTGACAGCATGGCTAAAGTGAGAACAGTCCATGGTGGTTTATCTGTGGTGTCTGGGAGGCTCTAACAACAAGGTCTCTTGTAAAGAGATGCATGGATGGGGCACCTGGGTGGCTCCGTCAGCTGAGTGTCTTACTCTGGATTTCAGCTCAGGTCATGATCTCAGGTCCGGGGATGGAGCCCTGAGCCGGGGACCACACTGAGCAGGGGAGTCTGCTTGGGGATTCTCTCTCTCTCCCTCTCCCCTTATCCCTCTCCCGACTTGTACACACACACACACACTCTCTCTCTTTTAAAATAAATAAATAAACCTTAAAAAGGTGGTGAGAGAGAGATATGGATCGATCCACGGATCTCCAAGGATCCATGTAAAGTTTGTGCTTCTGTGAGAGAAACCCACTACTTGCTACCCATCCTCTACCCTATACTGCAATAAAATCCTCAAACAGATTTTTTTAAATCAAGAGATGCATTTCATATTCATGTGTATATGTGCATATGTATGACACATGTATATACATATGCATATATAAGTATACATACATAGAGACATGTACCTACTGTATATAAAAGACATCAAATGAACTGAAATCAATTAGTGGTGTGCAGAAATTGAGAGCCAAGGGTGACTGGAAACACAGCAGGGTGCCTTCCCCTTACACTCTCAAACCTTGGAGCTCTCAGAAATCCAGGCAAGGTCCTGGCTTTCCATATAACATGGGGAGAAAGTGTGTTGAAAGACATCTCGGAGGACACAGAGAGCTAATCTGACGTCAGAATTGTGAGCTGAGCTTATGTGTTTGTTTCAGTTTTATGCTATAGGTTATAGAGAACATGATTTAAAAACGGGGGTGGATTCTGAAGTCAGAGTCTATCATACCCCCATCATAATTGTCTGGATGCTTGTTTCCAACTAGCAAACTCCTGCTCCTTTCTTTAGATTCTATTTAAATGTCACTTTTTCTGTGGAGCCTTCTCTGACCACCAGGGAGGGTAATGTTCTTCTTCTGGACTTCCCTCTCTCTCCATAAATATCTACATTACAGCACATATCACATGGTATTACATGGCCTTGAACCTGACTACAGCAAAGTAAACCTCATGGTATCACTTTTGAATCCCCACTGGCCAGCAAGATACATGGTCCCTTTGCTGAATAAATCCTGGGTATGTGGGTAATAAAGAGAAACTTAGAAGTGGACACATAGCTTCAGAAAGAGCAGAACTCCAAGCCCCCAAAGGGTGGCACCACTCTCCCCAATAGCAAAGCTATTGGATACTCTTTGTTTGGCCCCTTGTGCCTATTTTGAATAAGAACCCATTGCTCCCCAGAAGTAAAAGCAGTGTCATAGTTGTTTGTTTATTTCTTCCCCACTCCAAGACCCAGGGTGACGAGGCTGGATTGCACATGGGGCGTGGGCATCAGAAACTGGGAGTCTCACCCTGCCCAGCCTGTCTGGCTCGTAGGCTTGGGCAAGTCACATAGCTCCTGCGGGACTCCGTTTCCTCACCCAGTGGTAATGACCGGCTTCACAGGGTGGCTGCAAAGCTTAATTAAGTATTGAGAAGGAGGGAGAAAATACAAAGTGCTTCATACATGCAAAGAATTTTCTTTCCGCATTTATTTTTGGGTTCGGTAACCTGTGGTGGGAAGTGTTTATGACCTAGAAGAAGAGCCCAGTAAAAAAAAAATATAACTACTATTCTCATTCTAAAATGGTTCCCTTGGTACAGATGGGGCAATGGACCACATACTTATTTCTTTTATTCTAGTACATTCTGTGGCCCTTGCTGCCTACTTTAGGTGTACAGCTTGCTGCCTCTAGGCCTCAGTTTCCCTGACTACAAGGACTGTCTCCCTGATTCCTTCATGCTCAGATGTGTTGTGATGCCTTCAGTTTTTATCCCAGGCTCTGTACTCTCAAACCTGTGAAATGAGGTTTGTAGATGGGTCACAAAAGTTTGTGAACAAACCCACAGTGGTTGGTTGTCTGGACGTGGAGAGCGCTGTAAAAGCGATACCCCAACTTGGCCCGGCTCCATGATGCTCCCCTCTCCCCTTAGCACCTGCAGACCTGGGAAGGTTCAGGGTTTCCATCGATGCCAGAGCCTCAGCTTCGTTGTTCCCTGTTGGCTGAACAACTGAGCAAAAGGACAACTGATCCTGAGGCAAGAGTGAGAAGGTAAGAGAGACAGAAAAGCACACTGAACAAGCAGGTTGTTACTGCCTTGAAAAGCCTTATTATTATGGTTACCTTTTTTGTTTTTTATTTTTATTTATTTGTTTATTTTTATTTTTTATTTGAGAGAGAGCACGAGCCGGAGGTTGGATGGGGGGGGTGAGGAAGAAGCAGACTCCCCGCTGAGCAGGGAGCTGGATGTGGGGCTTGATCCCAAGACCCTGGGAACATGACCTGTGCCCAAGGCAGCCGCTTAACCAACTGAGCTCCTCAGGTGCCCCAACTTCTTTTGTTTTTTGATCACAGAGGCTGTCCCTGCACTAGGGATGTTCCAAGACCAAAACTGTTTAGAAACAGAAAACAAAGGCACATGCTATGTTTGTTGCTGAGAGAGAAATACGGGCCACAAGGTGACCATTATTTACACAGCGCCTCCTCTGTACCCTCATCCTGCCCCAGCTGTCTTCAGAATCCCTGCCATCACACCCCAGAGGCAGCCACGGGATCAGAGGAGGAGGAAGTGTGAGGCAGCTACTGCAGGTCGCCTGGCCAGGTGCGATGGTGGCTGTGGAAAGGTGTGGGGCCACCAAGGGTTATATAAGGAGAAGGGAGAACACAGGCCAAAGGGTAAGATGCGATGTTGACTTTGATTGGCTAACTTAACATGAGGCCAACTGAGGGAAGCCGGGGGAGGGAGGGAAGAGTTTTGAAAGCATGACAGTGTCTCATTCATATGCAGTATGAAGGTGCCTTCCACATAGAACATTGAAGAAGTTGGGGGTAAAGGGGAAATTTGATAGGCAGTAAAACCACATGCTAATTTAAACAAATTTAAACATATACAAACATTAAAGAAGGTAGCTATTAGTAGAATATGATATCTATCCTAATTGCATCACAATTGGACACATTGTTGAAACCATTACTCGACTTCATTTAAAAATCACTTGAAAAAAATGCAAAAATAATTTTTGGAACCTCAACCTTCGGTGCCCACAGATCATTTTCTCAGGAAAATGTAGCTGTTGGAAATGTTGGAGAGATTTTTTTTTTTTTTTTAAATCAAAGTGTTATAACTGGTCTCCCACTTGCCTAGAGTAACATTTTCTGTAGAAGCACTATTATAGAAGAATGTCACATGCTATGGATTAAACAAAGAAACCAGCTAATCACAACACATGAAAGCAAATGTAGCGTGTTCTGAGGGGTACAAATATGTTGGAACCTATCATGAAATATCGCTTAACAATCCTCTGAAAAAAAAAAAAACCCTTTTGCAAAGAGAACATATTATTACTAACCTCACAGTGGGTTCTCAGTTTCAAATGGGGTACATTTTATACATGTTGATGATGGAAACAAAAGACAATATGGAAACATCCTTTTAATTCTAAGCACCCCTTTTCGGGGGAGGGGCAGGGGAGCTGTCAGTGATTCTCTATGTATCTTACATTTAGTCCATGGGAGATGAAAAGCAATACCGACTAATTTCAACACTTGAACTGCTACTCAACCATCCAGCCATTAAAAAGGAGTCCAAACGAATTGTTAGCTACAAAAGAAAGGTTTCTCAATCTATATCCCACTCTGAGGTCAACAGGCGCCCTTGTAATGTCAGAAGCAGATATGGCTGCCAAGTTCAAGTTGCCGCGACTCTGAACATAATATAACATTCTACTCCGAGCCAGAGCCCATAACTCCAGCGGCTGTTCTGATGAGGGCCCTTCTTGGTACCACTCTGGCTCACACCCACTGGCTACAGTGATGCAGCAGGTGAAGGACTTAAGTGTCACTAGCTTGGTTTCCAGTTGCTTCCAGGAAAAAAAAAAAAAAATCCATGGCATATACAATTCTTGCATCTGACACCTGGCAAAATCCCCCTGTGTTCAGAGGCCACAGGGACAGGATGTGACCGTGGCTATGATGGCCTTAAGTACTGTCTCCTACACTCTGAGGGGCCCCGAGACACAGAAACCAGGGGACATTGGCATTTTGGAGACAAGGTATAGGAAAACACTGTATGTGTATCTGAAGATGCTGCCAAGCATCTCAGCCCTGATATGCCATTTCTTAGCTCTTCTAGCTTCAGAACATTCTGTTTTAGGAACTGTCAGTCAGCTTGACATCGTACACTGGTTTTATGGTGTTGATACATATCTACCAGAAAGGAGGCCCAAAGGAAGAACTCACCATGATTGCTCTCTCCTGCAAATGACCCCCCTGTTTTGCCTCTTGGCATTTTCTCTACATGTTGTTCTTGGGCTCTGTGATTTAGCCTGAGCATCCATGGAGCTGAAGCTCCAAGAATATTCAAATAATAAACAACAGTGCTAGTAACCAGTAGGCTCCTCAAAAAAGCAACCGTAGAGCGAACTCTAAAAGAGCCTCTGTTTCTTTGGAGATTGAAAGGTCAGAATGCTACTGTCCTTTTTGTATTGTCATTTATGTTGACCTTTCTCCCTTGTGGGGTCAAATCTTCCGTGTGAAAATCCACTTAGAAACTTTCTGTCACACGCTTTTCGGTCGTGTCTTCCAAATGACACACTTTGGGAGGTAAGCACAAGTCATGGTAACTGGCCACATCCTTTATCAGTGGAGTCCTAAGAATTAGCAGAACTTTATCTTTATGATGAAATGGCCTTTAGAAGTGGGTATTACCGAGTTCAGAACGTGAGCATCATTACTGAGAAAGAGCACTTTTTTTTAAACAGAGAAACCAACAGCCGTGCTCTACAAGGCTTGAAAAAAGAAAAAAAAAAGTGGAGCTACCGCAAAACAAACAAATATTGAGCTCAGTTTCAGGAAGTTTTGAGAGGATCAAACAAGCCTCTCTCTATTGAAGTTGTTGGGGGACATTTATGCTTACTTCAGCCTTAGTTCCTATTTATGCTGCTGGCTTTTATACATCCACCTCAGGAGGGCATTCCAGCTTCAGGTTACTCACAAAGCATCTTCAGAAAAGGAAGCTTGGAAATCCCACCCCCAGCATGGGGGAGGGGAAGCACTCAAATTTGAATTTGCTTCCAAACCACTGGCTCTGTCCTCCGGGCGAGGAGAGGATATGTCAAAAACCGGAGAGAGGAATTCCACAGAGAGCCGGTGAGAAAGATTTCTCACGGTGCGAACATGCCTGTGAGGAGAATGCCTTTTCTTGTGGATGAAACCAGGAGGCAGCGTCTATTTGTGGAGCCCTCGTGAAGGTTTCCACTCAGAAGGAGCCTGGCTGTTTTCTGCTGGTCCCTGGAGAGGAGGCTTTGGTACACAGTTGAATGCTCAAGCAAGCCGTCTTCCAGAATAAAGGAGGCACCACGCCAACCCTTTGCAAACAATATTCTTGTTTTATAAACCTATTTCTTTTCAGTTCTCAGCGTCATTCGTTCACAACAATGTTTTGGTTGGTGTTTTTATCCCCATTTGATGGATTAGAAAATTGAGGCTCAGAGATGAAATCCCAAGGGACACAAGAAATATAGTACATAGAAAAGCAGAGATTCAAACCTAGGTCTTTGAGCCTCTGATACCTGAGTTCTTTCCAACACGCCAAGTTGGCTCCTAACCTCATACTTCCTAATAACCCATCTTATTGGTGTGAAGGAGAGAGAAACTTTTGGAGACGAATACTAAAGAATTTTGATTAGGGAGCACACATGCGGTAGAGGGAAATGTCATCACTTTGGTTGTTGTTACTATGTCCCCATCTTTTCATGAGCATATACAGAGGTTTCCTCTTAAAATCTGCATGTTGGAACTAGCTGGTGAAATTTAAGTTACATCCTGCCTATGGTGCAAGCTCACATCAGAGAAGCCAAAGACGAGGAAGCTGCTGGCTGGAGGGGTGTCAAGTCTAAAAGATGCACACGCCTAAACACAGAAATGCCACACAATGCCTGGACCCAGGCAGAGTCTCAGGAAAGCCACCCACACTTCAGCGAGAACCAGTCTTCCACAAGCTGAGTCTTCCTGTTTAGGTGTTTCCTACTACACACACGCTGAGCTATACAAATATATCCTTGGATATATTTACTTACTCCGGAGCTTAGGAAAAGTTTCCTACCTTTGTGGAACAGACTCCCTTTTTCCATTATGATAGGACAGATTTTGATGATATAAAATGTGCAACTCTTCTGTAGCCCAACATCTCTGTGCACCCCACTCCCTTGCCCACCTTCCCCCATAACATCAATACCCTCAGGCTTCCGCTCCAGGAGGCTCCTGGGAGCCCAGCTTTCTTATACTCCTCCCACCCTAATCTTATTTATTTATTTATTTATTTATTTAATTATTCTTTTTACCTCATCTTTTTTAAAGTTGGTACAACATGTCCATAAAGTCGGATTATCCCTTCCAGAGTTTCAAACAGCCATTTTAGTCACCTAAATCTGAGAGAGATAAATTTACAATCCACTTTAGGTTTATGTGGGGAACTGTAAATATCAGGCTTGAGCCCTGAGGGCTAGAATTTCATGGGCCATTAAGCATGTCACCAGGTGGAAAGCTGTCAATAGCGAGATGAGAGTTATACTCAGATAACCCCAGCCGGCCTGGCTTAAGAAAGTGTAACCCCCATCAGAGAGGGGTGTCTTTCTGCCCGCCTCCATCTCTCCGATGTTTCCCTACCTCTTCGGCACTCATTCTTGTTAGGTCTTTAGACTTGTCCCCGTGGTAGAAAGCAGGCTGCCTGTCTCTTGTCTAGATGGAAAGGCGAGGTGACATATAGAAAGAACAGGAGATATGCAAGGAGCCAGACCTGGATTTAAATCTCTGTTCTGCCATTCGTACCAATGAAATGATGCGCAAGTTATTTAACCCACAGGAGCTCTAGTTTTTCCAATTGTACAATTACGAATGATAGTTAATAGCATAAGAAAGGTATCAGTAGGGCCAAGAGGCAGAGATTGTAGGAAGATAGATATCTGCTTAGTAGACAGAAGAACTTTCTAAAAGTCAGTCTGGCTCAGAAGTAGAATGGGCTGCATTAAAAAGAAATGAAGAAGCTAAGACCTTTGTTTCAGGTTTTGTGCCTAAGTTGGACCTGGGTGGAGGGTCCTGGGAATGGGTGGGAGTTTAGCCTGGCTCCTTCAGATTTCCTTGCTAATCTTGAAATTTGATGATCCTATGATTTACGTCTGTGTCCTTCCAGAAAAGTCAAGATAAATCCTCTCAAAACCCCCAACAGAGAATAAAAGTAAAGCGACATGACTTTTTCTCAAATTCATTTTCCTTCTAGAAAACTAATACCTCCCATGTTTTTTCCCTCCATTCAATTAGTCGGTAGAGAATCCCATTTCCACCGAATGCACAGAACACATTTAACCATTGTAGAACACTTAACATTTAACACAAACCACATGGCCATAAGTTTTCATTACTTCCCACTACACAAATAGTTCCATTTTTAGAAAAATCAAAATTCTCTCTTCTGCCTCTTGCTCTCCTTCTCCCCATTGTTTCTGTTTGACCAGCTCGGCAGTACTCTCCCACCCTGCCCTCTTGCTGTCTGAGCCCGTGGCACCTGCCAATAAAAGTGATAACAGACTTTAATGTTCACGCAGGTTTCCAACAACAGAGTTCACTTCATAATCACCAGAGTTCAGCTGGTAAGCCTGATCTGAGTGACATTGGATTTTTTACCTGAGATGTTACACTGTGGGCTTTCATTTCTACAGGTTATGAACCACTTTGAAAGTGAATTTTTTAGCTTGCTAGGGGCAATGACCTATGAGCCTGCAGACAAATCCCAACTGATTGGGCAAAGCCCAAACCCTTGTTAAAGTGCTTGAGTTTGCTTGGAAAATTGGCTGCCACGTATGAGTTATAGACAAAGGGTCGACCTCTGGGAGACTCTGTGTGTGTGTGTGTGTGTGTGTGTGTGTGTGTGTATTTGAACATGCCTGGGACATGAAGCAAATCACAAGTGTACCTTGCAAACGGTAACTTCTGTTCAGCCAAAGTGAATATCGAGGGCAGCCTTACATGGGGGGAGGGCTGCAGAAGATGAAGGCCATTATGCATATGGGAGTGCCAAGGCTGTGACTTTCCCCCTCACCCTGCTTCCAAATAACTGTCATTGCTGACTGCCCATCCATAGCTATAGAATAAATAAGATCTGTGGGTGCAAGCCCATGCTTCGCCAAAATCCTGGCGAAGCATGGGCTTGCACCCACAGATCTTATTTATTCAACTGGGTACTATCATATCCCCATTTTACAGATGAAGCTCAGGAAGGTTACGTAGCCTGCTCATAGCCACTTTACTCCTATGTAGTGGTAGAGGTGAAATGTGACCCCCGAGATAATGCCTCTGCGGCCTCCGGACTTTTCATTGCACTGTATTCTTTTGGTGATTGTTGGCGGCTTCCCGGTGCAGGCCATGTTTTAGCCACGTGGCCTCATTTTTTTTGCCTCTGATACTATATTTCTTGCTTTGTAGCCAGATCCTCCCCTTCTACGTTGGTTCTCTTTCTTGCCTAATGTTAAAATTTATGTTCCAAATACCCTAGGGCAATATTTTTCATGTTAAAATTTTCAAAACTACAAAGAACTTGAGGGACAATTAAAGTCTCAACAAGAGTATGAATTCTACCGGGAGAGCCGTGACCTTTTTGCAGCCAGCACTTAACGATGAAGAAGTGGTATCTCCTTCTCCCAGGAAAGCTGCTTCTTTGGATTGCTGGGATTTGAATGCCTAGCATTTTAATCAAAGTAGCTACTGAAGAAAGACTTGTTGTCCAAAGTTTCTCACAGGCTAAGGAGAGAGAAGTCTTATTTCTTCCCTTTGCAAATAAAGATTCCAATCATTTCCTGGTGAAATTTGGATAATGCAACAGTTTAGATTTATGTGTTGGATGGTACAGTTAATGTTCTGTTTTCAAGGTAGCATTTTATAAGAGGAAGATTTATTTTGAATCTGGACACACTTTGAATTTAACAGACGTATTTTCTCCATATTTATTTCTACTGAAACTTTACGGCTAGAATAAAGCATTAAAAACAAACAAGCAGGCAAGCAAGCAAACAAAAAACCTACCCTAATTTTTCCTTGCCCAGGTGACTAGAACCCTACGCTCTCTGAGGTGACAAAGGCTGTGTGCTTTGTTGCAGTAGGCTGAAAAATGGCCCCTCCTCCCCCTAAAATGGCCACCTCCTAATCCCCAGAACCTGTCATTATGTTATTTTAGATGCAAAAGGGACTCTGCCGATGTGATTAAGTTAAGGACCTTGAGACGGGGAGATTATTCTGGATTATCCTGGTGGGTCCAATGTAATCACAAGGGTCCTTATAAGAGGGAGGCAGGAGGGTCAGAGACACACAGAAGCAGAGGGACAGAGAGAGGCTGGAAGATGCTACATTGCAGGCTTTGGAGAAGGGGAGAGGTACCATGAGGAAAGAAATAGAGATGGATCTGAAGCTGGGAAAGTCATGAAGCCGTAGAGCCTCTCAAAGGACCTAGCCCTGCCAACACCCTGATTCTAGCCCAATCAAACTGATTTCGGACTTCTGACCTCCAGAACTTCAAGAGAATAAATTTGTTTTGTTTTATGCCTCATGCTTGTGATAATTTATTATGGAGGCATTAGGAAACTAATGAACTTGCTTCCTACTTATCCCAACTCTCATGACCACCTTGGTGCTTGGCATATACTGTGGACTCATAAACTGATATTTACTGGATGGACTGAAAATGTAAAGGAAGGAAATCATGAAAATATAATGTACTCAATTCATGGCAACGTTTGTGGGTTTAAAAAACTCCTGATTTCTGAGGACAAGAAAAACCTTTTTTTTTTTTTTTTTTTTAAAGGCTCAGCTGGGTGTACAATTGCCCAGTTACCCATGACATGGCCCCAGAATTTAGGCAGCTTTGTATTAGCTCTTCAGGGCTAGCAAGCTCTTTCCTGGGAGCAGGTGGAAGAGATCAGAGGGCAAGATAAAAAGCATTTAGAAGCCAATTCCTTTACAAATATCTATTTAGTGCTTCCAGGGATTCAAAGCACAGGGGAGGCAGGGAGGAAGACGAGGCAGCATCCATACTGTGCAATACTTGCAAATACCAGCATCTTGAAAAATGTCTGGTATATAGTAGGCACTCAATAAGTAAATGGTAGAAAGAATGACATTCAGAGCCCATGTAGAAATGTGACCAGCCCCCACATCCCTTCCCAAAGCCTTCTACAGTAGAAGTTAGTCTCCAACCATCTCTGCTTTCTGTGCCTCCCTGGATATTAATTTCAATCAGATTTCATCCATATACATGAACCAAGAGTAAAGGAGAGAACCCTGCAACCTCAGACACAGATGCACATATCACACATATTTTGACCACAGAGACTGCAGACCACAGCAATATACCACACCTTTTCTGGGACTCTCTCACTTGTTCAGTTCTTGCAAGTCTTTTAATTTAAAGAAAAATAAATCAAGCTATTCTGGCTGATTGAAGAACAGTTGCCCTGAGGAACTTATTAACACTTAATGGTTATATTAGTGATTTACAGTAACTTCTCATTCAGGATTCTTTCCGATTTATCATAGAGGTAAAATCAATACCTTCTACCAAAGTGGAGATTTGAGGTGATTCATTTTTGAGATATAGGAATAAAGAAAAATTAATGATAAAGCCTGAAAATAATTCCAGTTCTCCCAATTCAAGATCTAATTGACTCTCTGACTCATAAGTTAGGAAGGCAGAGACCTTGGGGATCATCTGGTCCTGTTTCCTTACTTTGTAGATGAGGGAAAGTGAGGACTACTTGGAGTTTGCCAGGTCAAGCTGGCTGACAGACAGCAGACCCAAGTTCTGAGTCCTGGATCCAATGTACACCCCCATCTTAGATCACAGTATAAGGAGTTTGAGGCACACAAAAATAAACAGACACCGATCTTGCCTTCAAGATGTTTACAGGCTACGGGAGATAATCCATAAAAAATTATGACACAATGTCAACAGAGATAAGCTCGACACAAGAGTTATAGATTAAAAAGGAATCTTTAAGTCACTGACAGTTAAGATTCTTTTTTTCATTTTTTATAATAGTTATCAAACTTATTAAATAGTGAAATTATTCTTTTTCAAGATTCCTTGAAACCAAGTATTTTCACTATAATTTAGTTAAAGGATTTCACAACACATCCTATTTGAGTAACTGATTTGAAAAAAATAAACAACCAAGCCAGACCACACAATACATGTTGAATGAGATCTTCTGAGCAGGTATCTCCCTGTCTGCCCGGGCAAGCCAAACCAAATGAGGCACCGGGTCAAAAAGGAAGGAAGAGTAAAGGATAAATCCATTGACCACCACCCCAGGAGGCCAAGAGACTCTCTCCCCCCCCTTCCATTAGTCGTGACTGGCTCTAAAATAAAAATAACATACTCAAGCTGTGATAGAGGAAAGGTCTTGGTTTGGAACCCAACTACAAAGCATTAGAAAAGGGAGATTATTACCTACTAGAGACTCTCTTTTTGGTATAATTAGAAGAATAGAAAGACCACTGAATAGTGGGATTTGTGAGAAATATGGGTCATGTGTCGACAGCGCTACTTGCTTGCAAAATTGGCTATGTGGGTTGGCACATAGCACCGTGAATATTAGAAACCACAAATCTTCAGGGTTTCCTGAACAAAATAAAAGCCCTTGTTTCCAGATTGACAGCTTGGAGGTCAGCTCATGTAAGAAGTGTCTGAGTGAGCTCCAAAGCTACCTATGCATTTCCTACTTTTCTTTTTCTTCCTCCTCCTCCCCCACATCCCCCACTATCTCCCTATTTTCCTCTTCTTCTCCTCTTATTTTGGACATGGACATCTCAGTGTGTCTAACTGTGGCTTATGATGCTTCTGCCAACCAGCCAGAGAAAACCAGCCCTCTCCATGTCAATGAACAACAAGGAACACACGAGCAGCTCTGGACAATGGGACAAAGCATATTTCCATGAACAAAAGCAAGGGAAGTGATTCTTTTACATTGGAAGACTAGAGGAGTTACTTCCGTGTTACATTATACTGTAGTTGAAGGTCCAGAAAAGGAACAACCCTCTCTGTATTGACAACAAAGCCCATTCTTGTTTTGTTTTTTTTTTTAAAGATTTTATTTATTTATTTGACAGACAGAAAGATCACAAGTAGGCAGAAAGGCAGGCAGAGAGAGAGGGGGAAGCAGGCCCCCCGCTGAGCAGAGAGCCCGATGTGGGGCTCCATCCCAGGAGCCTGGGATCATGACTTGAGCCGAAGGCAGAGGCTTTAACCCACTGAGCCACCCAGGCACCCCAACAAAGTCCATTCTTGAGAAGCTAAGCCAGAGTGGGGACCTCTTCAAAACTTCCCCTTGGGAGCTTGAAATGGAAATCAAGTACTCCTCTGTTTTTATCTGGCTAATCGTAGATTCCTCCATAGGATTATTATTTTGAGTTCTAAGTAAGTTAAGTAAATGTCTTCTAGGAGGTATAACTCGCAAAAAATTGAAAGATGAAATGAGCGTTCAAATCCTCAGGATTAAGTATACCTTGGACACAGACAAAGAGGCAGGTGTTCACACCAGACTTCCATTTACCTCTGCCTAGAATGCTCTCTCAGTTATTCCTTCACCTTCCTTCATGCTCTGAAATATTACTTGGCCAGATCTTCATCCAACATGATTTTCAGGAGCCCCTTGTCAGGGGGCAGATCTTAAAACATCTCTTTCCTTAGCACTTGTGAGAGAGAAAGAGACCATGCATGTGTGTGGTGAGGGGAGAGGGCAGAGAGAGAGAATCTTGAGTAGGCTCCATGCCCAGTGTGGAGCCCAGTGCAGGGCTCAATCTCACGACCCGGAGATCATGACATGAGCTGAAACCAAGAGTCAGACACTTAACCAACCTGAGCCACCCAGGCGCCCCAATATTTTCTTTCTATATCCCTAGAGCCTTCTACATATTAGGAGTTTGGTAAGGTCAGGATGATTCTTCTTTAGGTCAGGATGATTCTTGAATGAACATGAGATCTGTATTTCTTGGGCATCTGACAGACAAGAGAATCCAGAGTTCTGAGTAATGGATAGGAGAAAGAGAGGACCAACCCCTGTGGCTGGTCTTCTCAGAGACCATATCAACGGGACAAAGTTCTTCTGTCTCTGTTTCTATTTCCCCATCTATTTGTATTATTAGGCTTTCAACAATCAGAGGGTTGCTCTTTATAAAACTCTTGAAAGGACTAGGTAACAATTATTTTATAAATGCCAGTCGGATCCTCTACTTTATCCCAATGAGCTGTTATGAAGTACAATGCAAAGGAGACAGAATTTAGCAGGTAAGTGTGAGCTTAAAGGATTTGGCCACAAATACAAACAGAATTCATTTTTTCATTTGAAGAAAAACATCCCTATTTCAATTGTGATGTTTGGAATTTCAGCTTCAATTATGAAAGGCCTTTGGAAAGCTGTTACCGGTATGGCTGCTGGTCCTTGTGGAATCACATGGCCAAGTGCACCCTCCTGTCAGCCTAGACTGTCACCTGAATCTATTGACCGTAGCTGACGGAAAGTCTATGAAAGCTCGAGGAGGGAGAACACGCTGTAAACTTGCTGCAGAGCATTAACAAGAACAGAATTAAAAACCATCACTTCTGGGACTTATCACACAACTTGGAAATGGCGTTCAATAAAGGAAAAGATAATTTGGGGCCACACTACCGGAATGAACATCTCGCACGCAGTCCCTGGTCTGGATTTAGAAAACTGCTTTGATCCCCAGAGGGTAGCTTGTTAATGAGTATTTTAAAGGACGATATTGAGATGGGATGACAGAGTCGAAGGGTTCCAGTCTTGCTTCTACTTCTGTAAAAGCAAGTGGAACTGCTTCTGAACAAGACGCTTTCTACCTCCCTGAGAAGATGTCCCCAGCTCCCGTAGGGGCAGTGCAGACTGCCTAATTCTCTTTCTGGTTCACTCTCAAATCTGGGTCTTCATCACCAGAACATTGCAAAGACTTAAAAACAAGAGCAGCTAACACGCATATCCTTTTCCGACCTGATGCAAAGGTGAGGGAACTTTATTATAAAAGGTAATTATTATTAACTTGGATGCTAACAACTAATGCATAATTTTTCTAGAGATGCAGGGATTTATGCAGTTTAAGAGAACACTGTCAACTTTCTGAACTTGATATGCTCATTGGTGTCACCTTTTTCTCATCAAATACTAATGACCCAAGATGGTCAACTTTCCTTTGTAAACCTAATCATCTCAGAATCATAGACAAGAAGGTGAAAAAAAGTTAATCTATTGAAAAATCTTCACGTTCACACAAACCTTGAATAGGATAATAGGATAATATAGCTGCATGGACTCCCCTCCTCCTCCTGGTAAAATAAATGTTTTCCTACTCTTGTTTCACCTGTTCCCAGCCTCACCTCAATGTACTTGTTTTTCTGGAGCATTTTAAAGTAAATCTCAGATATCCTGTCGCTTCACTCCTAACCACTTCAGTCTTCATCTCTGACAGAGATCATGCCATTACTACACCTGACAATATTAAGGAAGTAATTCTTTAGTAGTATCTAAAATACCAAATTCCACCCATCATCTAAAAAAAAAAAAAATTCTTTTTCAACTTTTGGCTTGAATCTTCATCTAAATGAGGGCAGAGGTGAAACTGATTTCACTCAATTCAAAATTGTCTTTCAAATGTTTTAGATTCCACCACTATTTAGACACAATATATCTGGAACACAGAAATGCGATGCCCAGCTTCAAAGCTAGCAAGTATTTCATTAATTGAAGTGTCTGACTCTATGAATCAGATTCAAATGTAGTTAAAGACTCAGAACTGGAAACATCAACTAATTCTCATAATTTTCTCAAATGCATGAACGATTTAGGCCACTTTACCTGCCTGCCTTAAAAATGTTCTGCTAACCTTTGTAAGATTCCAGGAAAAGCACACCTGAGAAAGCCTAGCAGCCCTCATTTTGCCCACATAAAGGCTGAATTTCCTGGACCGTAAAGCAGCCCCAAAGCAGATGTTGCATATTCAGCTGTAGCTTTGCCCGAACTTCAAAAAAAGAGACATCTGACTCAATACGGTGACAAGGAGGCCCGCTTTGTAAACAGGGCTAAGAGCCCTAAGCTGTCCTAGACTTGGTTTTCAGAAGGAAGAAAGGGAACCGTTTTGACATTCAGCCTTCATGCAGCCTCTCTGGTAACACACAGGCCCTGCTGTGACTCATAACTAGAAATACTGTTTTATAACACCAATCTGTGTTTTGTAACACACACAGAAAAAAAAAAAAAAGAATATTTAGAAACTAAAACCAAGCCCTGCATCTGGGCATTGGTATCAAGATCTCAAAATGTCAGAGTGGCTATTTAATTCAGATAAAGTAAGGCAAGGTCTTATCCCTTTGTTTGGCAAGAAAGTGGAGGCTTCCTGCCTGCTGCACATGGCCATAGGAGGAGCAATGATGAATTTAATTTTCTTAAAACAGAAGCATTTTCAGACTTGTGTTTTCCTGGACAGCTGCCTGCTGGATGTAATACATAACAAGGGCGTGTAATTGA